>CP139504.1:178840625-179440625 GCA_021014915.2 Artemisia tridentata subsp. tridentata | reverse complement strand
CCATCACACTTGTAAAACTATATATATTTTTGCATGTTTTCCATAATTCGTGTAACATCATGGAGGAACTATTAGGGCACGATTTTCAGAGCTTTTGTAAGGATTTTACAGCCCCCAAAACCCATGTTTCATTGAAGTTAAGTAATTCATCTTTAATCATTCAATATGTTTATGTGTTGTTTGATTATACTTTAACATGCTAGGCTAAATTAATTAGTATTTGCTTAGATCTAATGAAACCTAGTTGTTCATTATTTATTGTCGTCTCTTGTTTGATTGGTTGTCTTACGTTAGGAACAGGAAAACTGGCTAAAATCTTATATGTGTTACCAATTTACATTTCTTACATAGGAATACAACGTGCCAATTAGACAAGGATGTGACAATTCGACTAATCAATAAGAAACAACTAGGGAGTAAGAAAACTAAGTAAATACCTGTTCCCATCATGGGAATTGTGATTTAATATTTACAAAACAAGAAGGACCGAAGATGACAAATGAATAATCTTCATTTAAAATGAAGATTACAGGATATCTTTTATTTGTTTAAACATATTCGGTCTTATCATTATTGTTAAGTCTTCTTGAACAAGTATTGTAAACCTAATCTCTAGTATATAAAGAGATGTAGGTCGTTAGTTTTGTGGATTCAGAAAATGTAGATCGTTGGTGTGTGTTGGTTAGCAAACGTGTGCTTGTACACGTTTGCTTGTTAGTAGCAGTCGTTAGTTTTGTTTTCAATAAAGAACGCGTTCATTACTATAATCACAACCTTGTTAACATTATTGTTCTTGTTAATTCCGCTATTATTATCAATGATGTTTTCCTAGATGGGCTTTAATGGGACTCAACAATTGGTATCAGAGCGGGTGGCTCTCGATATCTAGGATCTACAAGGTTGGAGATGTAGCAGAAAAAGAGCAGATCTGATACGAGTTGGTCTTCATAAGGTATAATCGGATTTATTCTTGTTTTGGTTCCGATCTGTTAAAAGGTGAATTGTTTTTTATCAATTATTGTACCACGTTTTAAATTAATAAATCTGATTGGCTAGTCTATTGTGGGGTTTTACCTCGTACAGATTGATCGGTTGGGTGATTGTTTAATTTGTGGTCATAATAATTCGTCTTACTGAATTCACGTGGGGATTCGATTATTTTATTTAACCTCGTACTGTGAAATGGGTCGATTATAATATTCAAATGGTTGGTCAACGATCTTGTGTTATTTACATCACGTGGGCATCTTTGATCAGTCAATTCATTGGTCAGCGAAATTATATTGAATTGTTATTAAATCAGTATTATTCTCATGATCTGTCGCATAGTACGATGTGGGACTCGTTTGTGTTGTATTCTGATGAGTGGGGATGAATTGATCGAATAAAGTACTTTAATTGACGAGAATTAAATTGGTTTTGTGGGGCTGAGATTGCACATGGGTCTGATGCTGCGTACTAGTTATTTCTAGTCTGCAGTAAATCAAGTCTGGTTGGTTCTCAGTTAATTCTGGTTGATTGCTGTTAAGTCTGCTCCTACAATTTTAAGTCTGCTTGTGTATTCGGTTAGGTCTGCTTTTGGAAATTAATTCTGGCACCAGACTTAATTAGATCTGGTCGTATATTTATTCTGCTCATGGGTGTTCGTTATTTTTTTTGGTTTTCGGTGAATACTGGTTGCTCAAGTTTTGGATCTTGGAACGATATGATGGCTTGGTTTATTATTTTGGTTTGGTGTTTACGAGGTGTTTCCTAACGTAATGATGTCGTGAGGTCCGGGACCACACGAATTATTATTGGGTTTGATCTAGGATCAAATGGTCAGTTATGGTGAGGATGGTCTAGGACCCCAAGACCCATAACTAAGGTGTATAAACATGTCTTGTTCGTACTAAATCAGATACTATTTTAAGCTGAATTGAAGTCCTAAGATTCAAGAGATGGATCACGATACATTCTTTATTTTTATGGCTTGTGTTGGGTGATTATTTGAAGAAGAAAAGTGAATATGATCTATTTGATGTTGTAGTTGAGTTTCACAGGTGCGTGTTCTTATCATATCTCAAATGACGGACAACATTTGGAGATAACTTGCTTGTTTTATACGGTGGTGACAAAGACTTGATGAATATAGCAAAAGTGTGTGATCTATTGTATCTCCCCTGCGCTTAATGCTCACATTTGCTAGAATTTATCAAGAGGTCCTAGTAGCCTACTTCTTGAGATAAGTTTGGAGTCACGTGGATAGTGCAAGATATAAGACGCAAGTTTGGGAGATTCAACTTCTTCATCATGTTCGTTATATTCGGTTTTCTTCATCAAGTGATCAGTTCATACAGCCTACCGAGTTCGTGATTCAAGAGATGGTAAACATGCTTAGTTTCAGGGGAAGCTTGTTTAACCATCTACATGCACCACTTAAGGGGAAGCGTTTGATTCAAGTTGCATTGAAGGCCCCTATTGGATGATTACAAAAAGGGGAAGAAGATCGTTGCAGCTTATTATTTGTGGTGACATGTTCAAATCAAGGGGAAGCATTGAAGATTGTTTTGTAATATCAAATAGGGGAAGATTGTTGGGAATTGTGATTTGATATTTACAAAACAAGAAGGACCGAAGATGACAAATGAATAATCTTCATTTAAAATGAAGATTACAGGATATCTTTTATTTTTTTAAACATATTCGGTCTTATCATTATTGTTAAGTCTTCTTGAACAAGTATTGTAAACCTAATCTCTAGTATATAAAGAGATGTAGGTCGTTAGTTTTGTGGATTCAGAAAATGTAGATCGTTGGTGTGTGTTGGTTAGCAAACGTGTGCTTGTACACGTTTGCTTGTTAGTAGCAGTCGTTAGTTTTGTTTTCAATAAAGAACGCGTTCATTACTATAATCACAACCTTGTTAACATTATTGTTCTTGTTAATTCCGCTATTATTATCAATGATGTTTTCCTAGATGGGCTTTAATGGGACTCAACTAAGTAAATACCTTTTCCCATCATAAGAGTTACCAATTTACTTTTCTTGTTTATTAGTTGAATTTTAGTTTAAATAGTTTTAATTAATTAGTAGTTAAAACGCCCACTCTTCAAACCCCGAGATTTTAAATTTGCTTTCTAAAAAATATAAAAATACAAAAAGAATCATCCCTCACCTTTAGACCCATCTCCACATACACTTCGGCCTTCACAACACTATTCCCCTAGAGAACGATCAATCCCCCGTGTCTTGCCTATACTGCACTAAAACGGTTAGGTACACTGCCTAGGAGGATCGTAAAACTTCTTGAGGTTTTGCAAAATTTCACATCAAGTTTTTGGCGCCGCTGCCGGGAAATAGTTTAGGTTTCGATTTCTATCTCGTTTAGGTCTACTCACTAAATTCTTATCAAGTGAAATTTTTATTTTTATTTTTATTAGCTTTCTAATAGTCTATCTTTTTCTTTGTTCCCTTTTGTTCGTAAATCATATCACTTGCCATCATGGTGGGTGATAATATCTTTGAACCACTTGACCAAGCACACGAAGCATACCAACACCAAGAACCACAACCAGACTGTGCACAACCAAATAACCAAGACCCAACCAAACCACCTCGAGCCCGTACTCGAGGTGAGTACTCCAAACCAAGCCACCAAGCCTATAGAAACATCATTGAGCTCCTCCAAAGAGCCAATGTGTCTCCCTTGCGATCCGACACTATCCGGTTGGTACAAAACGGATGTGTATTCCGTGGACTTTGTTTCGAAGATCCAAACCAAAATCTCAAGGATTTCCTTAAAATTGTTGACTCCATTGACCTTGATGTTGCTACTCAGGAGATGACGCTCTTACATCTCTTCCAATTCTCTCTATTTGATCAAGCTAGTAATTGGCTTGAGCGTTTACCCGCGGGATCTGTTGGGAATTAAATAATCTGAAGTTTAAGTATCAGGAAAATCTCTCAAGTGATTAAGTCTGGTAGTAGTAGAGTTAAGTCTGGTGAGTTCCAAAGTTAAGTCTATTAGTTATCTGCTGGTTAAGTCTGGTCGTTGAAGTTAAGTCTGGTGTTTAAGTCAAGTGTTAATTCTGCTGACTAACAGAGTTAAGTCTGCTTGATGAAGATATTAAGTCTGGTTGACTGAAAGTCAATAATACACGGTAGATAATATCTTACCCCATGTGCTCAGTCTTTATCTTATATTCTCTGAACAAGTTGTAATCTTAGATACATGTTGTATCTTAGTTACTGACACACATAAGATAAGCTAGCAAGTTGTTTGACAAGACTTAACATTATTGTAAAGATCTTTCTTATGTTATAAAAGAAAGATCTTAGTCTAGAAATATTAGAGTGTTAAAAAATATAGTGCAAAATATATATCTCTTAAGAACATAGAACAAAAACAATATATCACAAGATATAGAAACATAAGATTCAAGGTTGTAACCCTGGTAATAACTCAAGATCACTCGCATTATTATCTTAATAATATTGAATCGTTTGGTGATAAGCTTTCATTGTTCATTGTCACATAACAAACACAACTGTTCCATTTCCATAACCATAATAACCTTCTAAGTGTGATTAACTAGATTCCGCATACTTAATCATATTCATTCAATATATCATATACACAAAGTCATAAAGGTTTAACCACCTTAATAGTGTATCGAATCCTAACAAGTGGTATCAGAGCAAGGCTGATATTATTGATTTAGAAGAAGAAGCTTAAGAAATGGATGTTCAAGATACTGCTACAAATGTTGCTGCAAAGTTGCCTATGATCAAACAGAATGAGTTTGAGTTATGGAGGTTGAGAATTGAGCAATATTTTATGGTTCAAGATTATGCTCTTTGGGATATCATTCTGTATGGTGATTCATTTACACTAGGTTATACAGATATTATTCTGGAAGGCAAAACTGAAAGAAGAAGGAATACTGGACCATCTAACAATCATGAAAAGATACAGAAGAGGAATGATCAAAAGGCAAGAAATTTGTTGCTTATGACCATTCCTGGTGAACAAATGCTATCTTTTATCGAGTATCCAGATGCAAAAACTCTTTTTGAAGAGATTTGTGCATGGTTTGGTGGTAATGAAACTACCAAGAAAACACAGAAGACATTGCTAAAACAACAATTTGAAAACTTTAGTTCAAATAGCAATGAATCACTTGATAAGCTGTTCTCAAGATTACATAAGCTTGTCAGACAGTTAGCTGTGTTGGGTGTTGAGATAGCCAAGGAAGATCTCAACATGAAGCTTTTGAGAAGCCTACCTGATGAGTTCCATACTCATGTGGTTGGCTGGATTAACAAACCAGACATTGAAATCATGAAACTCAATGATTTGTTCAATAACTTCAAAATTGTTGAACAAAGTCTAAAGAAGTCTGGAATCTATAGTACTAGTTCTGGGAATGTGGCACTCTTGTCATCTCCTAGTATTAGTAAGTCAGATGAGGTAGATGAAGAAGTAGGTGTTTCTACTACTCTCTATGGTGGTCCTTTTACCAGTTCACAAAAGAATGTCGCTGGACTTGGAGATCCGACATTTTATGTATTCATGTCTAGTCAATCTAGTGGTTCTCCTCTAGCTCATGAAGATCTTGATCAGTTGGATGATAATGATTTGGAAGAGATGGACATCAAATGGCAGGTTGCTTTACTTAGCATGAGGGCTAAGAAGTTCTGGCAGAGAACTGGTAAGCAGATTACCATTGATGGTAATGAAACTGTTGGGTTTGATAAGAAGAAAGTAGAGTGTTACAACTGTCACAGATTAGGACACTTTGCTAAAGAATGTAGAAACCCAAGGAAGCAAGATAATAGAAGCACATGGTATAGGCAAGATAAGAAGAAGGAAGTCACAGTTGAAGAGCCAAGGGCTATGCTAGCCATAGATGGTGTTAACTATGATTGGAGCTCATGGCTGATGAAGATGAAGCACCAACAAATGCTGCACTGGTGGCCACTGAGACTGCTCTAATGGCCTTTTCTGATTTAGAGGTAAATTCCATAATTAAATGTACTGAATCTTGCTCTGCTCTCAAAGCTTATGAAGATCTTAAAAAGAGATTTGATGATCAACTAGAACAATTATATGATGCATTAAGCCAACTTAGGTAATCATAAAAGAGGTATATCTGTTGTTGAAAAACAACTTGTACATTATCATGAAAATGAGTCTAAGTTTGCTGATGACATGAATGCTCTTCAAAGAAAAATAGATTTTCAAGCTGAAATAATTTGTTCAAAAAGAGCAGCTCTAGCTAAAGCCCTAAATAACAGTGAAAATGTTAAGATAACAATAGATGCTTTAGCTTATGCCTCAGAGGGAATTAATAAGATTTGGGAAGCTCAAGTAATCTATAAAGCTAAGTCTGGTTTAGGATACAAATATGTTCCTCCACCATACAGAGGTGTTCCTTCACCTCCAGGTATTGACCTAGCACACACAGGTTTTGCTGAGTTTCAAGAACCAATTATGGAATATGGTTCTAAGTCTACTGAGGGTCCTAAGATAGAAAAAGTAAGTGAGAGTTTAAATAAAACTTCACTTCCTAAGGACAAGGTGTCCTTTGTTAAGAAAGGAGATGATATAGTTGTTGAGGATAGTACAACTGATAGTGATGAAGATGAACAGGTTATGTCTAAACCTGAAAAAGTTAAGAAAGCAGGAACAAAGGTTCCTAAAGTGGTCAAAAAGGATACTGTTAGGCCTAAATCAAACATTAAACATGTTAGGCAACCAGTTAAATATTATGAACAATATAGATCCACTAGCAAGCCCAGAGGTAACCAAAGAAATTGGAATAACCTCAAGTCTAACCAATTAGGTGATGACTTAACTTTTTACAACAAATCTTGTTATTCATGTGGTAGTTTTGACCATCTTGCAGCTTTCTGCAACAAATGGGTAACTAGGTATGAAAATAATAGAGTGAACTACAAAAGGCAAACACCTAAACCTCACTTTCACTCTAGTTCTAATGTTAACAGAACTAAACCCACAACAGTCTCTGTTAAGTCTGGCTTCAATAAAGTTAATTCTGCTAGACCATATATGACTGTTTACCTAAAATCAACAGCTAAGGGTGCAAAAACATCTTACAAACATGCACCAAAGTCTGTTCAGAGGCCCATTCATTCAAAGGCAGTAGTCCAAAAACAAGTTTGGAAACAAAAGGGGAAAACTACAACAGACAGCCAGTTAATTCTGATAGGCAAGTAGTTAAGTCTGCTGCTTGGGCAAAGAGGGAAAATGCTATTAAGGCCTCAGTATGTTGGGTTTGGAATTCACCTAAATCCAATGTTGCATCAACTGTTCTAAAAAGATTAAATTACATTGATGCAAGAGGCAGATCCACGTCAGTAATGGCTTGGGTCCCCAAAAGAAACTAATAATTCTCATTTCTGTGCAGGAACATTCAATTGATCAACAAGAGGATCAAGGATACTCAGATAGTGGATGTTCTAGGCACATGATAGGCAACAAGTCCTATCTTTTGGATTTTCAAACATTAGTTGGTGGCTATGTTACCTTTGGAGGAGGTGTTGGTGGCAAAATTTCCGGTAAAGGTACCATTAAAACTGGAAATTTAGATTTTGAAGATGTGTACTATGTACAAGAGCTAAATTATAATCTTTTTAGTGTCTCACAAATGTGTGACAAAAAGAACAAAGTTATTTTCTGTGAGACTGAATGTCTTGTACTTTCTCCTGATTTTAAGATGCCTGATGAAAGTCAAGTACTTATTAAAATTTCTAGAAAGGGCAATATGTACAGTGTTGACATGAAGAACATTGTTCCCAAAAATGATTTAACTTGTCTTGTTGCAAAGGCCACATTGGATGAATCAATGAAATGGCATAGAAGGCTTGGTCATATTAATTTCAAAACCATAAATAAAATTGTTAAGAATGGTTTGGTAAGAGGTTTACCTCACAAAAGATTTGAAAATGATCAAACATTCATTGCTTGTCTTAAAAGCAAACAACACAAAGCCACTTGTAAGCCCAAGATTTTTAACTCTATCAATCAATCATTGTTTATGCTTCATATGGACTTATTTGGACCTGTTTCAGTAAGTAGTATAATGCATAAGAGATATTGTCTTGTTATAATTGATGACTATACCAGATTTACATGGGTTTTCTTTTTAGGTTCTAAGGATGAAACTTCTAGCATTCTTAAGACATTCATTACACAGATAGAAAACCAAGTAGACAAGAAAGTGAAAGTCATTGGATGTGATAATGGGACAGAGTTTAAGAATAGAGTTACGGATGATTTCTGCAAACAAAAAGGTATTAGGAGAGAATTTAGTGTTGCTAGAACTCCACAACCGAATGGTGTTGTTGAGAGAAAGAATAGAACAATAATAGAAGCTGCTAGAACTATGTTAGCTGATTCTAAGCTACCTATAATTTTTTGGGCTGAAGCAGTCAACACTGCTTGCTATGTTCAAAATAGAGTTTTAGTTGTACAGCCTCACAATAAGACATCATATGAACTTTTTAGAGGTAGAACTCCTGCAATAGGATTTCTTAGACCTTTTGGATGTCATGTGACAATTCTCAATACCTTAGACCATTTAGGAAAATTTGATGGTAAGCAGATGAAGGTTTCTTTGTTGAGGATAGTCTCTTAATAGCAAAGCAATTTAGAGTAAACAAAACTCAAGAACCAGGAATTTTGATTGCGTGGTTTTGTAACACTTACAACAGGTTTACCTCTCGAGGTCTCAAGAGGCTTACAAACCCACCAGCCAGTGTATGACCGATGAGTAAATTGTAAGGTAAGTCCCGGGGGATTACTGTTTCCACGTGATATGTTCGTAGTTTGAAAGCTACTCAAATAGGTCAAGGGTTTGAGGAAGATCTCTTTATTATGTTTTTAAATTTTAATGAACAGCAAGTAAAATCTCGGTTTGAAGTGATTGTGGCAGAATTAGTTGCTGTCAACTAACCAAATGAACTACGAATGCAAATAAAATAATAACAAAAATGAAATGTGGTGAGAAAGCCCTTATGTAAGAAATGTGTTCAACTTAGATTTCGGCATACTCAAACAATCTTTAAACCGGTTAATTTGTGAGTATTAGTTGCGTTTGGATGAGGGTAATTCCTTAACCCATTCGTGGGTTGGTTACTATCAGTTCGCCAAACTCTACAAGTCTAATTACATGCAAGAATCACGCGAGGCTTGGGAAAGACCTAAAATGTCATTCACTTAGGAATTCTGCATAGTGGTCATTAATATATCAACCATATAAAAACCTTTTATGGATCACATTGTGTCATGTTTCTTAGAGACGTTTGTGGCAAGTTTCCGGAAAGGAATAATTAATCCAGATTTTATCTGTAACCTAACAGAGCTAAATAAATCATCCACAACAATAACAACACACAACAACCAAGTAATCAATGAGCTTAGGTTTCTTGATTTCTAAGGCCAAAACAAGATTAAAAATTAGCACAATTGTAAACATAGACAAGAAGAATAGTATCAAACAACACATAACTTATTGAATGCATTAATGACAACTATATATTCAATGAAACATGGAAGATCTGTCAAAGTCAAAACCTATAAAATTAGCTAAAATGTCTTAGGGTTTTATCCAAAAATTCCACACACTAAGCTTCTCTAAATGAACAAACAGATTGTAGAAAACTATATATCATTTTTAGATTCTTACGGCTCACTATGCATTGTGACTGGTCACATCGAGCTTTTAGGTTATCGGGTGACCTTCTTGACGCCGTCCCTCTTTAGCTCTTCAAAAAATCCATTCTGGCCTATCAAGCTCTACGCCGTCGATCATGAAACGTGAACCGTCCCCTTATGTTTAAGCGTAGACGCCTTGAATTAGTTAAGCGTGACGCCGTCGGAATTTCATGCTAACTAAACATGGTGCTCGTCATGAGATAAATTTACATCCAACTTTTCTTTCCCAAAGGGCTGACGCGTCCCATTTAATTGTGACGCGTCAAATACTTTTGCCGATTCATGAGCTTTGCCGTTTCCTTCACTTTAATGCTCAAAAACGTCAAATGACTCCTTTCAGATTTCTACCTCAAAAGTACACTAAATGACAAGAACGATTTAGGGCAAATATTTGATCAAACAATACATTTCGGGCTTTAAATGACCCTTAAAAGCGGTACACTATTCGCACCAATTGTAGAAGAAAATCTACATGTGGAGTTTTTGGAAGATAAATCCAATGTAGAAGGTCAAGGACCAAAATGGCTATTTTATCTTGAAACTCTAACCAAATCAATGAATTATGTGTATGTTGTTGCAAAAACTAATGATTTTTCAGGTTCACAAGCAACAGATGAGGCAAGGTTAGAAAAGGAGACAAACCAAGATCATATTTGGATGCCAATATGGTCAAGTACAAGTATGGAATCAACTTCAACAATTGGTGAATCTTCTTCTGGTAAAGCTAAAGAAGATGTTGAAGATGAAAGCAAAGAAGATGGAACAAAGGAACAAGAAAATAGTTCTGCTGTTGATAATGCTGCTGAAACAGACTTAATTGAAGAAGCAGACTTAACAAAGGAAGCAGAATTAACAAACAATGAGGTGGATTTGAGCAATCTCCCACCAAACTATCATGTTCCACTTACACCACAAACCAGAATTCACAAGGTCCACTCCCTAAAAAATGTGATAGGAGATGTACAATCAGGGGTGAAGACAAGACAACAACTGATGTCTTCAGACCAACAAGGGCTTCTTGATGCCCTTTATGCTTCAAAACAGCATGAGTTTTCAAACTCTTGCTTGTTTGTATGTTTTCTCTCACAAGCTGAACCAAAGAATATTCTGAAAGCCTTAGATGATTCTAGCTGGGTAGAAGCTATGCAAGAGGAGCTTCTTCAGTTCAAGATTCAGAAAGTTTGGGTGCTAGTTGATTTACCTAAGGATGCAAAGGTAATTAGCACTAGATGGGTTTTCATGAATAAAAGGGATGAAAGGGGAATAGTGATTAGGAATAAGGCTAGATTAGTAGCCCAAGGGTACACACAACAAGAAGGTATAGACTGAGATGAAGTTTTTGCTCCAGTAGCAAGACTTGAGGCAATTAGGCTTTTCTTAGCTTATGCTTCATTTTTAGGCTTCACAGTTTACCAAATGGATGTCAAGAGTGCATTTCTATAGGCACAATTGAAGAAGAGGTGTATGTCTCACAACCTCCAGGGTTCATTGATCCTGACCATCCAGACAAAGTGTACAGAGTTGTAAAAGCTCTTTATGGCCTTCATCAGGCACCTAGAGCTTGGTATGAAACACTGGCTTCCTATTTAAAAGAGAATGGATTTCAAAGAGGAAAGATTGATCAGACACTTTTCATCAAACAGCACAAGAAGGATCTTCTGTTAGTGCAGGTGTATGTGGATGACATTATCTTTGGATCTACAAGGAAGGAGATGTGTTTGGAGTTTGAGAAGCTTATGCATGATAAGTTTCAGATGAGTTCCATGGGGGAACTTACATTCTTTTTGGGTTTGCAAGTTAAACAGTCATATGAAATCATATTTATTAGTCAAGATAAATATGTTGCTGAGATAATTAGAAAGTTCAACTTTGCTAATTCAAAAATGGCAAGCACACCAATGGATTTTGAGAAACAACTTCCAAAAGATTTAGATGGAAAATTATGGATGTACACACATACAGATCTATGATAGGATCTTTGATGTATCTCACATCATCAAGACCTGACATCATGTTCTCTGTTTGTGCTTGTGCAAGATTTCAAGTAACTCCAAAGGTTTCTCATTTAACAGTAGTCAAGAGGATTTTTAGATATCTCAAGGGTCAAACTAGGTTGGGTCTATGGTATTCAAGGGAATCACCTTTTGATTTGGTAGCATTTTCGAATAGTGATTATTCTGGTGCTGGCTTGGACAGAAAGTCAACAACTGGAGGATGTCAATTCCTTGGAAATAGACTTATCTCATGGCAGTGTAAGAACCAAACAATTGTGGCTAATTCAACAACTGAAGCTGAATATGTAGCTGCTGCAAGTTGCTGTGCTCAAGTCCTATGGCTTCAAAACCAACTTCTTGACTATGGGTACAATTTCATGAACATTGTCATTCACATTGATAATAGTAGTACAATTTGCATTATTAAAAATCCGGTACAACATTCTAAAACAAAACACATTGAAATTAGACATCATTTTATTAGAGATTGCAATGAGAAAAAGTTAATTCAAGTAATGAAAATTGCTTCAGAACATAATTTTGCAGATCTGCTAACAAAAGCTTTTGATGTTGGAAGGTTTCAGTACTTGGTAGCAAGTATTGGAATGCTTAATACTTAAATTTTTCAATCTATGTGTTTTTATATACCAGTGTGGTTAATTCTGGTGATTACTCAGTTAATTCTTGTGGTTACTCAAATAAGTCTGGTATTTAAATTTTTGTTTGTACTATTGTCTTTGTAAATTTGTACTAGCTATTCCTTTAAAATTTTGTTATTTCATACAGTTAGTCATATGTTTATTCTAATATAAGACAAGTACTTTGTACATTGTTCTTTTGGTTTTAGACTAACAATTTCAGGTATGAACATTTGAGCACAAAAGGATATTTCAAGTGAAATGGAAGCAGCAGAATGTGTCGTAGTTGCTTACATAACAGGTTTATGATGGACTGATTTTGGGAATTCTTAACAAAGGTTCACACCTAAGTTAATTAATTCTTTAAAACATCTTTCTTAAAACCTGGTTATCATATTTCACATTGAATTGATGACTTAGTTGATCAGAAAGTAACTGATTCAACTCACTTTCTATCATTTTATACTTTTAAGTATAATGAGCAAGTCTAAGGACATCTGATAGAAAGAACAGCTAGTAAAAGTGAATCTAACACTTGTGTTAGAGGCAACAATTGCTATGAGCTGGAAACCCTGTCAAGAAAGCCTTTTGAATAGGTTTATCTTTACATAGGCAGTTATTTATAACTGAAAACATTGGTTCTCACACAACCAGAGGTTGCTTTAAACCGAAATCTTGATTAAGTGTCTGTTATACACTTAATCCCTTCAAAATGGTTGAAAGCAATATGATTTTTCATAATAAAATCATATGCATACTGCTAAAAGTCAAAAAATTTCTTAAAGGGATTTTTGGAATAAAAATGACTCAGAAAACCATCAACTGATGGATTATGAGTTATTGCCCCATGAATCACCTCTCATAGGAGTTAACACACCTAGAAGTGATGAGGGCAGCAAATTAAACTCTTAAGGAATTGATGGCTACATGTACAACATTATCTGATAACAAGTTCTAAGTGATAGCTCAGATGATGGGAGAGAAATATTTTGGTACATTGTGAGAGATCTTCCAAACAGGGGAGGAAATTTTATTTTCATCTCAGGGGAGGAAACATCTCAGGGGAGGAAATAAAGCCCAAGGAAGTTTAACCAATGAAAGGGAGGAAAAGACAAGAGCATACAAGATGATGAGGAAGTTGAAAAAGACAAGAATAGAGCTAATTCTGAGTATTATATATATTCAAAAGGGATGAAGCATTCCAAAGGAGAAAGTTCTATCTAGGTCAAACAAAGAAAGCTTTCAATTTCAATTTCAGTTCACAACGTTTGTTTATCACTTGCAAAGGCATGCTGATAGATGATTTCACTTGTTGAAACAATCATCCAAGATACACAGCACCATTGCCTCTTATAATTCCTCCATCCAAGGAAATTGCACCATCTTTTAGGTCAATGTTTGAAGCCTAAAGATGTGTGTATTGATATTGTTGAAGTCAAAAATCAGAAAGCAGATGAGTTACTGAGTTAGATATTAACCTTTCAGAATAGAAGAAAGTTCAGTCCAAGGGTCTGACTATGAAGTGTTTGAAAGATCTTCACAATTCCTCATTTAATTTAGAAAACATGTTGAAATGAATTCACATGTTTAGGGGAGGATTGTTGGTAATTAAATAATCTAAAGTTTAAGTATCAGGAAAATCTCTCAAGTGATTAATTCTGGTAGCAGTAGAGTTAAGTCTGGTGAGTTCCAAAGTTAAGTCTGCTAGTTATCTGCTGGTTAAGTCTGGTCGTTGAAGTTAAGTCTGGTGTTTAAGTCAAGTGTTAATTCTGGTGACTAACAGAGTTAAGTCTGCTTGATGAAGATATTAAGTCTGGTTGACTGAAAGTCTGTAATACACGGTAGATAATATCTTACACCATGTGCTCAGTCTTTATCTTATATTCTCTGAACAAGTTGTAATCTTAGATACATGGTGTATCTTAGTTACTGACACACATAAGATAAGCTAGCAAGTTGTTTGACAAGACTTAACGTTATTGTAAAGATCTTTCTTATGTTATAAAAGAAAGATCTTAGTCTAGAGATATTAGAGTGTTAAAAAATATAGTGCAAAATATATATCTCTTAAGAACATAGAACAAAAACACTATATCACAAGATATAGAAACATAAGATTCAAGGTTGTAACCCTAGTGATAACTCAAGATCACTCGTATTATTATCTTAATAATATTGAATCATTTGGTGATAAGCTTTCATTGTTCATTGTCACATAACAAACACAACTGTTCCATTTCCATAACCATAATAACCTTCTAAGTGTGATTAAGTAGATTTCGCATACTTAATCATATTCATTCAATATATCATATACACAAAGTCATAAAGGTTTAACCACCTTAACAGTGTATCGAATCCTAACAGGATCCATGTCAACTTGGGATGATCTTACTTCTCGTTTCCTCGCACAATTTTTCCCACCGGGGAGAACTACCAAGTTAAGGAGTTCCAACAACTTCAAGGTGAAACTCTTTACTAAGCGTGGACTCGTTTCAAGGACTTACTCCAAAAAGTCCCTCATCATAGAATTGATCTTTGGCTCCAAGTCCAAATTTTCTATGACCATATTAATCACCCCACAAGGCAAACAATTGACCAAGCGGCTGGTGGTAAGCTTCGTGACAAGAATGCGAAAGAATCGTGGGGAATCATAGAAGATCTTGCGCTCTATGAAAACGAATGTTGGAATGACCCCCACGAGTTAAGCAAAACAGCCAAGGCAATAACCATGCCTTCGAATAACTCAAGCATTCCCGACCGTTGGATCATTGAACTTGAAGACCAAATCAAGTTTATAATGAGTTCCTACGAAGCTCCTAAACATTCACGTCAAGTGAACAAAATCACTTCTTCATGTGAATTATGTAGTGGTCCCTATGACACTCGTGATTGCACGGAACTCCCCGAACAAGCTTTTACGGATTATGCATCCTCGCGTACCGACAGAGCGGGAGATAAGTGGTACACTTTCAAACCTGAGCAAAACACTCTTGGTGATTCTTACAACCCCTTTTGGAAAAATCACCCAAACTTTAGGTGGAAACAAAACCATAATTATTATAAAAAAATAATAATAATAATAATAATAATAATAATAATAATAATAATAATAATAATAATAATAATAATATATAATAATAATAATAATAATTAAATAATAATAATAATAAATAAATAAAAAACCCTAAAACTCTCTCGCTATGGGCGATTCTGGACGCCAGCTCCATATCACTTTTTCGGTCAAATAAAACCTATCAAATCGTATATCTACCTTCTTGGTATGTAATCGATTTGTTAGGTATGTATTCGTAGAGGTGGCGTGCCTATTTGTATCTTTTAATCATCATATCCTTTTAAACCTAAATCGTTACATTGGTTTATCTCTTGATAAGCGATCTATATATCAGGTTTTTATGGGATTCAAGTCGACACCTTTCTTGGGTTTCGCTGTTTTTGCTGAACATTCACTTGTGCTATAACTGATCTATATTTTTTTATTTTTTGGGATTGGTTTGCCTGGTTGCATGCGTTAACCCTTTGTTAGGGTTTAACAAGGATATTAGGGTTCTTATTTTTTGCAGGCTAGGTGTTTCGGTGCTAATCGTTCACATCATAAACCTTATCTTTTAGGGTTTGGTTTTATTTGATACATGTAAGTTTTGATAAACGTGTTTGGTTAGACGTATTATGCAAGTGAGTTGCTGATCTTGTATACGTTTTTGTTTGTGGATTGATGACCCCTGTTTGTGGGTTTAGAGAGATGGAAGTTCAAGTTTCATAGGGTATCCTTGTTCAAAAACCCTAGTATACGATATTCTCATACTTGTGTTGTGTTGGTCGTCACTCGTATCTAGTGGGTCATGAGAATAGGTAGTGTAAGGACGTTAGGGTTATTCTTAATCCTAGTTTTTTTTTATCTCAGATCAGCTATGCGGGTTTTATGGTTGGTTTTCTATTATTATGGAGCAGACTGGATCTGGTTGCTGCATTGTTACAGTCTGGTGATGCAAGTTGTGTTTGTGATCAGCTTATTTTTGCTTTAGTGTTTCATCATGGTTGTACAAGCATGTTACTCTTGTATTTTTCAAAGATGTTGTTCACACCTAATGCACAATGGTACTTTGAGGCGTATCTGCTGGAAAATGGGTTTGGATACATTCTTTGATTGGATATTTGGATGTGATGGGTCGTGTGGTCGAGGTTTCATTATGGCCGCATGCTTTGATTTGGTTTATGTTGTATGGTAGTATTATTTGGTTGCAATGATTGAGTTTTTAGTGGTTATGTGCATTAGTGCATTTGTTAACTCATTATGGTCGTGTTGGAAGGTACGGGTCTGATGGAGGCATATTTTGTTTCTTTGAGGGCATGTTTGTTTTGAATTTGAAGTTGTATGGTATGGGATGGAAGCTATATCAGTTGTGTTTGTGGCCATTACAACTGATTCGTATGATTATGGTGATATGATGCTTATTCCTTTCATACATGTGGTTGGGGCGGTTTGACGCTTTAATGAATGTTAGGGTTTCATGGTTGTATATGTGGTTTATTTTTGTAAGTTCTAGTCTTCTATGTCAGATACAGAAGGGTATAATGCTTCTAAACGGCTGGAGGCTCTCTGTATGGCATGGAAGATGATGATGTGGAGTGCTATGATGACTATGAAGGCTCAGGTGTATTTACCTGAGTAGGGCAGAATTTTTTTGATCTTTATTTAGTCATCGTTAGTTATATGTTTCGTTTATAAGTTATGAGAATGGTTTGTCATTCTTATATAGTGGTTTTGTTAGTTGCTATTAGATGCATGTAAATGTCCTTTGGGACTAAGATGAGGGAAGTTACCCTCATCCTTTGTACTTCAATGTTTTTTGGTGTAATAGTATCTTACCAGGGTGAAGATATCCTTTTACCCAAAAAAAAAACCAAAAGTATTCTCAAAACAATTTTTCAAATCCACCTAATTGTTTTCAACCAAGCGGTTCGTCCTCGAATCATCCCTATAATAATCCTTCCATTTCCAACACTTCCAACAATCATGAAGGATTTGTGTCTAGTTTTATGTCATCTCAAGAAGCGCTTTTGTCAAAGTTTAAACCCGATTTCAAGCAAAAACAAAGCGAGATGACAAATAAAATTGATACTCTTTTGAACGTTCTCAATGATCGAGTAATGGGAGCACTCCCAAGTGACACCGTCAAGAACCCGAAGCTAGGTGTTAACTCTATTTCATCGGTTTCATCTCCTAGTTCTTGTCCTCAATTTTACTCGATCAATTCAATTAAAACGTGTTTAAAACAAACTATAACTTTTCCAAAGGACCAAGACCATAGAGATAATACACCAAACAATGTATCGGTCAAACAAGTTAATGAAACACCAAACAAACAAGAACCAACCCCCAATCCTAGTAATGAATTCAAGGATCTTTACCTTGAATGTCCGACTTTAGATGTATTGACTCATGCTCCATATTATAATGCCCTCTTGGAAAAATATAAGGAGAAAGTTAAGTTGGGTAAGAATGGATCCGCTTTTGCTCAAAACAATTACCTAAGAAGTTAGATGATCCGGGCTTATTTGTTTTACCTTGTAGTATTGGGTATTCCAAGGCCTATGATACCTTAGCCGACATAGGATCATGCCTTAACATACTTCCGTTGTCACACTATAGGAACCTCAACTTAGGACAATTAGGAGAAACGGAAGCAATCATAGGATTAGCGGATGGGAGTTTGGCCTATCCAATTGGGATTTTGAAGGATCAATTGGTGAACATCGATAAACTAACTATTTTGGCTGATTTCTATGTTATAGATATCCTAAGTGACCTTAAGTTCCCATTGCTTGTTGCAAGAGGATTCTTAGCGACCTCTAGCGCAATAATAGATTGTAAGATGTCTAAGATAGCGGTAGGAAAAGGTTACACTTGGTCAATTTATGATGTCCAAAAGCACACTTATAACAAGGATGAGGAAATGGAACCGCATTGGTTAGTTAGGGATAGGAGAACATCGAGATATGGCCCACGGCTAAATGGTGAGTTTATAGGACCACAACGCCCATTTTATTTGGAAGATGAATTTTTTAAGAATGCGGATTACATGGAACAACAACAAGCTAAGGGATTCCGAGATCGAACCATTTTTGGACCCTCTAGTATTTAGAAAGATGATTGAGTTCCTAGGAGCATTGCCAATTAATCTTAGGATGAATAAATGGGATGTGAAGGACTCAAAGAATAAATGGAATTGGAATAAGACACCAAAAGAAGGAGATGGATTGTGCTACATTAGGATGACATTAATAGATCCCGATGGAGAAAAGTTTGAAAAGTCATACCAAACAAAGCCTACTAAGAGGAAATTAAAAGATAAATTCGATCTAAAAGATATCCTCAAGGAGGAACTTATCTATATGATGTAATAGGCCATGACTTTTAGTCTAGCTACAAGACTCGTAAATAAAGAAAAGCGCTTCTTGGGAGGCAACCCAAGCTTTTCAATTGTTTGTTTGTTTGATTTTATTTTTGTTTGGTTCATATACATGTTTCATCATCATTGTTTATTTTTCATGTTTCAAATTAATTTTTGAAAATGCTTTAGTTTGTTTTTAACCTCGTCTTAATTAAATATAAAGGTATTTTACAAAAAGATAAGTGTAGGAAAGTTTATATTTGTTTTAAAAGAACGAAATTCGAACATGAAAGTTTACAATTAATTATGAACATATATTTTATCGTATTTGTGTGTTTGTTTGAGTTAAATGCTTGTATCAAGTCACAATGAATCTTTTACAGAATTTCCAGGTTTTAATACTTAGATTTTTCTAGAAATTTTCCAGCAAAGAAAACATAAAAATTATGTTAGGTCTATCCTGACGGTGTCAGGGTTTACACCCGACGGCGTGAGGCACTGTAGCAACAGTTTTTTCATATTTTTGTTTTTCTATCGAATCTTAATTTTTGAAAATTTCCATAATTTTTGAATTTCCAGATTTTTGTAAACATTTATTTTGCAAGCATTATATTTTATTTGCTTTCTAGGATTTAATTTTATTATATATAGTTTTTACCGCCGATTTTATGCGAGGTTTCGTGTTCGTTTTCTTAGTGATGTACATGTTATATTGGACAAGAAGATGCAAGAGCAAATTGGAATAAGAAGCTTATCACTTTATTTTCTTGGAGGAGGATTTAACCATATTTCAACATAGTCCATGCCGAGCTAATCAGGGGAGTATTAGTTTCTTTCATCTTTTTTATTTTTCCGTTATCATATATTTGTTACTTTTCAAGAACATTGGGGACAATGTTCAATTTAAGTGTAGGGAGGGTAAAAAAGGACACCTTAGAAACTAGAAGTCACTTGATATTTGTTTTGTTTTCGAGTAATTGTGTAATAAACTGAAAGAAATACTTGTGAAGGTAATTTTAGCACCAAATTTAAATTTTTTTATGACATATACGAGTGAAACTTTAGTTTTAATAAGTGTCTCATGGATAGGAATTATATAGCTAGCACAAAAACCCTACCACTCAAAAATTTTCACCCCAAAAATGTGAGGTTCGCCTTTAGATATTTAGGAAAAAGCATTCACCTTTAATGCTTATGAGTGTACCGGTAGTATATAGATTCTAGAGCTTATTTTGTGCTGTATTCCGAGATAGCTAGTGAGACTACATTTGTGTAGTTAGGATTGACTACATGATAAGAGGCATTAGGATAACCCTTATTTTAAACATGTTTATAATTACATTGGCTTCATAGGTCAAGTAATTCTCCTACACCCTTGCAATGTACTCATTTTTAGTACAAGATACCCCTAGTACACCTCCCAGAGCATATCCTTTTCGCGGTTCTCGTGATATTTCGGTGAATTCCGAAATATTAATGAAGAGCATTGTTTACGATCCACCCCCAAATGAACACCCAAATCGCCTTAGCCTTCCTTGTATGCACTCATATTTAGTGCATTATTGTTACAACATTTCTGTTAAACCCTTTGTTAATTGTCTAGTTGATTACATGATTGATAAGTCGAGTCATATCTTGTAAATACAGTTTTGGGACGATTGAGACTCATGTGTTAAGTACTATTTATTATGGAGTAAAGGGGAAGAAAGTCAAATGTTATTACTCCCATATGTACGTTAATTTTTAAAGTACTCCACGTGTTTTGATATTCTTAATTCGGGTCATTAGTTAGTTTTAATTATTAATTAAAAAAAAAAAAAAAAAACATACGGACTACCATCCTGTTTTTAGTTTTTGTTTAAGTCAAGATAGTGTCAAGAAAAATACAAAAAGAGATAGTAGTTAGCGAGTCGAGTTGAGTCTTGGCTTAGCAACGCCACCTTGTACATGTAATTGATTTAGATGATTGACTTGCCACCCGTAAAAATCCCTATATCTACAAAATCGTGTTTTCCATACCATTACACCTAACATTACAACCTTTTAAAAGCCCTTTTTGATAGTTTATCCTAGGTGCTTATGCCAAAGTGGTGGAGGTTTGATCCATTCTTAAGCCTATAGTAATCTATGTGCTATGAATGGTAGAGAGTGTTTTATTTACCCGTTTCCATTCACGTTATATAACATATACACCCGAGAGATGTGAGAATCCAAACACTTATTGTGAGGTGCTAGTATATGATTTACGTGCTTATTATGACTATTTTGGAACGAATGTGTGTTGTAATTACTTTTAAACCAATGCTAAATGACTCATAACTTGTATATTGACTAGGATAAAAGCACATTTGCTTGAGGCAAGCAAATCCTAAGTGTATGGATATTTGATAAGGATTTAAAACATACCCTTTTAAGGGGTCATTTAGTCCCTAAACTCGTATGTATTTGATCAAATATTACCCTAAATCATTTCTTTTTGCAATTTAGGTAATTTAGACGCAAATGATGAAAACCGGCATGTTTTGGGCTAAAATCGACAAGAAAGTAAAGAAAACGACAAAGTCGCTAATTTTTCTGGAAAAGGGCTCCAGACGGCGTCACGCTTTACAGATGATGTCGTCACTTGCAAATTGGAGATGAAGATTTATACCAATTTTACAAGCGACAGCTTAGAACTTTTGAAGAAATTATAACCTGACGGCGTCACTTGTATTTAGAGACCAAGATCCAGAGTAAAACTTACGCATGAAGGCTTAGAACTTTTAAAGGCTGATGGTGTCAAGACCCTCATGACGGCGTCAGAAGACACTAGCGACGGCGTCATAATGGTGATTTTGCAACAGACGAAACCCTAATGACGGCGGCTTGACGGTGTCACAACCCATAACGTGACGCCGTCACACTTGTAAAACTATATATATTTTCGCATGTTTTTCATAATTCGTGTAACTTCTTGGAGGAACTATTAGGGCACGATTTTCAGAGCTTTTTTAAGGGTTTTACAGCCCCCAAAACCCATGTTTCATTGAAGTTAAGTAATTCATCTTTAATCATTCAATATGTCTATGTGTTGTTTGATTATATGTTTTTCTTTTCTTCACTTTAATATGCTAGGCTAAATTAATTAGTGTTGGCTTAGATCAAATAAAACCTAGTTGTTAATTATTGATTGTCGTCTCTTGTTTGATTGGTTGTCTTGCGTTAGGAATAGGAAAACTGGCTAAAATCTTATATGTGTTAGCTTGAGCATCCCACTTAACGCCTTTATACCCTAGAGTGCACTGGTGGTTTTATTCATTGTATTTATTGCGTGAGTTGCGGCTTGTAGATAGTAGGAGATCCTAAGGAGATGACTTAATTGTCACTTGTAGATCTAAGGTTTCCTAAAGAAGACTTATACACTCATAGAGTTAGGGACATTAGCACCACCCTACAACAACATAGGAATACAACACGCCAATTAGACAAGGACGTGACAATTTGACTAATCAATAAGAAACAACTATGGAGTACAAAAATCTAAGTAAACACTTTTTCCCATCATAAGAGTTACCAATTTAATTTTCTTGTTTATTAGTTTAATTTTAGTTTAAATAGTTTTAATTAATTAGTAGTTAAAACGCCAACTCTTCAAACCCCGAGATTTTAAATTTGCTTCCTAAAAAATATAGAAATACAAAAAGAATCATCCTTCACCTTTAGACCTATCTCGACATACACTTCGGCCTTCACAACACTATTCCCCTAAAGAACGATCAATCCCCCGTGTCTTGCCTATACTACACTACAACGGTTAGGTACACTGCCTAGGAAGATTGTAAAACTTCTTGAGGTTTTTCAAAATTCCGCATCAAAGATCTTAGATAGTGGTAGGAGAACTTTATACTAGATCACGGGTATGATAATAATGTTGAGGAAGAGCCTTAATGGTTAACTAAGGCTAGAAGACCATCCCGATATGGCACCCGACTTACTAACGGTTTCATAGGTCCATAACTCCCTTTTTACTTAGAAAAAGACTTTGTGGACAACAATGCTCCCGGAGAATGGGACTTAGCTAGAGAGTCGGAACTTAACACATTTAAGCATGCACTAGTGTTTAGGAAGATGATTGAATTCTTATAATTTATTCCGGTTAACCTTGAGGGATATAAATGGGATTCAAATGATTTGTATAATGATTGGAATTTTGAAAAGCTAGCAAAAGAAGGAGATGGAGAGTGGCACATTACGATGGACTTGATAGATCCTGTTGGTAAAAAGTTTGAAAGATCCTACCAAACAATACCTACTAATAGGAGGTTATCTAAGAACGATGGTCTGAGCGATATCCTCGAATTGGATCATATTCATGATGTTTAGTAGGTTAATTTTTTAGTCTAGCTACAAGACTCGTAAATATGGAAAAAGCGCGGGAGGCTACCCCATTCTTATCCTATACTTTTATGCATTTTATCTTGGACATGTCTTGGTGTGCTTGATCTTGATTATGTGCTATTGCATGTTTGAATTGTTATGTAGTCATGCTTTATTGTATTTTTTACTTTGTCTCATTTTCATATAAAGGTATTTTGCATAAAATAAGTGTAAGGAGGATTACATATGGTTTTGTGAACCATAATTCAAATGTGTAATGATTTGTAATTCATCTCTATGCATACTTTATTTATTTGCTTTCGTTTGTTATGTACAATGCTTGTGGTCATGTTTTATTAAAAACCCCAATATTTTACTTGTTTTCTATTAAATCACACAAAAGTATTAAAATTAATCTGCTTTAGTTCCCTTTAATCATTTCATCATACTCTATGAGCCCACCTCATTATTTCCCTAGAGAACAATCAATCTCCTGAACTTTCCTTTACTACACAACATTGATTAGGTACACTGCCTAGGGGTTGTAAAGCTTTCTTTGCAATCAAAGAACATTAAAATAACATTCTTTATTTTATTTGGTAAATTTTTCAGCCTCTAGTTTTGGAGCAGTGGTGACATAATCACTGCTCTTTGAATCTAGAATTTAAGGTACATCATGTTACATGATAGGATCTTCATTTAAAAACTTTTGAACGGTTTTAAAAAGAAATTTTTTAGATCAAATTGCTATGATACCACTTCTTGTTCCCTTTAAAATGATTCTAGTGAATAACTTAACTTGTCCTACCAGTTTCCATGAAATTGATCTGTATTTAAAACAGTTTAACAAAACAGATAATTAAGAAAGATTTTCGCTAATGTTTTTCAACGTTTAAATTCTTATTTGAATAAAGCAAAGAATTTATAAAGATTGTTTGTGGAATAGCAATCTCAGTTGAATGACAAAGTATTGTGATCTCCTCACTAACTTAAACATTAACCGAAGTAGGTTTTTAAGTAATAACTATGCTAACACTTTGAATTGATTCAAAGACTTAGTTCTATATAGGAGTAAATGTTCTCTTGAATGTGCATCACAATAGTTGCAACTTATGGCATTTACTCATTTAAAACATTCTCCTTTATAGCCAAAGATCAAAGAAGATACCCCATGGAGAAATATGGACGTGTGAAGCTTTTAACTGTGTAATATAGTTACCTTAAATGTTTCTATTCTTGGAGTGTGTCCAATCCCTCTTTAGGGAAGAACGTTGTCAACTTTTCTCCCCTTTTATACCCCAACTCTTCTACTTTCTTGATAAGTGTTTTTCTGCATATCTTACTGAAAAAATTCCCGCCTAAACATTCTCAAATACTTAGATACATTTTATAAGTATCTAAGTTCAGAATGTCTATATATGAATAGCTCAAAAAAGAAGTCAGTGAGACATTGTCATATCTCACTGACTCAATCATCTTCTTTTGGTTCAGAACTTCAAATACAGAATATTGTTTCAGTAAGTGGAGAGACTTAATCTTTGTCTCCCAAGAACTCTTAAGATGACTCTATGAATGTTCATTCATTTAGGGACTAAATTTACAGTTACTGTTTTTATGTTCAAATCCTAGTTAGAGAATATTGGACACTGAATTAGCCTAACAATGTTTAATATTGGGAAGATAAGCGGTTTGAAGTGTTTTACTCATAAATTTGTTTTGCTTTTATTTGGAGATAAAATAGGTTGGGATATGCTTATTTTAAACTGCTTATTTAAAATTTCCGAAGATACCTTCGACAAGCTTAATTAGAAAGGTCCAAGTATGGGAATGCTAACTTCTTGAAAGAAAAAGTTGCCTATCTTTGATAACTTGACATTCAAATAAATAAATAACCATAAACATCAAAGCACACTATTCGCGGAAGCAAGGATCATAATTAACATGTATAATGTAATACCGAAAAATAAATAGGAACGTACCGTTATGATCCTAGCAAGAACAAGGATCAAATCTTCTATCTCCTTCACTAGATCAATCAAACAAGAACAAATAGGATTAAGGTGGAACCCCTTACCTTTTGTTCCACAATCCAAGATTAATATCTAAAGTAAGATATTACTGAGCTCTCGAACACACGTACTATTACTCGATCAAAGGTTGATGCTAGTGAATGAACACGATTATTAAACCAAAACTATTTTGTTTAATAAACCTTGAATCTATTATTCAAGAAGGAAGTAAATAATAAAAAGGATTCTTGCAGATACTGTTCGAAACATATGTTGAAGATATCACATGATATTAATTAATATGCACATCATACACTACATATCTTACACTATAGACATATGTAAAAGGTACTACATATGTCAAAGATATATACTGTACAAGTATGACATATGCAATGGAAGATACTGATAAAGTCGATTGACTTTTAAGGGTTTATTATTATTGTCGACCTTTTGGAGCTAATGATAGGTTATATAGGCTCCAAACTTGCTCTCCAAGTTTGAGTCTAATACCTCCTTAAGTTTCAAAACTCGACATTTAACCCCTTCCTTTATTTACTAACAGTCATTAGTCAATTCCAATAATTACTTTAATATCCGTTAGTTATCGTTTTGTGTCCAAATAATTAAAATATATAATAATATATATTAATTATTCCTTTGATCATTCATACGTAAAGTGTGCAATCCCTCAGTCCCGGGTTCGATTCTAGTCATACACGATTTAATATTTTTCCAAAACTCTAACAGCTCCCACTTGGAAATCTATTAAAAGTGTAATGACATTGGTTAGCGTCTAGCAACACGCCAATGCCCCCAGAACAATTCGAGTGTTGGTTCTCCTGGAAAAAACCATTCGATGATAAATCATCATAGGCATCCTTTTGTTTCTAATACCACATTAATAAAGATATGGATCTAAGTCATTCTTTATTAATAATTATGTTTCTCGTTGTTTATGATTGAGCAAGATTACCAAATCTTCTGAACATATTCAGGGGAGATCTTGGGCGTGGCCACGCAAACATCTTGCCAACCCTACGAGGGGCCCAGCAGTATTAAACTTCAAACAGTTTGAAGGAACAAATTCTATCTTGACTACGAGCATAACACATGCACTTCGCAACGCTTCCCAAAATAATCCGTATAGCTACCCGTTACGTATAGCGTTAGATTGAATCAAAGAAATGCACTACATGCATGACAATTATCTGGCATCTCAAGTCTGAGGATAACTATATACTCATGATTTACTTAATGACAAGATCTATAAAGTAAACTCATGTGGCGGGATTTGGTCCTATACTCAAACAATTTGAATATCATGTGAAATTGGTATGACAACGCATCAATATACTTTCAAGTATATTATACCAATACTCAGATTTACCTTAATTTAATGACATTCCCATATCATTAACCGGCAACGGACAGTTTAGAATATATAAATATATTCAAGGATATAAACATGCAAATATAGGATATATTATTAAGAAAATGATAAATAAACATAACCATTATTTTATTTCATTAAAATAATAACTGTTCAATAACATCCCATTATCCCAACACTAAAATAGATCAATGCATGATAATTCCCATTAATGAATTATGCCTCAAGTCATGTCAAACATATTTGTTGACAAGGCATAAATCAACTAATTTTGATCTATGTGAATTTTGAGAATACTTATTTTAAGAATTCAATTAATGAAGTTCTTGTATGTGTGCTATCAATTATCTTGATAATGCCACATAATATTTCACAAATACGTGACATCCTCAACCACGAATTTATGACAAGCAAACTATCAAACCTTTTATAGTTTAAAGTATTCTAATTCATTAGTGTAAAATGCAACTACGCTTACTGTTAAGCATAGCTAGTACACATGGCCATTAACTAGAATGAAATCCTACCATGACTAGTATTGAGTGTCATCTCAATCTTATCAGCATCATTATATGCAAACAACAATATGCTCTTTAAAATCCCGTAAACTTTAATATCCAATGTGTAATGTTTGATACCTTCAAATCTTTCCAGATTTGTTGGCTATATCAATTACGCAACAATTGCCATATGGTTCTTATTTAGAATTTAGGAGCTATTCCAGGATGAGGATGTTAATTCTAAATCCAACCATATCCATTACACTTAGTTATCTAATAACTTTCAATTAGATATTAATGTTGTCAAATCATCTTTCATCAAGCATGATACAACAAACAACATGATGTACATGAAAAATCCTTGCATCAAACTTAGATTTATTCATGTCATATCTTTTCAAAGATATGTATCTATCTAAACTTTCTAATAGTATAATCATGTTTATTAGAATCAATAATCTTACCGCTTATGTTTATAACAATAAACATATATTCCAAGGTCGTATGTTTATTTTCTAAATTTCCATAATGAAGTTTCATTCCAAAATAATACTTAACATTTAATGTTAATGGAATGCTTCTTCCTATATGTTATACAACATACATGAAATAAGGAAATAAATATAACACTCCCACTAGCTTTTAGGAATATTAAGAGATTGTCTTATTTTAATTATAAATCAAAACTATGATTTAATAATCAAACATAAGTGTATCTCCTAGATGCATGCATTAATCCATTCATAAATGATTGCATTTTGTATACTTTCAAAGATTATTTGAACTCAAATACTCCTTTCAATTTACTTATCGTCCTCGCACAAGTAATTATCCAAGAAAGAGTTTTGATATTCCATTGTTAATTTCATATAAATGAAACTAAGAATGATAATCATAATCTTTATACATTTAACGTGCCTACAAAGAATTTCAATCACAGTTAATTGCTTAAGTGTGTTTGATAATCTTTTAATACATTAAATATGTATATAGAATAGTCCATTATGATTTCTACACAGGAATTTAAATCTCTAGGATTTCCATTTCCTTTGTAGAAACTCATCATCATTCTATAGTGTAACTATAGAGTTCTAGATTAGCTAAGTTTCCAAAACTAGTTATCTTCCTGGACTGCATCTAAGCATTCATAGTATGAGTAATTTGCCAAATTCAACATTTGCAATTTATCAACAGGTTTACTATAATCCTGTAACTCATAATCCTCAAAATATTATACAAATATTTGAGATATCCTTGCGGATCTATGAATGAGAATTCCTTCATCTTGAGATTTAACATTTACATGTTAATCTTCAGCATGACAATTGCTAGTGTGTTTTAGAAGATCATGTATCTTGTAATTTTATCTTTTCAAGATAAAACTCCCACTTGCCTTTAGCAATTTATAGACTATCCATAAATAGTTAGCAAGTAGAGTAACACAAATTGTTCTCTTTTGGGACATTACAAATACATATTGACAGTTCCTTACATGAAGTTTGTTAATAACCTACTCAAAAGCAGTTTAACAAATTCTGAACTTCAATTTTAAGACTTAATGTGATTCATCACATTCCATAATAAATGGTGTCTTATTAATCTTCTAGGTTGGAGTCCAATTGAGTATATACAATGCATACTCAATTTTTTAACCTTGATAACTTTTGGAAGAATAGAAAATATAGTTATCTTTAATCAAACAATATGACAAGAGTTTGATTTTCCTAACTGAACATACCATAACCATTATGTATTTCATTAGGATTATATTGTAAAACAATCTTACAATACGTAAGATAAATATATTTTGTTTGGTTTATCTATTTACCAACTAAATCAGCTTAATGGTATAATAGAATTTCCAAGCCAATTGCATGCTATATAACATAAGTACTTTTAACCAAGTCACTTCATGTCTATGTCTTAATAAGAAGACATAAACTGTTATAATCCCAATTCACGTTATAAATCATTGATCAACTCAATGACTTCTTGTATATGTCTTAATTAAAAAACATAACACGTTAACGTCTTACTTTATTATAAGTCTTGTAACAATTAAAAGACTTCATATTTATATCTTTACAATAAAATATAAATATACAAAACTAAAGTAATCATAAACACCACAATATAGTTTCAATAGTATTTACAGTTAATTTATTACTTCATATATTTATGACATTCCAAGAGTACATAAATATTCAATTTTGAAGTAGTATTGGATTACTTCATTTATTTATGTCATTTCAATAATACATAAATATTTAGTTTGAAGTAATCTCATTATCATATTAACACTTGTTCTAATAAGGATCTAATTTAGATCTTGCAAATTAACATAGTTGCATTACATCAGTTGATCTGCTAGTAATAAAAGTATGTAATTTACCTTGTCATTAATATCTATGTCAAGGTCTCACTTACGCTAGATATTAATTCCAAGTGTTCTATAAATTAGATGTGAATAAATCACATTAGAACATTAATTCTCTTACCTTGCATTCAAGAGAATCCTTTAAATCATATTCCTTTGTGTTGTTGCTTGCACACAATTAAGATTTCTCCCACTTGTGCATGGAACAACATCATGTATCAGATAAACAACACGTCACGCGTTTGTTTAATGTGATCAATATGATTGTGTCATAGATATTCGTAGATATAGAAACACCTTGTCTTGTAAGGAAACGCATATGACTATTCTTAAACTCACAAGTGTCTATAATTGGAAAGTAATTATCTCAAGACATTCTAGAGATAATCTGGGTTACTACCAAGATAACAAGCTTGTAGCTCCCACTGAATTACAGATCATTACATTAATATATGTTATTCAGTAATAACAACACAATGCTCCCACTGGATTTGACAACATTATAAGTGTTTCATAACTAGTAAAAGCAAATAGTGTGCTATTTACTTTCCTACACCTTTGAGTGATCCCATATGTAACAATTACTTAGGTACTAAAGAATATATTCTACTTTGTAAATGATGGACTATCCATCAATCCAATTAACTTGGAAATAATTGGGCATGCAATTTCTTCCTTAATTTGACTACCATCCCCACAACGGCATGTAGCATCAAAAGTGGTCAAAGCACAACAACTAGACAAAGTGTGCTAGTTTGCCTTTTACCAATTTTGCGGTAACTAGTCTAGCTTCTAATTTAATAACTCATGAAATGTGCAAGTTTCTTAACTATTAAAATTTTGCTATGAGTTATTCCTTAGAATTTAGACAATTCTAATTTTCCCATTATACCTTTCTCATACATGACAAGGTATATGGTTTAAGTCTCACTCTTCTCAAAGAAAGTAGACTTGGTTTGTTCTTTTAGTAAAGTTGACTCTAGCCTAAACCCCTACGGGTGTAGATCAAATTTTGCACTAAAAGAATGCCCCACGTTTACGGTTTTTAACGTTGCATTAATACATTAAATGAATTTACAAAATTCAACTTTAGTATTTTCGATAATAATTTTTCAAGAAAAGAAAACTACCCAGGAAATATAAAATAACCATTTAATTTTTTTGAAAACTAGGATCCAACTTTCCATAGTTCCACCACATCAGTTGATCTGCTAGCAGTGAAAGTACAAAAGATGGTAACTTGTCGTACAATAATCGCGAAACAATTTTTCGACTCCTAAATTTATGGGAATTACATTTGCCAAAATAATTTTGCAATGTAAGCATGTTTCTTCCCATCTCATGCTTTAAGTCTCAAGGTCTCACTTATAACTTAATTAAGTCGTCTAATTTAGAAACACGTAAATTCACATTATTTTATTACACTCAGTTGATCTGCTGGCAATAAAAGCATGTAATTTACCTTGTCATTAATATCCGTGTCAAGGTCTCACTTACGCCAGATATTAACTTCAAGTGTCTCTTATAATTAGATAGCATGTGACTTAAATTTTATAGGGTATTTATTTTGATGTGACAATCAAAATATGTACAAAGAAGCATGCACTCATCTTTGTATCATAAGTTTTCAAAACCATTTTAATTACCAATTTGTTAAGAGTTAAATCAACAAAGTTTTAATTGAGGCGTTGAGCAATTTACAACTTTGCCTTAAGATGCTTCGTACATGTAATGGTGTACTTGGTAAGTCTAATTAGACGCACAGGCGAGCGGAGAGAGAGAACGAAGTCTCTTTAAGGTCACAATTTAATGCGTACCAACCTTATACCCACTTTATAGTTTGTCTAATTATGTCCGCCGCTTCGACCATTTGTACCGTTGCATCAATCAATTAAAAGTTTTTGATTCTAAGTCTTATAAAAAATATGTAGTAAATTATTAAATTGCTAGTCTCGCCTGGGAGCAAATTACCGTGCGAAGCGAACCACTATCGGCACATAAGACTTGGCAATAAATAATTTACCACATCATATGGTTTCATAGTTATTATGTCCATTAAATTTTATACCAAAAATTACCCTCTTGTTTGCTTACAATTCAAGAACAATTTAAACAAATAAGACAAGTAATTTCAACAAAATTAAATAAACACAAATAACGTATATAATCTTAACAATTAAATCATGTAGCCACATGCAAACCTTTTGATAGATCCTATTAATAATCTATATGTGTAATTATTATGTATATAATTAATAAAACTCCCATTGGTTTTCGAGCGCATTGTACCCAATGGACCACAGACGCCAACAATTGACCGCGTAAGTTTTAATAATTAAATACCACATTGCACATAACTGATTCATTAATTTAATAGATTAGGTCTTCCCTAATTTTAGATTTATCTAAAACATGTAGCATGTAAAACAAACCCTAATCCATGATTTCTTTGCATGAAAAAATCATGGATCAAACAGGAACGTAACCCTTTATTCAAATAATCACATAAACACATGTTCCTAATTTAGGGTTACAAAACTAGCTTTTTATTAAAGAGGGTCGAACCCTCCCCCCCTAAATTATGATCGAATTTTTTATTTTAGATCTAGTAAAAACCTTAAAAAAATAATTCGACATATGAACATGTAAATCCAAACAAGATTTGATTTTAATTATGTGTTTCGATAATTACAATTACATGTTAAACCTGGCTCTGATACCACTGTTGGTTTTAGATAACTTGACATTCAAATAAATAAATAACCATAACCATCAAAGCACACAATTCGCGGAAGCAAGGATCATAATTAACATGTATAATGTAATACCGAAAAATAAATAGGAACGTACCGTTATGATCCTAGCAAGAACAAGGATCAAATCTTCTATCTCCTTCACTAGATCAATCAAACAAGAACAAACATGATTAAGGTGAAACCCCTTACCTTTTGTTCCACAATCCAAGATTAATATCTAAAGTAAGATATTACTGAGCTCTCGAACACACGTACTATTACTCGATCAAAGGTTAATGCTAGTGAATGAACACGATTATTAAACTAAAACTATTTTGTTTAATAAACCTTGAATCTATTATTCAAAAAGGAAGTAAATAATAAAAAGGATTCTTGCAGATACTGTTCGAAACATATGATGAAGATATCACATGATATTAATTAATATGCATATCATACATTACATATCTTACACTATAGACATATGTAAAAGGTACCACATATGTCAAAGATATATACTGTGCAAGTACGACATATGCAATGGAAGATACTGATAAAGTCGATTGACTTTTAAGGGTTTATTATTATTGTCGACCTTTTGGAGCTAATGATAGGCTATATAGGCTCCAAACTTGTTCTTCAAGTTTAAGTCTAATACCTCCTCAAGTTTTAAAACTCGACATTTAACCCCCTCCTTTATTTCTTAACAGTCATTAGTTAATTCCAATAATTACTTTAATGTCCGTTAGTTATCGTTTTGTATCCAAATAATTAAAATATATAATAATATATATTAATTATTCATTTGATCATTCATACGTAAAGTGTGCAATCCCTCAGTCACGGGTTCGATTCTAGTCATACACGATTTAATATTTTTCCAAAGCTCTAACATCAACTACATTGTACTCTAATCTAATATTTTCTGACTAGTGTTGTTTGTGTTACTCGTTGTACCCATTTCTTTTAGCCAAGCTGGTATGTAACTCGTTAGACAAAATATGTAGACACCAGCCCGTCGTAATATTAACATATAAATTACCAAACTGATAATATTCTATTAGGCTTGTGAGGTACAAACATCATCGCTTCTATAAGTTGTCTTCAAAATAATGAACCCAAAATGACGATCTAACGTATTCATATATACTCTGATCAAGTAAAGCATAAAACAAGTCATTTCTAGTAAATATAAAGCAGTACACTAATGTTTTATGCTATAGTTTAAGTTTAAAATATGTTAAGAAAAGCTTGTTCTAATGTACCAAATGGGCACGCATTCATGTGAGACACAAGCCTTTAAAAGTAAAAAAAGTTTGATTAGATGGAGAGAAAGTAAGTGGGCATATGTTCTTCAATATATCATGTCACTTTTATTTGTTCATAAAAAAAGTTCAAGTAAATACAAGGAATATTTACAACTAGTGGGACGATCTCTCGCGTTACGGGGGAGGAGGGGTGGGTGGTGTTCCTCAACTTTTTTTTGTTGGAAAAATTATTCCGTTAATAATTTCGCAAGTTTTATAATTTTTCGAGACCGTCTGGTACGAAAAATAATAAAAACAAAAACAAAGACAAATACATTGATTTCGAGAAAATATTGCATATTTATATTTATTTTTGTTGGAAAAATTATTTCGTTAATAATGGTGCAAGTTTCATAATTTTTCGAGTCCGTTTGATACGGAAAAAAAAAATCATTTACTATAGCTACATTACTGTAGCAAAATAATAAAATACTACTCTTGACAGACTTGTATTTTAATATAGATATATAACTATTTAGGAGTCGTTTTCAAAAAAGTTAATATAGTGATACCGATCGCCCGATTAATATATTGTCAGTTAGTATGCTGTATGCATTACATTCTTATGTAGCAAGCACATGAATTAAGATAATGTTGCTCTAGAATGAATCGATTTTGATCAATAATATCATGGAGTTGAAATTATTCGTATTAAAAGTAGCCATTAATACGTACAAGAAGATGAATTTATTTTCTTATAGATTGTTAAAGATATGATGTCATTGCTTACCTTTACTTTGGTGCTTACCAAGGGATAAATTCTCACTGTTCATTTATTTTGATCTATTGGTGTAAATTAATATAAGATTTAATTTTCTTAAACCTAATTTTTCCCCAACTATATAAAGTTTTATTTTATTTTTTTCCCCATTCGCTTTTTCTTCACAAACAGTTTGTGTGTGTTTTCTCTCAACTGCTTCCCCTCATAAATCAGTTGCGTTTTCCCTCCACCGCAACACCACCGTTACTCCACCACAACACCACCGTTACTCCACCGCAACACCACCGCGACACCACTGTTATTCCACCGCAACACCACCGCACTCCACCGCGACTCCACCGCAACACCACCGCACTCCACTGCACCACTTCGTGTGTGTTTTCCTCTGCTCTCATTCCTTCCCTCCAAAAATTAGTTATCCCGATCCGATCACCATCACCATCACCACTCCGATCACCATCACTGTTCCGATCATTATCATCATTTTTTATGGCTTCTTTTGATTTGAAATAACCGTTTGTTTTAGAAGCATATTTGATTGATATTGTTGTGGTTGATAATGTTGTTGAATCGGTTGATAATTATGTGAATCAAGTTGTTAACATTTCTTCTTATTAAGTTGCACACTAAGTGTTTGATGAAACGTGTGAGTAAAAAATGTTTTGATAATCTTGTTATCTGTTCCTGTAATTTTGCTTATTAATTAAGTTGTTAGTTGAATTTATGTTTTTAACTGCATTTGAATGATGTTTTTGTGTCTAATTGTTGTTTTGAATATGCTCTGTAGCATACGTGTAGTATCACCAGTGATATTTGAAGTTGATGATTATAAGCTGGTTTTGTTAGTCTGTTTATTTATAAGTTGTTTATGTTAAGATGTTTAATTTGCTTATATAATATTTTTGACATTTTGATGAGGATGAAAATATAAGTTTGTGGGGATAAGCTGTGAGTATAAGTTACTGATAAGTTGTTAATTATAGTGTAATATTGCTTATTATTTAAGCTGTGAGTATAAGTTACGGATTAGTTGTTCATTATAGTATAAGTTACTAAAATTTCCGCTTGCATTGTGTCCTTCTCTAGTTATGCAGGAATGGAAAATTGTGGCATGGGGTGATGGTTGCACTGTAGGAACCCTGCATGAGCTTGCCTTGGATGCACTCATGGCTCATAGTAGAGATATACATCCTTTTTCTTATATTAAAGTATATATTTTAATGAGATATGGATATCCAGTTGATACCTTATCCCAAACTGTAGATTAAGCATGAGCTCGTAATTTTTATGGCCTTTGTATATCGTGGTACCTTGCGTATCTGCTGGTTGTAAGTCAGTTCCCAACCCAAAAAACTTTCCATTTTCAACCCATTGGTAGAGTACTAACTATAACCTTGATATCACGTTTGATATCACAGGAGATATCACAGGTGTGTCAGCTTTCTTTTATTTGTTGAATCTGTTGTGGTGATGCAGGATCTTATGATATCAAAGGTGTTTGACCTTCTTCAATTTGTTTGTGGAGATGTTGGGCTTTTTTGAACCACAACTGCAGTTGTTGTTGATTCTTTTGTTTGATGGAGCCATTTTTTTATGCAAATTGCAATCACAAATAGTTTGGTGATATCGTCTCTTTTTATGCCACATACAAAACAAACAAGTATGCTTTTTAACTTGTAATATCTCTTGTGATATTTCATTGTTTTTGTACATTTTGTGTATATTATCACCTGAGATATTTCTCTTTCCAGGTACATGATAGTTTTTGTGCCTTTTACTGCAATTCAAATTCACAGGAGATGTGTTAATATTGGTTCGGGTCTGCTTAAGAACGAAACTATTGAATCTTATGTATGGTTACTCCAAACATTCAAGAAAGCTTTTGTGTGTTATCCGAATATCATTGTAACTGGTCAAGATGGTGCTATGTGAAAGTTTCTTTATTAATTAGACTGTCATAAATTAGAAGTTATGTATCACTTGTGATATTTTCATTTCTCTGTATAATTATGTTGTTTTGTATCAATAAAATGTGCTTTATCACTTGTGATAAAGCATGAAAATGTTTACATCATTTATGAGTTTACTTGTTTCTGACATGTATCACTTGTGATATTATTCTTTAATTGATATATATGTTGACCTTCTTTTTGCCGAATCGTTATGTTACTTAAAAGCATTACTTAATTAATCCTATTCTTGTTTGATTTTGAGAATATGTCAAGTTTTTATTTTCATAGTTTTCTTCATGAAGTCAACGATATTTTTAACTGACTTTTCATTAGTATCACTTGTGATATTCTAATAAAATTACCAAAAGAAGGTTATATTCAAATAAACCAAAAGCATTATTTACAACTTAATAGAAATTACCATTGTTTACAATTTAAGTAGCATGAGAAAATTACAATTTAAGTAGCAAAAGAAAATTACTAATTGATGCTTTTGTCTTTTTATTTTCTACAACTTTCTTCTTGCCAGCTTTATGAGCATCCACTCATTTTGTCTTCTTTCCCACTTTATTCTTTTTTTGCAGCCTCTTCTTTTTCATTCCTCTTCTTCTTTTTCAACAACCGTCTTTGCTTTCTTATATGCAGTCTCTGTTGTTTGTTCAACAGTTACTGTTGGTGGCGTTGGTGGTTGTAGATCCTGTTATATCACATGTGATATCATAGATGTTTCTTCAGTATTTATTGGTGGTGTTTATGTTTCTGTTTTTGTTCTTGGTGTGTTTTCTAAGCTTAAACGTATAGCAGCGGATTTTGTTAATTTGCTTGGTATTGTTAGTGTTGTCGGTGATGATGTTGTTTCTTTGTTTTATATTCAAATCTGCATAAAATATATACTACCATGTTGGGAATTAAATATTCTGAAGATTAGAGTATTAGAAATTACTCTAAGTCAAGGTACTGCTCGTACATCAAAGTACTGCTAGTACATCAAGGTACTGCTAGTTCATGATCAAAGTACTGCTGCTTCATCAAAGTACTGCTGATCAGTGACTCATAGGATAAGATCGAAAAGATATTTATTGTATTTTGGTCAAACATATACGGTAGATAATATCTTACTCCATGTGCTTAGTTAACAAGTTGTATACATAGATACATGTTGTATCTTATGTACTGACACCAATATGAATAAGTTAACCAAGTAAGTCGGTCAAGACTTTTAGCAAAATTGTAAAGATCTCTTGCAACTATAAAAGAGATCTTAGACTTAGATATTAAAAAAAAAAAGACACAATATAGAACACACATGCACATGCATAACTGTTAGAACAAGAACAAAAACAATATCACAAGTCTAAAACATAAGATTCAAGGTTTTGTAACCCTAGTGAAAAACTCAAGATCACTCGTATTATTTGGAATAATATTGAATCGTTTAGTGAAATACTTTCTTTGTTCATTGTTATGTAACAAACATAATTCTTCCATTTCCATAACATACATAACCTTCTAAGTGTGGTTAAGTAAATTCCGCGTGCTTAATCATATTAAGTCAATATATCTCATACACAAAGACACAAGGTTTAACCACCTTAACCGTGTATACACTAGATCCTCACAGTTGGTATCAGAGCCTAGAGTTGATATATTTGAATTAGAAGAAACAGAAATGGAAGCTCATGATGTTCAAACAAATGTTGCTGCAAAGTTGCCCATAATCAAACCCAATGAGTTTGAGTTATGGAGGATGAGAATTGAGCAATATTTCATGGTCCAAGATTATACTCTTTGGGATATAATTATATATGGTGATTCCTTTACACCAAGCTACTCAGAGGTTGTCCTAGAAGGTAAAACAAGTAGAAAAAGAAATACTAGACCAGTGTCAAATGAAGAAAAGATACTGAAGAGAAATGATCAGAAAGCAAGAAATTTATTGCTTATGACCATTCCTGGTGAGCAGATGCTATCATTCAACAAGTATCTTGATGCAAAAACTCTTTTTGAAGAGATTTGTGCATATTTTGGTGGTAATGAAACTACCAAAAAGACACAGAAGACATTACTAAAGCAACAATTTGAAAACTTTACTGCTTTTAGTAATGAGTCTCTTGATAAGCTATTCTCAAGACTACATAAGCTTGTCAGTCAGTTAGCTGTGTTGGGTGTTGAGACAGAGAAGGAAGATCTCAACATGAAGTTTTTAAGAAGTCTACCTGATGAGTTCCATACTCATGTTATTGTCTGGATGAACAAACCAGACATTGAAACCATGAAGCTCAATGATTTGTACAACAACTTCAAAATTGTTGAACAAAGTCTGAAGAAATCTGGTCATTATGGTACTAGTTCTGGAAACGTGGCACTCTTGTCAGTTCCTAGTATTAGTAAGAATGAAGAGGTAGATGAAGGTGAAAGTGCTCCTTCCACAAGTTCTCACAAGGATGTTGCTGGTCTTGGAGATTCAACATTCTATGCTTTTATTACCAGTCAATCTAATGGCTCTCCTCTCAACCATGAAGACCTTGAGCAGGTAGATGGTGATGATTTGGAAGCTATGGATATTAAATGGCAGGTTGCTTTGCTTAGCATGAGGGCTAAGAAGTATTGGCAAAGAACTGGGAAGCAGATTACCATAAATGGTAATGATACTGCTGGGTTTGATAAGAAGAAAGTGGAGTGTTTCAACTGTCATAGGTTAGGACACTTTGCTAAGGAGTGTAGAAGCCCAAGAAAGCAGGAGAATAGAAACACATGGTATAAGCAAGATAGGAAAAAGGAAGTTACTGTTGAAGAGCCAAAGGCTATGTTGGCTATTGATGGTATTGGTTATGATTGGAGCTCTATGGCTATTGAAGAGGATGCACCACCTAATGCTGCTCTTTTGGCCAATGAATTTGCTCTAATGGCTCATTCTGATTCAGAGGTAAACAATATTACATCTTGTACTGAATCATGTCCTAATCTTAAAGCTTATGAAGACCTTAATAAGAGATTTGAAGCTCATAAACAAGAGCTGCTTGATTCTTTGTTTAATTTGGCTAATCACAAAAGAGGTCTAGGTGTTTTAGAAAAACAAGTCTTACATTTTAAAAATAATGAAATTCATTTTGCTGATGACATCAATATACTAAAAAATGACATTAAGATCAGAGATGAGTGTATTGTTGAGTTGAATGAATCATTAGCTAAACATAAGAATGAAAGAGAAAATGTAAAGGTTTCTGTGGATGTTTTAGCACATTCCTCAGAAGGATTCAATAAGCTTTGGGAAGCCCAAGTTATTGATAAGGTCAATTCTGGTGTTGGATTTAAGTCTGTACCCCCACCATACAGAGGTGTTCATTCACCTCCAGGTATTGATTTAGCACACACAGGGTTACCTGAGTTTCAAGAACCAATCATGGAATATGGTTCTAAGGTCACTAAATCTCCAAAGATAGAGAAGGTAAGTAAAAGTTTAGATAAAACTTTATCTTATCAGGACAAGGTGTCCTTTATTAAGAAAGGAGATACTATAGTTGTTGAAGATTGTACAACTGATAGTGATAGTGATGAAGAAGAACAGGTTATGTCTAAACCTGTATTGGTTAAGAAAGTAGGAACAAGTCTTCCTAAGATAGTCAATCACAACACTAACAGGCCTAAGTCAATTGGTAAAGGTACTGTTAGGAAACCAGTTAGATATTGTGAACAATATAGAACTACAAACAAGCCCAGAGGTAACCAAAGGAATTGGAACAACCTCAAGTCTAACCAATTAGGTGATGACTTTGCATTTTATAATAAAGCTTGTTATACATGTGGTAGTTTTGACCATCTTGCAGCTTTCTGCAACCAAAGGGTAACTGGGTATGAATACAATAGGGTGAATTACAAAAGGCAAACTCCTCAAACTCTTTTTCACTCTAATACTCATAGATCTAAACCCAGAACAGTCTCAAACAAGTCTGGACTCAAAGGTCCTGATAGACAAAAAGGTTCTGTTAACAAAGTACTGCCAGTTCAAACTCAAAGTACTGGTAAATCTAAAAGTACTGTTAGACCTTTGATGACTGTTAACCCAAAATCAACAGCTAAAGATGCAAAAACAACTTTCAAACATGCATCTAAAACTGTTCTAAGGCCCATTCAATCAAAAGCAGTGGTCCACAAACAAATTTGGAAACCAAAGGGTGTGATTTCAAGGTTAGCAGACTCTGCTGAACATGTTACTCACTCTGCTGCTAAGGGTAATAGGGCAAATGCTGTTAAGGCCTCAGCATGTTGGATTCAAAAATCCAATGTTGCATCAACAGTCCTTAAAAGATTAAACTATATTGATGCAAGAGGCAGATTCAAGTCAGTAATGGCTTGGATCCCCAAAGAAAACTAACTTTCTTATTTGTGTGCAGGGACATTCTATTGATCATCAAGATCAAGGATACTCAGATAGTGGATGTTCCAATCACATGACAGGCAACATGTCTTATCTTTCAGATTTTCAAGAATTCAATGGAGGATATGTTACCTTTGGAGGTGGTTTTCGTGGCAAAATTTCTGGTAAAGGTACTATTAAAACCGGAAATTTAGATTTTGAAAATGTGTACTATGTACAAGAGTTAAAGTATAATCTTTTTAGTGTTTCACAAATGTGTGACAAAAAGAATAATGTCCTTTTTACTGACACTGAATGTCTTGTTCTATCTAAGGATTTTAAGATGCCTGATGAAAATCAAGTACTTCTTAGAATTCCTAGAAAGGCCAACATGTATAGTGTTGATATGAAGAACATCATTCCTAAAAAGGATTTAACTTGTCTTGTATCAAAGGCCACATTGGATGAATCAATGTTATGGCATAGAAGGCTTGGTCATATTAACTTCAAAACCATAAATAAAATTGTTAAGAATGGTTTGGTAAGAGGTTTACCTCACAAAAGATTTGAAAATGATCAAACATGCATTGCTTGTCTAAAAGGCAAACAACACAAAGCCACTTGTAAGCCCAAAATTTTTAACTCTATCAATCAGTCATTGTTTATGCTGCATATGGACTTATTTGGACCAGTTTCAGTAAGGAGTATACAACATAAAAAATATTGTCTTGTTATAACTGATGACTATAGCAGATTTACATGGGTTTTCTTTTTAGCCACTAAGGATGAGACATCAAGCATCCTTAAGGAATTCATTACACTGATAGAAAACCAAGTAAGCAAGAAAGTCAAAGTCATTAGGAGTGATAATGGGACAGAGTTTAGAAATAGAGTTATGGATGATTTCTGCAAAGAAAAAGGTATTAGGAGAGAATATAGTGTTGCTAGAACACCACAGCAGAATGGAGTGGTTGAAAGAAAGAATAGAACACTAATTGAAGCTGCTAGAACAATGTTAGCTGATTCTAAGCTACCTATAATCTTTTGGGCAGAGGCAATTAACACTGCTTGCTATGTTCAAAATAGAGTTTTAGTTGTGCAGCCTCACAATAAGACATCATATGAACTCTTTAATGGTAGAACTCCTGCAATAGGATTTCTTAGACCTTTTGGATGTCATGTGACAATTCTCAATACCTTAGACCATTTAGGAAAATTTGATGGTAAAGCAGATGAAGGTTTCTTAGTTGGATATTCTCTTGTTAGCAAAGCTTTTAGAGTTTACAACTTAAGAACTGAGAAAGTTCAAGAAGAACTACATGTGGAGTTTCAGGAAAACAAATCCAATGTAGTAGGTCAAGGACCAAAATGGATATTTGATCTTGATTATCTAACAAACTCTATGAATTATTTACCTGTTGTTGCAGAAACTAATAATTTTTCAGGTTCACAAGCAACAAATGAGGTGGAGTTAGATAAAGATCAATCTGATGTCATTATGCCATTGTGGTCAAGTACCAGTGTGGATTTAGCTTCAAACAATGATGAATCTTCTTCTGGTAAAGCAAAAGAGGATGTTGAGGCTCAAAGAAAAGATGTTGGAACAGAGGAACAACTCAATATGTTGAATATTGAAAGTACTGCTGAGACAGAGCAAGGTACTGTGAGTACTTCTCAAGGTACTGGTGGTTCATTTGAAGGAACTGTTAGTTCAGTTGAAGGTACTGCTGGTCCTTCACACTCAAAAGATGCAGAGTTCCAAGAAGATGAAGTGGATGTGACTAATCTTACACCATCTTATCATGTTCCTACTACCCCACACACAAGAATTCACAAAGTTCATTCCCTAGATAATGTGATTGGAGATGTACAATCTGGTGTGAAGACAAGAAGACAACTAGTCTCTTCAGACCAACAAGGGATTCTTGATGCCCTTTATGCTTCAAAACAACATGAACTTTCAAACTCATGTTTATTTGTATGTTTTCTCTCTCAAAAGGAACCAAAGAATATTCTTACAGCCCTAGATGATTCAAGCTGGGTAGAGGCTATGCAAGAAGAGCTTCTTCAGTTCAAGATTCAAAAGGTTTGGGTGCTAGCTGATTTACCTACAGGTGAAAAGCTAATTGGCACTAGATGGGTTTTTAAGAACAAAAGGGATGACAGAGGAATTGTGATCAAGAATAAGGCTAGATTAGTAGCACAAGGGTACACACAAGAAGAAGGGATAGATTATGATGAAGTTTATGCTCCAGTAGCAAGGATTGAGGCAATTAGGCTGTTTCTAGCTTATGCTTCATTTTTAGGCTTCACAGTCTACCAAATGGATGTCAAAAGCGCATTTTTATATGGTGAAATTGAAAGAGAGGTGTATGTTTCACAACCTCCTGGTTTCATTGATCCATTACATCCAAACAAAGTGTACAGAGTAGTGAAAGCTCTCTATGGCCTTCATCAGGCACCAAGAGCTTGGTATGCAACACTTGCTTCCTATTTATTAGAAAATGGATTTCAAAGAGGGAAGATTGATCAGACACTTTTCATCAAACAGCACAAGAAGGATCTTCTGTTAGTGCAGGTGTATGTGGATGACATTATCTTTGGATCTACAAGGAAGGAAATGTGTTTAGAATTTGAGAAGCTTATGAAAGATAAGTTTCAAATGAGTTCTATGGGAGAACTTACATTCTTTTTGGGTTTGCAAGTTAAGCAATCATCTGAAGGCATATTTATTAGTCAAGACAAATATGTTGCAGAGATACTTAGAAAATTTCAATTTGCTGATTCAAAAATAGCAAGCACACCAATGGATTCAGAGAAGCACCTTCTGAAAGATGAAGATGGAGAAAATGTAGATGTACACAATTACAGATCTATGATAGGCTCTTTGATGTATCTTACATCATCTAGACCTGATATCATGTTTCCTGTTTGTGTCTGTGCAAGATTTCAAGTTACTCCAAAGGTTTCTCATTTAACTGCAGTCAAGAGAATTTTTAGATATCTCAAAGGTCAACCAAAGTTGGGTATATGGTATTCTAGAGAATCTCCTTTTGATTTGGTAGCATATTCAGATAGTGATTATGCTGGTGCTAGCTTAGACAGAAAGTCAACAACTGGAGGATGTCAATTCCTTGGGTGTAGACTTGTCTCATGGCAGTGTAAGAAGCAAACAAGTGTGGCAAATTCAACAACTGAAGCTGAATATATAGCTGCTGCAAGTTGCTCTAGTCAAGTTCTATGGCTTCAAAACCAACTTCTTGATTATGGGTACAATTTCTTAAACACTGTTATTTATATTGATAATAGTAGTACAATTTGTATTATTAAAAATCCGGTACAACACTCTAAAACAAAACACATTGAAATTAGACATCACTTTATAAGAGATTGCAATGAGAAAAGATTAATTCAAGTTCTTAAAATTGCTTCAGAGCATAATTTTGCAGATCTGTTAACAAAAGCTTTTGATGTTTCAAGGTTTCAGTACTTAATAGCAAGTATTGGAATGCTTAATCTTTAAATTTTCAATATGATGTGTTTTTGTACATAAATTTTTGAAAGTACTGCTGGATTTATAAGGTACTGCTATATCAAACTTTGAATTGTGTTATTCATACAGTTGGTTTTATGATTAATCTAATGCAAGACAAGTACTTTGTACATTGTTCTTTTGGTTTTAGACTAACTATTTCAGGTATGAATATGTGAACACAAAGGATGTTTCAAGTGAAATGGGAACAGCAGAATTCTTATCAAATTGCTGACCATAGTAGATTTATGATGGACTGAGTTTAGGAATTAAACCTCCTTAAAACTTCTTTCTTGAAATCTAGTTATGATATTTCACATTGAATTGATGACTTAGTTGATCAGATAGTAACTGATACAACTCACTTTCTATCATTTTATACTTTCAAGTATAATGAGTTAGTCTAAGGACATCTGATAGAAATAACAGCTAGTAAAAGTGAATCTAACACTTGTGTTGGAGGTAACAATTGCTATGAGCTGGAAACCCTGTCAAGAAAATCTTTTGAATAGATTTATCTTTTCACAGGCAGTTAGTGATAACTGAAATACATTGGTTCTCACACAACCAGAGGTTATTTTTAAACCGAAATTTTGATTAGGTGTCTGTTACACACTTGATTCTTTCAAAATGGTTGAATGTAGTATGATTTTTCAATTCTAAAATCATGAACATACTACTAAGTTAAATGATTTCTTAAAAGGATTTTCAAGGATTCAGAAAAACCATTCATTTATGGATTATGAATCAAAATGTCCACTGATTCACCTCTCATAGGAGTTAACACACCTAGAAGTGATGAGGACAGCAACTTAAACTCTTAAGGAATTGATGGCTTCATGTACAATATTGTCTGAAAACAAGTTCAAACTGATAGATCAGGTGATATGAAGAGAAGTTCTTTAGTACATAGTGAGATCTTCCAAACAAGGGGAGGAAACAAAAGTTATTTGCTTCAGGGGAGGAAATAATTTCCCAGAAAAAGGAAGAATAAACCAATATATGGAAGGAGAAGACAAGAGCATACAAGATGATGTAGAAGTTGAAAATGATTAGAACAGATCAAATATCTAGAAGGGATGAAGCATTCCAAAGGAGAAAGTTCTATCTAGATCAAACGAAGGAAAGATTCAATTTCAGTTCATTATGTTTGTTTATCACTTGCAAAGGCATGCTGATAGATGATTTCACTTGTTGAAATCATTGCCTCTTACAATTCCTCCATCCAAGGAAATTGCACCATCTTTTGGTACAATGTTTTGATATTTGCTGAAGTCAAAGAAGAACAAAGCAGATGAGTTCAGAATAGAAGAATGTTCAGATTCAAGAAGTGTTTGAAAGATCTTCACAAGTCCTCATTTAATTCAGAAAAACATGTTTGAATTAATTCACATGTTTAGGGGAGGATTGTTGGGAATTAAATATTCTGAAGATTAGAGTATTAGAAATTACTCTAAGTCAAGGTACTGCTCGTACATCAAAGTACTGCTAGTACATCAAGGTACTGCTAGTTCATGATCAAAGTACTGCTGCTTCATCAAAGTACTGCTGATCAGTGACTCATAGGATAAGATCGAAAAGATATTTATTGTATTTTGGTCAAACATATACGGTAGATAATATCTTACTCCATGTGCTTAGTTAACAAGTTGTATACATAGATACATGTTGTATCTTATGTACTGACACCAATATGAATAAGTTAACCAAGTAAGTCGGTCAAGACTTTTAGCAAAATTGTAAAGATCTCTTGCAACTATAAAAGAGATCTTAGACTTAGATATTAAAAAAAAAAAGACACAATATAGAACACACATGCACATGCATAACTGTTAGAACAAGAACAAAAACAATATCACAAGTCTAAAACATAAGATTCAAGGTTTTGTAACCCTAGTGAAAAACTCAAGATCACTCGTATTATTTGGAATAATATTGAATCGTTTAGTGAAATACTTTCTTTATTCATTGTTATGTAACAAACATAATTCTTCCATTTCCATAACATACATAACCTTCTAAGTGTGGTTAAGTAAATTCCGCGTGCTTAATCATATTAAGTCAATATATCTCATACACAAAGACACAAGGTTTAACCACCTTAACCGTGTATACACTAGATCCTCACAAAATATATACTACCATGTTAGTGTATGAATAGTTCATTATTTTTTAATATCATACGTGATATATAAACTGAATAAGTATACATCATCAAATATCACAGGTGATATACTACCAACAAGCAATCATCACAACTATTGTATCACAGGTGATATACTACCAATAAGCAATCATTACAACTGTTGTATCACAGGTGATATACTACAAATAAGCAATCGTTGCAACTGTTGAATCACATGTGATATACCACCAATAAGCAATCATTGTAACTGTTGTATCACAGGTGATATACTACCAATAAGCAATCATTGCAACTGTTGTATCACAGGTGATATACTACCAACTAATACTAGAGTCAAACACCGCTATTAAATATATCGAAGCATGCCCAATCTATCCATTATGCACATATATCTACCACAAATCTAACAAAAGCATGTTACAACCACAATATTTATTTTAGCCTGTTAAGTCTCTCATATTATCACAATAATCATCTAACTTTCACAACAATCCCTCAATAAACTACTAAAATATACAAAAACAGCAAAGTGTTCATACTGTAGAATAAATATCCGTATTTTTAGGGATACCATTATAACATTCTACTGCAAGTATACATACACATTCTACTGAATGTGTATGTAGCACAGGTGATATAACACATAAGCTAAATGTTAAATTAAGTACGCAACATACATTCAGGCTTTTATCACAGTTAATTCTTCTAAAGGATACATGCTTATATGTTATAATATACCTTTACTTTTATCAATCTCTGGAGATAGAGTCAAAAATTTGTTTGACGACACAACTGTATTTACAATTTTGTTTAGATAGTAACATAATGTCTGCAATTTTTATGTGTAAAGCTTTATTAACATAAACTAATTGTTTAAAGCTTCTATCGTGTCCAGATGCTCATAAATATCATCTTCTACATTTTTTTCAAAAGCAAAAACTTAATCTCTGATGTAATTTTTTCAAAAGCAAAAAAAATACACTAAAAATCACATCAGATTTACAAGCAATATATTTATTATCACTACAAGTGCTCATTATCACATGTGATATACTAGCAAAAATCAAAGAAAACCACTTCAACTGTTCATCATCACAAATGTTATACTACCAAAAATTGAAGAAAATAACTACAACTGTTTTATCACAGGTGATATACTACAAAAAACTGAAGAAAATCACAACATTTATCATAGGTGATATACCACCAAAAATCGAAGAAAACCACTACCACTATTCATCATCACAGATGTTATACTACCAAAAATCGAATAAAATAACTAAAACTGTTTTATCACAGGTGATATAATACCAAAATCTGAAGAAAATCACAACATTCATCAAATTATTATAACAATCCCTCAATAAACATATAAAATCAACAAAAACTGTAAAAGCTTAATAAAAATCTTATAAAACTCAAATAAGTACATAATCATCACATGCATCACAATATAACATCAAAAATTAACAAAAAAATACACAAAAATCTTCATAAGTAGCAATAACATTTATAAGTAAGTACAAAATTACTAGAGATACTAATAAAACAACTAAATAATTAGTCGGAAGCATCGTACCTTCATCTCGAGACTCAGTAGGTTTATTTTGAACCGGTTTTTTTTGTGGATTTGCTTGTGCACTCGATGATCCTTCCATTTTTATGGGTTTTTTTTTTTTTTTTTTTTAACATTGAAAAAGCGGTTTGTTTTGAATTTTTATGGTAGTTTTTTTATTTTGGTTAGAGAGAGAAAGTGAGATTTGTTGATAGGGAATTTGTAGAAAGTGAGAGGTCTGGGGGTGGGGTTGGGTGGAGTAAGTTTGCTGAATTGGCAAAATTGAGCCCTCCGTGTTTTTTATTCTTAAATTTTGTCACTTTGATCCGACTGTCAGATCTTGTCCCTTGGTAAGCAGGTTTTTTTGGGTTTCTAAAATAAAGCGACTCAAATAATAATAACAGTGATCATTACCTACAAGAACATAAGTTATGCTATTGGTAGTAACTAAATCAAGTAAGAGATCGAAGATGGCAATTGACGACCCTTTGGTTTTTAACAATAGAACCTGTTGGAATTTAAATAACATGACATTCATCTAAATAAATAAACACACATCAAAGCACATAGCGGAAGCAAGATCATTAATTTAACATGTATAGAGTTAACCGAAAAATAAAGATTACATACCTTTGATTCTAGCAAAACAAGGATCTAACTTCTCTTTTCTTCTTCTTGATCAAACAATAGGATTAACGTGAAACCCCTTACAGTTTTGTTTCACAATCCAAGATGTGCTAACTAAAGTGAGTTAACTACCAAGTCTTGTACACATGTACTATAACCAATTAACATTTGATGCTAGTGAAAGAACACGAATTAAACCAAACACTTTTGTTTAATTTGTAAAAGTCAATCTTCCCCCCCAAGGGTTGAGCCGATCGGATTTTAAGCAAAAGAAGGAGAAAAGAAACTTACGGTTATAGTATGTATGCACTAGGTCAAAAACTAATAACCCTCGATTTGTATTTATAGTGAAAACCTACCTTGGTGCCCAAGTTGGATCGAATGGGTTAAAGAGCCCTTATGGCCGATCGGCCAAGCCCACTCCATGGGTTTCTAGATCCTTCTTGAGCCTCTATTTTCACTAACGGTCCTTCCTTTATTTACTTAACGGTCGTTAGTCAATTCCGTTAATTACTTAACGTCCGTTAGTTATCATTTCGTATCCAAATAATTAAATATATAACATTTATATATATTAATTATTTCATCAATCATTCATACGTAAATTGTGCAATCCCTCGGTCCCGAATTCGATTATAGTCATACACTATTAATATTTTTCCTTTAAACTCTAACAGCTCCCATTTGGAAATCTATTAAAGTGTAATTGACATTGGTTAGCGTCTAGCAACACGCCAATGCCCCTAGTACAACTCGGGTGGTGGTCTCCTGGAAAAACCATTCAATGATTAATCATCATACTCATCTTTTTGTTTCTAATACTACATTAATAAAGATATAGATCTAAGTCATTCTTTATTAATAATTATGTTTCTCGTTGTTTCTGATTAAGCAAGATTACCAAATCTTTTGAACTATTCAGGGGAGATCTTGGGTGTGGCCACACATACATCTTACTAATCCTACGAGGGGCCCATCAGTATTAAACTCCAAACAATTTGAAGGAACAAATTCTATCTTGACTACGAGCATAACCCATGCACTTCGCAACGCTTCTGAAAACAATCCTTATAGCTACCAGTTACGTATAGCGGTAAATTGAATCACAGAAATGCACTACATGCATGACAGTTATCTGGCATCTCAAGTCTGAGGATAACTATATTCACATGATTTACTTGATGACAAGATCCATAAAGTAAACTCATGAAGTCGGGATAAGTCCTATATTCAATTCATTTAATATCATGTGAAATTGGTATGACAACGCATCAATATACTTTCAAGTATATTCTACCAATACTCAGATTTGTCTTAGTTTAATGATATTCTCATATCATTAACCGACAACGGACAGTTTAGAATAATATAATTATTCAAGGATATAAACATGCAAATACAGGATATATTATTAAGAAAATGATAAACAAACATAACGAGTATTTTATTTCATTAAAATAATAACTGTTCAAAACATCCCATTATCCAAACACTAATCACAGATATGCATGAAACTACTAGCTAAACAAAGTCCTATGCCTTCAGAAAGTTGTTTAAGCTTTCCACCGGGTAGAGCCGTCGTTAATGGATCCGCTAAGTTGTCATCTGTGTGAACTTTGAGTAACTCGATCTCGCCTATCTCCACTTGTTCTCTAACATAGTGATATCGAATTGGGAAATGTCTGGTGCCCTTCATGATTCCAGGCTCATTGGAAAATGGAATTGCGGCTAAATTGTCACAATACATTTTTATAGGTCTTTCAATTAAGGGCATAACTCCAAGCCCTGAAACGAATTTCCTAATCCAGACTGCTTCCATTGCAGCTTCTGAGGCAGCAATATACTCACTTTCTGTTGCAGACATCACTATAGTACTCTGCTTCTTGCTCTTCCAATCCACAGCTCCTCCATTGATGACAAAGACATAACCCGTCTGAGACTTCGTATCATCTTTATCACACTTCCAGGATGCATCGCAGTAACCTGTAACACACAGCTCTGCTTCTGGATTTCCCCCGTACACTAAAAACATATCCCTCGTAGATCTCAAATACTTGAGAATATGTTTCACAACAGTCCAGTGGCACACGCTTTGCTACTTAAGCGATGTTCTACTTGCATTGGCAAAAATCCCTTTTTGGAATTTTGCATACTGAATCTCTTCAATATCTTGTCAATGTAAGCACTTTGGCTTAAACCAATTAACCGTCTTGATCTATCTCTATAGATCTTGATTCCCAGAATGTAGGCTGCTTCTCCTAGATCTTTCATGGAAAAACATTTCCCAAGATAGGCTTTCACCTCTTTCAAACTTGGAATGTTTTTACCCATGATCAATATGTCATCAACATATAGAACTAGGAAAATAACATCACTCCTACCAGCTTTGTGATATACACATGGCTCATCAAGATTCTGAGTAAATCCAAACTTTTTGATTTCTTCGTCAAATCTCTTATTCCATTGTCGTGATGCTTGCTTCAATCCATAAATGGATCTTTGAAGTTTGCATACACGGTTTGGAAATTCTGGATTCACAAACAACTCAGGCTGCGCCATATAGATGTCTTCATCTAGACGACCATTCAAGAAGGCGATTTTTACATCCATTTGCCAAATCTCATAATCATAGTACGCAACTATGGCTATGAGAATCCTAATAGCCCTTATGTCAGCTACAGGAGAAAAGGTCTCCTCATAGTCAACACCATATGTTTGGGTAAAGCCTTTAGCTACTAAATGGGCCTTATAGGTGTGTACATTGCTATCCATGTCAGTTTTCTTCTTGAAGAGTCACTTACTCCCATCTACCTTGGCATTGGGAGGAAGGTCTACTTCAATCCAGACTTTATTATCTTTCATGGACTGCATTTCCCCATTCATAGCAATGTGCCATTTATCCTTTTCAGGATCATTCATGGCATCTCTATAATTAGCAAGCTCTCCAAGGTCCCCTAATATAGTTTCCTCAACCTCTACGTTAAGATAAGACATAGACGTTCAGGTGCTCTCACAGTCCTTACGGATCTGCGAATGGGAATCACTTCAGGTGGAGGACCCAGACTATCCGGTTCCATAGGAAGTTCGCTAGTGTTTTCAGAAGGTAATGTATCCTCTTGATCATCTTCCAGATCATAGTGCCTCCCACTGAATTCTTGAGATATGAGATCTTTTTCAAGAAAATCTCCATACCTAGCAACAATTACTTTGTTTTCTGGTGGGAAGTAAAAGTAGTAACCCATCGTTTCCTTTGGGTATCCTACAAAGATACACTTTACAGATCTCTGTTGGAGTTTATCTGCTGAGTCACGTTTAACAAATGCCTCGCAACCCCAGACCTTTAAATAAGACAAGTTAGGCGTTTTCCTAAACCATAACTCATAGGGTGTCTTATCAACCTTCTTGGTCGGAACCATATTTGGTGTGCGAATCGCAGATTCCAAGGCATAATCCCAAAAGGATAACGGCAAAGTAGTAAGATTAAACATAGATCATACCATATCCAATAAAGTACGATTCCTTCTCTCAGATACACCATTTTACTGTAGAGTATATGGAGATGTGAGATGCTGGACAATTCCATTCTCACTTAGATAATCTTTAAACTCCTGACTTAGGTATTCACCACCTCTGTCGGATCAAATAGCTTTAATCTTCTTTCCAAGTTGCAATTCTACTTCAGCTTTAAAAACCATAAATGTTTCAAACACCTCATGTTTAGGTTTAAGTAAATAAACATAACCATAACGGCTAAAATCATCGGTAAATGTTAAGAAGTAGCTAGCACCTTTCTTTGACACATGTCTAAGTGGTCCACACACATCAGTATGTATTGAACCAAGTAGATCATCAGCCTTTTCAATACGGTTATTAAAAGGTTTCTTAGTCATCTTCCCAGATATACAAAATTCGCACTTATCAAATGAATCATCATTGATATCCTGCGAAATCCCATCACGTTGCAGCTTTTGCATGCGAGTCTTGCCTATGTGGGCAAGTCGACAATGCCAAAGATAAGAGGAATCCAAGACATTCTTGACTCTCTTATTATTGATGCTATACATCGAATTATAATCATTACATTTATTCATATCAATCTCAAAAACACCATTCACAGCAATAGCATTAAAATAAAAAACATTATTTAACAAAACAGAAATTTCATTGCTAGAAACAGTATGTTGAAATCCAATATTCAATAAACATGAAAAAGAGACCACACCCCTAACAATTGCAGGTGCATAATGACAATTATTCAAATTCAGTACTAAGCCCGATGGCAAAACTAATTCAAAATTTCCTATGGCTTCAACAACTGCTTGTGCTCCACTGCCCACTTGCAGAAATTGCTCCCCATAGGCCAGTCTCTTCACAACTCTAAACCCCTGTACTGTATTGCAAATATGAATACCACATCCAGTATCGTATACCCAGAAATTTAATTTATGAGTTAATGAATATAATTCAATCATGAAAAAGTTACCTGAAGCAAATTTATGAGTTAATGGAAAAATATTAATAGTGTATGACTAGAATCGAACTCGGGACCGAAGGATTGCACACTTTACGTATGAATGATTGATGAAATAATTAATATATATAAATGTTATATATATTTAATTATTTGGACACGAAATGATAACTAACGGACGTTAAGTAATTAACGGAATTGTATTCATTAATTTGCTAAAGGACGTTAAGTAATTATTTGGACATGAAATGATAACTAACGGACGTTAAGTAATTATTTGGACACGTCTATGTCTTTCTATTTTTCCATTAATTTGCTTCAGGTAACTTTTTCATGATTGAATTATATTCATTAACTCATAAATTAAACTCCTGGGTATACGATACTGGATGTGGTATTCATATTTGCAATATACTACAGGGGTTTAGAGTTGTGAAGAGACTTGCCTATGGGGAGCAATTTCTGCAAGTGGGCAATGGGGCACAAGCAGTTGTTGAAGCCATAGGAAATTTTGAATTAGTTTTGCCTTCGGGCTAAGTACTGAATTTGAATAATTGTCATTATGCACCTGCAATTGTTAGGGGTGTGGTCTCTTTTTCATGTTTATTGAATATTGGATTTCAACATATTGTTTCTAGCAATGGAATTTCTGTTTCGTTAAATAATGTTTTTTATTTTAATGCTATTGCTGTGAATGGTGTTTTTGAGATTGATATGAATAAATTTAATGATTATAATTCGATGTATAGCATCAATAATAAGAGAGTCAAGAATGTCTTGGATTCCTCTTATCTTTGGCATTGTCGACTTGCCCACATAGGCAAGACTCGCATGCAAAAGCTGCAACGTGATGGGCTTTTGCAGGATATCAATGATGAGTCATTTGATAAATGCAAATCTTGTATATCTGGGAAGATGACTAAGAAACCTTTTAATAACCGTATTGAAAACGCTGATGATATACTTGGTTTAATACATATTGATGTGTGTGGACCACTTAGACATGTGCCAAAGAGAGGTGCTAGCTACTTCTTAACCTTTACCAATGATTTCAGCCGTTATGGTTATGTTTAATTACTTAAACATAAACATGAGGTGTTTGAAACATTTAAGGTTTTCAAAGCTGAAGTAGAATTGCAACTTGGAACGAAGATTAAACCTCTTCGATCCAACAGAGGTGGTGAATACCTAAGTCAGGAGTTTAAAGATTATCTAAGTGAGAATGGAATTGTCCAGCATCTCACAACTCCATATACTAAACAAGCAAAATGGTGTATTTGAGAGAAGGAATCGTACATTATTGGATATGGTACGATCTATGTTTAATCTTACTACTCTGCCGTTATCCTTTTGGGATTATGCCTTGGAATCTGCGATTCGCATACTAAATATGATTCTGACCAAGAAGGTTGATAAGACACCCTATGAGTTATGGTTTGGGAAAACGCCTAACTTGTCTTATTTAAAGGTCTGGGGTTGCGAGACGTTCGTTAAACATGTTGCTAGGCATAGAGATTTTCTTGAAAAAGATCTCATATCTCAAGAATTCAGTGGGAGGCTCTATGATCTGGAAGATGATCAAGAGGATACATTACCTTCTGAAAACACTAGCGAACTTCCTGTGGAACCGGATAGTCTGGGTCCTCCACCTGAAGTGATACCCATTCGCAGATCTGTAAGGACTGTGAGAGCTCCTGAACGTCTATGTCTTAACGTAGAGGTTGAGGAAACTATATTAGGAGACCTTGGAGAGCCTGCTAAATATAGATCTGCCATGAATGATCCGGAAAAGGATAGATGGCAGATTGCTATGAATGGGAAAATGCAATCCATGAAAGATAATGAAGTCTGGATTGAAGTAGACCTTCCTCCCAATGCCAATGTAGTTGGGAGTAAGTGGCTCTTCAAGAAGAAAACTGACATGGATGGCAATGTACACACCTATAAGGCCCGTTTGGTAGCTAATGGCTTTACCCAAACATATGGTCTTGACTATGAGGAGACCTTTTCTCCTGTAGCAAACATAAGGGCTATTAGGATTCTCATAGCCATAGCAGCGAACTATGATTATGAGATTAGGCAAATGGATGTAAAAACTGCCTTCTTGAATGGTCATCTAGATGAAGACATCTATATGGCGCAGCCTGAGGGGTTTGTGAATCTAGAATTTCCAAACCGTGTATGCAAACTTCAAAGATCTATTTATGGATTAAAGCAAGCATCACGGAAATGGAATAAGAGATTTGACGAAGAAATAAAAAAGTTTGGATTTACTCAGAATCTTGATGAGCCATGTGTATATCACAAAGCTAGTGGGAGTGATGTTATTTTCCTAGTTCTATATGTTGATGACATATTAATCATGGGTAAAAACATTCCAAGTTTGAAAGAGGTGAAAGCCTATCTTGGGAAATGTTTTTCCATGAAAGATCTAGGAGAAGTAGCATACATTCTGAGAATCAAGATCTACAGAGATAGATCAAGGCGGTTAATTGGTTTAAGCCAAAGTGCTTACATTGACAAGATATTGAAGAGATTCAGTATGCAAAATTCCAAAAAGGGATTTTTGCCAATGCAAGTAGAACATGGCTTAAGTAGCGAAGCTTGTGCTTCAACACCTGAAGAGGTGGCAAGCATGAAGAGAGTCCCTTATGCTTCGGCTGTGGGATCTATTATGTATGTGGTGAGATGTACAAGGCCCGATGTGGCGTTTGCTCAAAACATTACCAGTCGATATCAGCAGAATCCAGGTGAACTCCACTGGACTGCTGTGAAACATATTCTCAAGTATTTGAGATCTACGAGGGATATGTTTTTAGTGTATGGGGGAAATCCAGAAGCAGAACTGTGTGTTACAGGTTACTGCGATGCATCCTAGAAGTGTGATAAAGATGATACGAAGTCTCAGACGGGTTATGTCTTTGTCATCAATGGAGGAGCAGTGGATTGGAAGAGCAAGAAGCAGAGTACTATAGCGATGTCTGCAACAGAAAGTGAGTATATTGTTGTCTCAGAAGCTACAATGGAAGTAGTCTGGATTAGGAAATTCGTTTCAGGGCTTGGATTTATGCCCTCAATCGGAAGACATATAAAAATGTATTGTGACAATTCAGCCGCAATTACATTTGCCAATGAGCCTAGAATCATGAAGGGCATCAGACATTTCCCGATTCGATATAACTATGTTAGAGAACAAGTGGAGATAGGAGAGATCGAGTTACTCAAAGTTCACACACATGACAACTTAGCGGATCCATTAACGAAGGCTCTACCCGGTGGAAAGCTTAAACAACTTTCTGAAGGCATAGGACTTTGTTTAGCTAGTAGTTTCATGCATATCTTTGATTAGTGTTTGGATAATGGGATGTTTTGAACAGTTATTATTTTAATGAAATACAATACTCGTTATGTTTGTTTATCATTTTCTTAATAATATATCATGTATTTGCATGTTTATATCCTTGAATAATTATATTATTCTAAACTGTCCGTTGTCGGTTAATGATATGGGAATATCAATAAGCTAAGACAAATCTGAGTATTGGTAGAATATACTTGAAAGTATATTGATGCGTTGTCATACCAATTTCATATGATATTCAATGAATTGAATATAGGACTTATCCCGACTTCATGAGTTTACTTTATGGATCTTGTCATCAAGTAAATCATGTGAATATAGTTATCGTCATACTTGAGATGCCTGATAACTGTCATGTATGTAGTGCATTTCTGTGATTCAATTTACCGCTATACGTAACTGGTAGCTATAAGCATTATTTTCAGAAGCGTTGCGAAGTGCATGGGTTATGCTCGTAGTCCAGATAGAATTTGTTCCTTCAAATTGTTTGGAGTTTACTACTGCTGGGCCCCTCGTAGGATTAGTAAGATGTATGTGTGGCCATACCCAAGATCTCCCCTGAATAGTTCAGAAGATTTGGTAATCTTGCTTAATCAGAAACAACGAGAAACATAATTATTAATAAAGAATGACTTAGATCCATATCTTTATTAATGTAGTATTAGAAACAAAAGGATGAGTATGATGATTAATCATCGAATGGTTTTTCTAGGAGACCACCACCCGAGTTGTACTAGGGGCATTGGCGTGTTGCTAGACGCTAACCAATGTCAATTACACTTTAATAGATTTCCAAGTGGGAGTTGTTAGAGTTTAATGGAAAAATATTAATAGTGTATGACTAGAATCGAACTCGGGACCGAGGGATTGCACACTTTACGTATGAATGATTGATGAAATAATTAATATATATAAATGTTATATATTTAATTATTTGGACACGAAATGATAACTAACGGACGTTAAGTAATTAACGGAATTGACTAACGACCGTTAAGTAAATAAAGGAAGGACCGTTAGTGAAAATAGAGGCTCAAGAAGGATCTAGAAACCCATGGAGCGGGCTTGGCCGATCGGCCATAAGGGTTCTTTAACCCATTCGATCCAACTTGGGCAACAAGGTAGGTTTTCACTATAAATACAAATCAAGGGTTATTAGTTTTTGACCTAGTGCATACATACTATAACCCTAAGTTTCTTTTCTCCTTCTTTTGCTTAAAATCCGATCAGCTCAACCCTTGGAGGGGAAGATCGACTTTTACAAATTAAACAAAAGTGTTTGGTTTAATTCATGTTCTTTCACTAGCATCAAATGTCAATTGGTTATAGTACGTGTGTACAAGACTTGGTAGTTAACTCACTTTAGTTAACTCACCTTGGATTGTGAAACAAAACGGTAAGAGGTTTCACGTTAATACTATTGTTTGATCAAGAAGAAGAAAAGAGAAGTTATATCCTTGTTTTGCAAGGATCAAAGGTATGTAATCTTTATTTTTCGGTTAACTTTATACATGTTAAATTAATGATCTTGCTTCCTCTATGTGCTTTGATGTGTGTTTATTTATTTAGATGAATGTCATGTTATTTAAATTCCAACAAAGATTAGTTACAAATATTGTAATTGCAGTATTAGGTTTTAATTTTTTTCACATAAGAGTCATCATCCAATTCAAAATCTATTTCTGCTTAATAAGATTAATCTCATAAAATGTATGCGTGTTTAGACTGTGTAGGTCACCTAAAGGAGTAAGGCCGAGTCTTTGCTTTTCGATAGAGAAAGCTTTTAGACACCAGCCGTTCAAACTCAACTTGCTTATATAATGCCCTTGTATATATATAAAAAAAATATAAAAAAATAAAAATAAAAATAACAACTTGTATATATATAAAAAAATAAAAATAAAAAATAAGTAGAACACATACATGATAATGTAATATGGTCTATGTGGATATTAGTTATACGGAGAAAGGTTATAACGAGAAAAGTTCAATGCAGAACAATAATTATCTAAAGATCAAATTAAGAGAACTCAACCATCCATCTATTTTAAATCTAAAGGTCTAGATTAATCCTCATTTTAATATGATTAATTATTAAAGGGCACTTTTGTAATATCATTAATTAAAACTTAACCCTCATTTTATCATCAGTAACATCTTAAAAACACCACATCACCATCACCAATGGTAGTCGCAACCACTAGCGGCACCGCACCTCCATCACAATCAATGGACAAATCACCACCACCGCCACCGTCACCAACACAAACTACTGAATCATCTTCTCCGGCGCTGGTCACCGGTTCGCCTCCGTCGGCTGGAAGTTTAGACTCGCTTAAGAGCTCGAGTTCGTCTCCTAATCGGAATAATCAGCTGGATATGCAGGTTTTGTAACAGAATTTTAAGATTTCGTTGACTATTTGACTATTTAACTAATTATTTTAATTTTAATTTTAATTTTATTTGATTTTTTTAGCCGTCTTTGCGAAGCGAAGAGTATCGAAAACTGTTTCGGCTTCCTCCTGAAGAGGTAGTTCTTCTTATTTATGCTTAAAAGGAAATTAAATGATGCATTGTATGTGATTATAATGTATTTGCGTCGTATATGATCGTGTTTAGGCGTTAGTGTAACACCCCCGTTTTTCGATATACACAGCGGAATATAAGTTTGGGGTCCTACTTCATGGTTCACAGTCATGGAGATAGAAAACGACTCGAAAAGAGACGTTTTGAATAAAATTGTTATCATTCATTTATAAATATCATAGTACAAAGGACAGGTCCCAGAGGGAAGTTTCAAAATACGTTATAAAATACATTATTCCTTGAATGATAACAAAGTGGACACTCTTTTTATTAGAAGAAAGTCCACAGCCACTCCGTGCCGAATCATACTTCTAGTTACCTGAGATAAACATGCTTAAAAAGTCAACACAAAGGTTGAGTGAATCCATAGTGTTTAAAGTAATAATTAGTTTTGAACACAAGCTAAGTTTAAGTAAATCGGGAATATCACAGTTCGGTATATTGCACTAAGCCTCATGACACGCAAAACGTTAACAGGTTTATATAAATTACCCCATAATTAAATGTAGGTAACCTTGCCCCGTGTAGGAGTCTGCCTGAAACTCTTTATTAAACTCAAAGATAATGCATTTGGTTACTTAACCAGCAACACAAATGGGTCGTCAACTGCCAATAGGTCTATTCATTATATTCGCGCTCACCCGAAAGTGATTAATGGTGTATGAAAATAGGGACTTTTAAAATAAATAGGCAACAGTTAACTTAGGCAATAACAATCAGGAAAGTATACAGAAAATACTTGTGTTCGGTTTTGTAGCATGTATCTCCCCACAAGTTTAGAAAAACGTAGTAAAAAGTGGGACTATGAACTCACCTGGGCAGTCTGGATGGAAGACAAAATGAAAGAAAGTTGATAAACGTCTCCGGCTCGCAACCTGGGTTGGTATGTCAAGTTTTTCAGTAATTGTTTCTGAATATTATAAGTTTTCCAATGTTCGTTTCGTAATACTTTGGTTGATGGTTAAATACTTAATTGAGCCAATATGTAGTTTCAAAAATAAGATTTTATCTTATTTTCTTATTTGTAAGTTTTGGCTTCGTTCGTTCGTTAAATAAATACTTCGTTCGTTAGTTACAGTAGAAAACGTATATTAGGTTTTAATATCCTAATAATAATAATAACAATAGTAATAATAATAATATTAATAATAATTTATTAATATTAATATTAAATTAAGAATTAGGGTTTATAAGTATATTTTCACTTTAAACCTTTTAGTTTCTAGGGTTGGCAACTTTTACCCTCAAACTTTATGAAAATGACAATTTTTACCCTTGAACTTTAGTTAATTGACACTTTCTACCTTAAGTTTCAAAAATAGACAGTTTTCACCCCTAGGGTTTTACTCGACTGCAAAACTAGTCCATCTCATGAAACTCACTAGAGCTTTGGCAGAAATGGTCCTTGAGACTCCTAGTGGTTTTCATACGACATCCTTTCTTACCAAAACCATTTATTTCTCACGATTCACTTCGAGACCTTTTACGACTCTTTTACTAAAATGTTTTTAAGTGTTTTAAAAGTATTTTTGCAAAAGGTCTCAGCCTGGTTCGAACGCATGACCACAGAAACACTTTCAGAAACTTGCGACTTAGTTTTTGTTCGACACAGAAAAACCTCAACTTGTCACGCTTCGTTCTCACTCGTTTCTTAACGAAAATTGGTGATTCTTTTTCCTATGTGTAGCCCTTTTAGTGTACTTGTATCATGCCAAATCCTAGAATTTTAAAGTTACATTTACTATGCGAATTTAGAGACCAAAGCAGCAGACCTGCTGCTGGTCGACAGGAAGAAAAAGAAAAGAAAACTTTGTTTTCTTGAAATCCGATTTTTATACCTCTTGTTTTTATGGTATAATTAGTAATTCTAACATGTTTAAAGTACTCTTAAACCATTTTTATGTTCCTAGGCTTTTTAGAATTTCATTTCGTAAGTTTTTTTTTTTGTTTTAATAGGTTCGGTTTAAGTTTTTATAAACAAAACTCAAATTTTACTAATTCTGGGTTATAACACTACTTAAGACATGTTCTATTATTTATTTAGGCACAAAATAAGTATAGGAAAGTAAGTAAAAAGGCCAGAAACATACCTTGCTTAATATGTTCGATTAAGGCAAAATATGGATATTATGGTTTGAATTGATCTCTCATATGGTCCTAGCTTCCTTCTACTGCTTTCTTAGGCTTAAATGAACTTAGGTTAGTGGTGTGGAATCAAGGTTTGGGCTGTGGATGGATGTGATGGTTGATTCGTATGGTGGTGATGGATGTTTAGGGTTTTCTAGGGTTTGTTCTATTTATAGGAAGCAATTAGGGTTTTCATGTGACTTCTAGGGCTGTTATGGGAGTGAGTGAGGTGAGGTGTTTGGCTGTTGAGGTGCCACAAGGGAAGGAGGAGGGTTGAGGTGATGTGGAAGGTTACATATCACACATGTGTATCATTTCTAGAAGAGGGAGGATGTGTTTCACTTAGGGTTCACACAAATGGCTCCTTAGGGTTTAAGGAAATGAACTAGAGTTGGTGTTCTTGTCCTAGTCGAACCAAACTTGACAAACTAGATTAGTTTTGGTTCGATTTGTGCAATAGGGGTAGTACCTAGGGCTTAACTAACTTGTACTCTAGGGTTTAGGGTAGAACTAGGGTTTCTAACTCTAGGGTTTAACTTGAAATGGTTTCTAAAATTATATGGCACACTTTTAAGTCTATCGATTTCTATATATAAGTAGAAAAATGATTTTTGTGCTTAAGAAGGTTGTACTTTAGGCTTAAGAGATTTGTACTAGGGTTAGGAAAATAAGAAAAATATAATTTTAATTATTTTTGAATTTTAGATAATTTTTATGTAATTTTTATTAAGCTTTAAATACATATTAATGAGTTTTTAAGATTTTATGCATTAAAGGGTTGTACATTGAGTTAAAGGAGTTATACATATGTTAAATAACTTAATAAATTATTTTTAGAATTTATTGTGTGAAAATATTACATAATATGTAAATTAAATAACTATTATTGAAGTTCTTATAAGGTTTTTATTTTCATTTAAGTTTTATGCTTAAATGACTTGTACCTTAGCTTAAAGGACTCATACTTAATATTTTTATAAAAATATTAACTAAGGTTTGTAAATAAATAATAGTTTCTGTGAAATTAGGGTTTTATCGGGAGTTATAGTGAAATTAGGGTTTTCGTGCTTTAGTGACGTGTACATTACCCTAGTAATTTATATTTTGGTATTTCTAGGGTTTCGTTAACTATTTTTGGTATTATAGTGGTTTAAAGTCTCATAGAAACTATATTGGGTGAAAATAGTTTAGTTAAACTAGTATGTTAACGAATTAACGTAAAGTGGCAAATGGTAATTTGTAAAGTGTTAAACTTGACATAGAAAAATGTTTATATGAATAAACATTAAATAGGTTGAGGTTAGGTTGCGTGCGAGCACGTTTATCATAGATGTGAGTTACGTCACATGAGATAGTGGTTATGCCCAGATGAATAAATAAATAAAAAAATTACACGTAGAAAAGGATAAGTATTCTAAGTGATAATGTATTTAAATGTGGGATTTTCGCAGTGGTTACAGTCTCCCCCCGTTAAAGGAATCTCGTCCCGAGATTCGGTCTATGTTGGTCGGAATGTGAGGGAAAAGGTTTGGGTATCTTGTCCGTATTTAATTTTCATATCTTAGAGGTGATAGGTGGAAATTGTAGACATTTAAAATGGAATTAGTATGAACAATTTGTTTTGTCTCAAAATTTTATTTTTGAATGAAAATTGTTATTTGAAAATCTGAAAAGTTTAACTGTTCCACTTATGACATGATTCTTCCTAAATTATACATAGTTGGCCAGGCTATGTATAACTAAGGAATGAATGATGTGATATTTGGTCCAGTTATGGTGATACTTATATTTCTTCAAAAGTTTTAGACGGTGTTCAACGTTTTGTTGTGGTAAAATAACAACATAATTATTTTTCACAAAGATAAGAAAATTATTGTTCATACGACAGTGATAAGTCAAGGATTTCTAGGGTACTGATTTAAAATAACTCATAGGGTTCGAGTGAATTTCTTACGGAGATATAGGGTATTGTTACGTAATGACCGGAAATAGGAAAAATGGAATAGGAACTGAAATTTGACGCAGATTTATTATGGAAATATTACAAGGTAAGGATTTCAAACGATAGACGGATAGTTTACACACTTAGGTTACGTCCATCGTAACTAAGGTAGAATACAATAGGAAATAGGCTTAGAAAGTTTTACGATATGATTTATGTAGCTATAACAGAAATTTATAGGGACGTCATTCGTTGACATTGTCGGAATCTTAACGAGTTCTCATTCTCCTGCACTAGTCTTGGTTTGGCTGTGCGTTCCCATCTCCTAGCACATACGCTCTTCCACGGGCATCATTATTCCGGTCAGCTTTCGGTTTCGGGCACCGGCTCTTGTAATGCCCCTTCTCACCACATCCGTATCAAGTTATGGCTACTGGCTGTGGATTTGCTCCTGTTGCTTTACAGTCTTTGGTCGGATGTCCAACTTTCAGACACTTTGCACACCTAATGGTGCACGGACCGTAGTGGTGCAACGAGCATCGATTGCAAAATGGTTTTGTTCCGATATAACCATTCTTCTCAGCAGGTGTGACGGCATAATCTCTGGCAGTCTCTTGCCGACGATTCTGTTGGTAGTGGTGATTGTTACGGTCGTGCTGGTAGTTGTTGTGGTAATGGGTGATCCTTTTATCATCAAGCTTCCGCTTGTGATCACCATCTCTCTGGGTGTAATCACGTTTGATCTCACGATCCATCAATTGCTGGGCTATGGAAATGGCCTCTTCCAATGACTGAGGCTTTGACGCAATCACATTTCCCTCGATGCTTCGAGGTAATCCTTCTGTATATTTCTCCAATATCTTCTCCAGATCAGGCACAATAGTCGGACATAGGAGAGCAAGCTCCTGAAACCTCCTATTGTAGGCCTTGAGATCCGTTCCCTTCACCACCAGCTGGTGAAACTCATCTTCCAGCTTCTTTATCTCAGTACGGGGGCAATACTTCTTCAAAATCTTCTTCTTGAGATCTTCCCAAGTCAGTTGGTGAGCTGCTTCAACACCCATAGTCTGGGTAGTCGAAGTCCACCAAGACAGGGCATCATCCAATAAAGTCCCCGTAGCAAAAGCAACTTTGCAATCATCGGTACACCCACATCTCACAAAGACTATTTCCGTACGTTCAAACCAACGAGCTAATTCAGTAGCTCCTTCTGTTCCCTTAAAGAAAGTTGGTTTACAGTTCATGAAGTCTTTGTAGGTGCATTTGCGAGCATTAGCGGGCTCGCTTTCTCCATTGGGTCGGCTAGTGCTTCCGGTACGAGCAAATTCTGCTGCTTGACTCTCTAGTGCTGCAGCAACACTGTCTGCGACAAGCTTTCGGATAGCAGCTTGGGACATGGGTGGTTCGGGGAAAGTGCGAGGCATATTTCTATGAAAACCATAATAAAACATACGTTTATATTTTGTACATGTTAGATTATCAAGATAAAACTTATGATAATCATAGGGTCGCAACATGTCCAAATACTATCATACGCGTAGGTAGGATGATCATCACTGGTCCACGTCAACCGATACCGTACATAGCAAAATACAACAAAATCAAAACCACATATAGTCATAAATAACTTGCTAATTTGTTATATATAACAAAATTAGTACAAGCGTCGTATTTATGCTACATATCTCATGGTCAAGATATTGTACAAAAGCTGGTAGATATAAATCTGATTGAGTGACTACCAGAACTCCTCCGAGTCAACTTTTCAGTTTGACGATCATGCTGACGAGGATATATATTTACTATTAATATCTATCTTGCATATTTCCCACCATTTTCTCCAAAATAGTGATCTTCGTCTGAACTGTCATCACTTCTTCATTTCTTCTCTTCTGACATCTTCAATTCGTCATAGGTATTTCTCGTCTCAGCTGCTCGTGACAGTTCTCTGCCTTCTCACGATTCTCGTCCATCTTCTGCTTCATGGTCTCTGAATCTTCAACTCTATATTTTATACCCTCGATGCATCCTAGGGATAGCTTGTCGGGACGACCTAAGCAGTCTCGATCTGTTTCTTCTTGCCGTTTTAATCGCGTCAGCAGGGTGAAAATAGTCGGTTGTCGTTCCTGTTCTGATTACGGAATTTCACCCACCTCAAATACTCGTGGCGGAGTAGGAATGTCGGAAATAGGTGAACGGGGTAAAGCATGATATCGGGCGATAATGATCCTAATTTCTTCACTAAGTTCGAATGGGAAAGATGGGGAAGTAGAAATTTGTAGAAAATAACAGAGATGGTGGTAAAGATGTAGGATCTGACAGTATATATGTAGGAAAGTGGACGTGGTAGTGGTGATGAGAATGTAGGTATTATCATGATGTCCGGTACCGTCGTGATATTTTTCAATATCCGAGTCCGACATAAGAGGAATAGAATGGGTAGGGGAAACCAGGATTCTGTAACCACCCGGTAATTATAAACATCTTACTATGTAACTAAATAATTAGAAATAAACATATATAAGTAACGTTTCAGTGGCGTTGTAGCACGGAGGACTTTTTAGTTAAGTTTGTGAAAATCGGTTATAGTCCAATGTTTGAAAACATTTGGTTCTCTATAACCATAGGCTCTGATACCAATCTGTAACACCCCCATTTTTCGATATACGCAGCGGAATATAAGTTTGGGGTGCTACTTCATGGTTCACAGTCATGGAGATAGAAAACGACTCGAAAAGAGACGTTTTGAATAAAATTGTTATCATTCATTTATAAATATCAGAGTACAAAGGATAGGTCCCAGAGGGAAGTTTCAAAATACGTTATAAAATACATTATTCCTTGAATGATAACAAAGTGGACACTCTTTTTATTAGAAGAAAGTCCACAGCCACTCCGTGCCGAATCATACTTCTAGTTACCTGAGATAAACATGCTTAAAAAGTCAACACAAAGGTTGAGTGAATCCATAGTGTTTAAAGTAATAATTAGTTTTGAACACAAGCTAAGTTTAAGTAAATCGGGAATATCACAGTTCGGTATATTGCACTAAGCCTCATGACACGCAAAACGTTAACAGGTTTATATAAATTACCCCATAATTAAATGTAGGTAACCTTGCCCCGTGTAGGAGTCTGCCTGAAACTCTTTATTAAACTCAAAGATAATGCATTTGGTTACTTAACCAGCAACACAAATGGGTCGTCAACTGCCAATAGGTCTATTCATTATATTCGCGCTCACCCGAAAGTGATTAATGGTGCATGAAAATAGGGACTTTTAAAATAAATAGGCAACAGTTAACTTAGGCAATAACAATCAGGAAAATATACAGAAAATACTTGTGTTCGGTTTTGTAGCATGTATCTCCCCACAAGTTTAGAAAAACGTAGTAAAAAGTGGGACTATGAACTCACCTGGGCAGTCTGGATGGAAAACAAAATGAAAGAAAGTTGATAAACGTCTCCGGCTCGCAACCTGGGTTGGTATGTCAAGTTTTTCAGTAATTGTTTCTGAATATTATAAGTTTTCCAATGTTCGTTTCGTAATACTTTGGTTGATGGTTAAATACTTAATTGAGCCAATATGTAGTTTCAAAAATAAGATTTTATCTTATTTTCTTATTTGTAAGTTTCGGCTTCGTTCGTTCGTTAAATAAATACTTCGTTCGTTAGTTACAGTAGAAAACGTATATTAGGTTTTAATATCCTAATAATAATAACAATAGTAATAATAATAATATTAATAATAATTTATTAATATTAATATTAAATTAAGAATTAGGGTTTATAAGTATATTTTCACTTTAAACCTTTTAGTTTCTAGGGTTGGCAACTTTTACCCTCAAACTTTATGAAAATGACAATTTTTACCCTTGAACTTTAGTTAATTGACACTTTCTACCTTAAGTTTCAAAAATAGACAGTTTTCACCCCTAGGGTTTTACTCGACTGCAAAACTAGTCCATCTCATGAAACTCACTAGAGCTTTGGCAGAAATGGTCCTTGAGACTCCTAGTGGTTTTCATACGACATCCTTTCTTACCAAAACCATTTATTTCTCACGATTCACTTCGAGACCTTTTACGACTCTTTTACTAAAATGTTTTTAAGTGTTTTAAAAGTATTTTTGCAAAAGGTCTCAGCCTGGTTCGAACGCATGACCACAGAAAACACTTTCAGAAACTTGCGACTTAGTTTTTGTTCGACACAGAAAAACCTCAACTTGTCACGCTTCGTTCTCACTCGTTTCTTAACGAAAATTGGTGATTCTTTTTCCTATGTGTAGCCCTTTTAGTGTACTTGTATCATGCCAAATCCTAGAATTTTAAAGTTACATTTACTATGCGAATTTAGAGACCAAAGCAGCAGACCTGCTGCTGGTCGACAGGAAGAAAAAGAAAAGAAAACTTTGTTTTCTTGAAATCCGATTTTTATACCTCTTGTTTTTATGGTATAATTAGTAATTCTAACATGTTTAAAGTACTCTTAAACCATTTTTATGTTCCTAGGCTTTTTAGAATTTCATTTCGTAAGGTTTTTTTTTGTTTTAATAGGTTCGGTTTAAGTTTTTATAAACAAAACTCAAATTTTACTAATTCTGGGTTATAACACTACTTAAGACATGTTCTATTATTTATTTAGGCACAAAATAAGTATAGGAAAGTAAGTAAAAAGGCCAGAAACATACCTTGCTTAATATGTTCGATTAAGGCAAAATATGGATATTATGGTTTGAATTGATCTCTCATATGGTCCTAGCTTCCTTCTACTGCTTTCTTAGGCTTAAATGAACTTAGGTTAGTGGTTTGGAATCAAGGTTTGGGCTGTGGATGGATGTGATGGTTGATTCGTATGGTGGTGATGGATGTTTAGGGTTTTCTAGGGTTTGTTCTATTTATAGGAAGCAATTAGGGTTTTCATGTGACTTCTAGGGCTGTTATGGGAGTGAGTGAGGTGAGGTGTGTGGCTGTTGAGGCGCCACAAGGGAAGGAGGAGGGTTGAGGTGATGTGGAAGGTTACATATCACACATGTGTATCATTTCTAGAAGAGGGAGGATGTGTTTCACTTAGGGTTCACACAAATGGCTCCTTAGGGTTTAAGGAAATGAACTAGAGTTGGTGTTCTTGTCCTAGTCGAACCAAACTTGACAAACTAGATTAGTTTTGGTTCGATTTGTGCAATAGGGGTAGTACCTAGGGCTTAACTAACTTGTACTCTAGGGTTTAGGGTAGAACTAGGGTTTCTAACTCTAGGGTTTAACTTGAAATGGTTTCTAAAATTATATGGCACACTTTTAAGTCTATCAATTTCTATATATAAGTAGAAAAATGATTTTTGTGCTTAAGAAGGTTGTACTTTAGGCTTAAGAGATTTGTACTAGGGTTAGGAAAATAAGAAAAATATAATTTTAATTATTTCTGAATTTTAGATAATTTTTATGTAATTTTTATTAAGCTTTAAATACATATTAATGAGTTTTTAAGATTTTATGCATTAAAGGGTTGTACATTGAGTTAAAGGAGTTATACATATGTTAAATAACTTAATAAATTATTTTTAGAATTTATTGTGTGAAAATATTACATAATATGTAAATTAAATAACTATTATTGAAGTTCTTATAAGGTTTTTATTTTCATTTAAGTTTTATGCTTAAATGACTTGTACCTTAGCTTAAAGGACTCATACTTAATATTTTTATAAAAATATTAACTAAGGTTTGTAAATAAATAATAGTTTCTGTGAAATTAGGGTTTTATCGGGAGTTATAGTGAAATTAGGGTTTTTGTGCTTTAGTGACTTGTACATTACCCTAGTAATTTATATTTTGGTATTTCTAGGGTTTCGTTAACTATTTTTGGTATTATAGTGGTTTAAAGTCTCATAGAAACTATATTGGGTGAAAATAGTTTAGTTAAACTAGTATGTTAACGAATTAACGTAAAGTGGCAAATGGTAATTTGTAAAGTGTTAAACTTGACATAGAAAAATGTTGATATGAATAAACATTAAATAGGTTGAGGTTAGGTTGCGTGTGAGCACGTTTATCATAGATGTGAGTTACGTCACATGAGATAGTGGTTATGCCCAGATGAATAAATAAAAAAAAAATTTACACGTAGAAAAGAATAAGTATTCTAAGTGATAATGTATTTAAATGTGGGATTTTCGCAGTGGTTACAGTTAGCGGTTTTGGATTTATGTAATGTGGATTGTTAAATGGTTAATCTTTCGTTAGGCGGTTAGGTGTCGTGTGAAAAGATAGATAATGTAGATCAGTTTTCACGCTTTTTTCATTTAATGAATGTGTTTGAATGCTTTAATGGATGATGGCGTACTGACTACACTAGAATCAATAGCGGTTATTGATTGTTAAATTGTTAGGTAGGATGGAAGTACTGTTATAAGTAGTTAAGGCTTTAGATTATTAAACGCTTAGAGGTGGGGCAACTAGTGGTGCTCAAAATGCTATGCTGAAATGGTGATAAATGTACTGAAAGTATTTGACATTGAGGCTTTTTAATCTAATCTACTCTTGTAGGTTGTAATCGCTCTTCAACTCATAATAACTACATCTGCAATATTGTGTCTAGTTTTCACGATTCTAAGGTCAATTTGTATTTTCCTTTGCAAGCTTGTACACGTTGTTAGTGCTTGTTGCCAAGCTTTATGGTCTCTATCCTTGGTTAACCTAATTTACATTATTGATGTTGTATAGTCATTTAGAAAGAAAAAAATTGGATAAAGAACTGATATGTACCTAGCTTTTAGATGCGCAAAGATATTGAGGGAACCAACCTTGAAACTCCAATTAAGACGCTTTTTCTATGAAGTCCCTCCACTATCAGGATTCAGGACTACCTATAGATGCATATGTTCTATGTTTTATGATAGTATAGGTGAGCTAGGTAGGTGGATCAGGTAACAGGTCAAAATGCGAAATTTCTTGGGCAGGTGAAAATTATTCTGGTTGGTTCACCTCCAAATTGTAGGTGCTGTGAATAGTTTGAATTTTTTATAGAAGAAAATAATTATATCGACTATGATTAACTGTTACTAAAGTAATGATCCAAGCTTTTTGATTGAAACTTTTTAAGTTTGTGCAAACTTATTTATGTCACAAGTTACTTGTAACCCAATTTCGTCTTAGCTTATCTACAAAACTAAACCTGCTTAACGTATTGGCATTAAAATAAATCTGAGTGTATGTAACAGGTTTAAAATTTCCATGCTTGCTGCAGTGAATCAATTGCTGGATTAGGATTCTAAACTTGTCGATAAAGAAGCCCACTATAGAATTTGAAGCCTATACGCGGGACGTGAGCCATTCTCATGTAATTGTTTGACGTTCTGCAGGTTTGATTCAGTTGTTCTATCAGGTGTTTCTTTGATGATGTGTGCTTGCATCAATTGGTTAAAGTTGGTATCTTTTGTACATACAAACTATGGCATGCGGTCACTTGTGAATTCAACTAATAAGGTATCTTCTTCCTTTTTCTTTTTTTTTTTTTTCTTTTTTTCTTTTTTTCTTTTTTTTTTTAATCAATTATACCTTAATCAAATAATTGTGTTTCCAAGTTTGTTACTGTGAAAAGATTTTGAACAGACCCTGTATTATCCACAAAAGCAAGTGCCTATGTCAGTGCGTGATAAAAAGATGTTATACTTGATAGAAGTCTTATGAACCTAAACTAAATGTATCACTAGGCATGTACTCATATGCAGATCATGAATTGTGGTATCTCAACACGAGAAACACACCCTCTCATAATGATAGACAAAGAGCCACAAGGCTGGATAACAAAACAAAATAGATATGAGAAAGCATGTTTGTATCCATATATATGAAAGAAAATGTCACAGTGAGGGTACCATTGGGTGGAGGAGAATGCCACACTCACATTCTTCGAGTACAAATTTAACATACAATTTTCTGTGTGCATGATTACAAGATTGTTGTAACATATAACTTGATTCATGACTTGTGACATATAACTTGATCCATGTGATTTATGTTGAATCCCATGAGATTCATACAAAATCTCATGAGATTCTTAATGCCTTTTTATTGTATAACTAATGCTTATGCTTTTTTTTTTTTTTTTTTTTTTTTTTTTTTTTTTTTTTAATGTTCGATGTTCTTAATGCTACTGCTAGTGGTCTGCCTAGGAATAAAAAGTGGATTACCAAGGATATGCGTTAGTCAACGGACAAACCTGCCAATAAGGTTTTGAACTCGATGTCATTGTCTCAGTTCAATCCTAATGAGAAGTCGCCGACTGTTGTTACAGTGAAGGCGCCGATTGTTGTTCAGGAGAAGGAGAAGGTGCCGGTTGTTGTTCAGGAGAAGGCACCGGGTGTTGTTAAGGAGAAAGCGCCGGATGTTGTTACTGATAAGGCAAATGAGAAGGCACCTGATGTTGTTACTTATATTCTTGTTTTTGTTAGTTCTTTTTCTTCTTTACTTGAATATATAGATGATTTGCAAAGGAAATTCTTGTTTACTTTGAATATATCTTTGTTTACTTTGAATATATCATGTTTGTTACTTATATTCTCTTTCAATAACTTGATCACATGGGATAAAGGATGAATCACAAGTGATTCATCAAAGAATCCCATGGGATTCATCAAAGAAACTACACTAATGTTAATTGACAAAATATCAGATACCATCAATAACTTGATCACATGGGTAATTTGTATGAATCACATGGGATTCTATATGAATCACAAGGGATCATATAGAATCACATGGGATTAGGGATGAATCACAAGTGATTCATCAAATAATCCATAAAGATACTTAACTAGAAAATATCATAAAAAGACAGATTTCTAAGAAACTACACTACGGTTACTTGACAAAAAATCATAAAATATTAGTTATGGTATTGCTGTTACCAGTATCTTTTATGAGATTCATATAGAAACTACATTAATGTTACATCACAAAATATCAGATTCTATAAATAACTTGATCACATGGGTAATTTGTATGAATCACATGGGATTAGGGATGAATCACAAGTGATTCATCAAAGAATCCCATGGGATTCTGTATGAATCGCATAAAGATACTTGACCAGAAAATATCATAAAAAGACAGGTTTCTAAGAAACTACACTAATGTTACTTGACAAAAAATCATAAAAGATTAGTTATGGTATTGCTGTTCTACCATGGACATAAAATGATCACATGTTTTCAATGACTTCAAAAAAAGACATTCAACTTCACAAAATACGATCTTCTTGTTGAATGCTTAGATACGCTCACGGTCCTCCTTATTCCTAACTGCTTCAACAATTATAGACATCTTTTCAGGAAAAACAAGTTTATCAAACTCCTTTGCTAATTCAAGCATCTTCTCCGCATGATCATTAAGCTCGTGTAACATAGTGAAAATATCGCAATCTTGAAACTTTTTCTTGGTCCTCCACTTCAGCTTTGGGATTTTTGGCTTGACTTTACCAATAATAGCATGTTTTTTGTGACCATACAGCTTCAAATGACAGGCAAACAACGTTTTCTACAAAATAATAAAAAAGAGAGCATAAATTACTAGAATTATGGGAAAATGTCAATTGGGATTCAACATGAATCACATGAGATTCATCTAGAATCATATGGGATTCTGTCTCAATCACAAAGGCTTCATCTAGAATCACATGTGATTCTGTATGAATCACAAGGGATTCATCAAAGAATCACATGGGATTCTGTATACAACACTTTACAACGGAAAATAAATACTTACAAGAACTTAACATGCTTCTTTATACTTTGAATCATACGTTGCTCCAAAAGCACTGTTATCTAGTATCGTAATTGTTGTTACTCTAGTAAGGCTCAAGACGACCACATAAAAATAGCTCTTCTTCCAACATTAGGTAATTTTCCGGCAGTGGTGAACTCCTGAATATAAGTTGCTTGCAGAAGTACCTACCCTGAAAAATTAACTGATTATAATATAAATAAAAGAAGGATTCAAAGCTACGCAAGCCATATAAATCAATAAACTTATTTTTCTTTACTAAGCCTTCCAACATTACATATTCTTTCATAAATTTAGGCAACCACAACATATTCCTTGACAATGGTATGATGCGTGGAGTGCGGACAGCTAAAATTTACCACAAAAGTGAATAATGGATGTTGTTTCATCCAGGCTTCCAAGTGACAATAACTTTTTTTCGAACAACACGTAACAATAACTAAAAAACTTAAACAATGACCGAAAAAAGATTATGTTGGAGTGTAATATGAGCTTAAATTATAGGCTGGAACACTCCATCGACAAATAAATAATCAAAGAGTTGTAACTATCGAACTAACTATATTTGCTTTTTTTTCCTTGGGCATTTTATCGAACACTTCATGTGCATTAAATAAAACTTATATTTTCAGCAAATAACCACTCATTAGAACACATACCTCAAAGCAGAGATCACACTAAACACATTGTAACAAAGCTCACAAAACTACCGCCTATTTGCATTTAACATACAACACACATATATTAAGCCTACATAAAATTATCACTAACAAAATGTTTATAAGCTCAATCAGCAATCTAGATGAGTAGAAAATGATTTCAATCGGATCAATTACCAAAAGATGAGGAATATCATGTCGATCGTCGTGTTAACAACTACTGGCGGCGGTACGACGACGTATAGGTGGCGATTGGCGGAGGTACGACGGCGATGTAGGTTGTGGTGGAGGTGGTGATTTTCCGCCGGTTTTTATGGTGATTGTGATGAGAGAGAAAGTAGATATGTTAACGGCGGCAGTTTTTATGGTGTGAATGATGGTTTTACGGTGGTTTATTCACAGGTCGTTGATTTTCCGGCGGGGGTGTATGACGGTTTTGATCGCTGTGTGTTTTTTAGGGTGAATAAATGAGAGTTTTGACTATATTTTTTGCTTTTATAGGTTAGAGGTGGAATTACAGTTTTGCCCTTATTTGTAATTTGCATATCTGATCTCTACCGTTGGATGAAAGAAGGATGGATGGTTGGGATGTTGTGGTTTGTTCTTTAGAAACAAGTGGTTTCTCATGGATCTCACCTCATGAAGTTATAGTTAGAGCATACGGTGCAGATAATTATACACACGTTATAGGGCCACTTTGGCACCTATAACACCACTATAAGTTTTATACTACACCGCATGTTGGTGTTATAGGTGCCAGCGTGGTTGGCTTCACATTCAGTTATCCGTATTTTTTTTTTCCTTTTTTTTTGTGAGTGAGTGGGGTATTTTTGGTAATATGTTATATAGTTTTTATTAGGAAATGTGTTTATGTTATATAAATGTTATATGGTACATGCTAACATGACTGGTTTTAAACATTATTATAGTATATAAAATTAGTTACTCCATATAGATTTATATTCTAGGATAGAGTTGAGATCAATATAGATCTCATATTTGTCATATATCAAGAATCAATATTAGTCATTCATTTTTCATCTACATTAATAAAAAACCATTTTTCACCCTTTTTTTCAAAACAATATATCTTGCAAACGATAAAGTTTCAAGGTACAAAAAATAGACCATCGCTACGAGAATTAAATTATTTATCTATAGATATGTATTTCTCTATACTTTCGACATTTTTTTTTTATATTTTATTTTTTTTAAATTTTCGCCCAGAAAAATCATACATGATTTGTAAAAATCACATTTGATTTGTAAAAATCACATGTGATTCGTAAAAATCAAATCACATGTAATTTTTACAAATCACGTGTGATTTTTCTGTGCGGAAATTTTGAAAAAAAAAGTTCGTTGAAAGTATATAATAATGCATATCTATAGAAAGATAATTTAATTCTCGTCGCGATGGCATGATTTTTTTTCCCGTTACGATTAATGGTTTGCGAGATATTTAATTTAAAAAAAAATAGTAAAAGTTTATATTTTTTGTTTTGATCAAAAAAATGAATGGTTAGTATTGGTTCATTAGATCTATGACAAATATGAGATCTATATTGAACTTTTGACTTTTAAGATATTGTGTCATTAAGATAATGGTTTAGCTTGAATAGTCGGTTTTGCAATAAATTTTTTTTACTAAACACAATGTTATGGGTTAATTACATAATTAACATTTAATAAATACCAAACATTGCATAATATCACTTTTAAAATAATTAATAGTATATAATTATGGAATATATGAGTTCATTAAATGTTATTTTTATAAATTTGTTGTTGTTAGCAAAACAAACAAGGTGATATCTACCCTCATTCAAATATGGAAAATGATATATCAACTACATATCATTTACTCATTTTATTGTAGGGAAAAATTGTAGTCAAATATATACAGCAATGTTTTTCACATATTTTACATGCTTAAGTTTAATTCTTTATTATTTCAGATCAATAATTAACTTGACTAAAACATTTCATGTAACTTCATGGAATTAAACTCGTAATAAGTAGCTAGTCTCAGTTTGTTGAAGAGATTAACATTATTTAATATAGAATGCAAGTGGATTAGGTTAATGTGCCGTGGCGACTTGAGAAAGTAGAAATTTTTTTAATTATCTTACTGTATTATTAGGTTAATGTGCCGTGGCGACTTGAGAAAGTAGAAATTTTTTTAATTATCTTACTATATTATAAAGCATTAAATTAAGCAATTCAAATTATAAAGTACAAGTAATTAAAACACATTTTGTAACATTAAATACAATTACAAGTTTTTAAGCTCAAAGTACAACTAACTCAACATTGTTTATTATAGTAAGAAATACAATTAAAACACAATTAATGTCAAGATATTTAATGTAGTTAATTAATTAACTGATCAATAAATATAATTAATGCAGTTATTAAAACACCACTTACATAAGAAATACAACTTATTAAGCATATTATACAACCAACTCAAACACAATTATTAAATGTCACTAATACAAATAATAAAACACATTATAAAAATATTCAAGTCCGAATGGGCAACGGACCAAAAGGGCTCGAGCCCGAACCGGCACGGGCCAAACGGGCTCGAGCACGAACGGGCACGGTATAAACGAAATTCTTGATATCCATATATTTAAATTGTTAAAAAGAACATAATAAACTAAAATACATGAATCACCGAAAAAATTTATTTTAAGATACCCGCCGCTACAACGTGCATGTACCGTGCTAGTTAACACTTAAAAAAGACACATACATTAGCAAGTAGCGTTAAATATGGTGTGGCAATGCTGTTGCCATCAAATTAGAATTGCACAATCACATTTGGTGGGAGACACGTAGGACATGAAATGATTGTTTCCACTTCAAAATCCATGATTTTTCTATGGGCTGCTCAATAATTTCATTCAATTAATCTAAAAATTAAGGGGGTGTTTGTTTGAAGGGTATGGAATTAGTGGAATAAGTTTGATAGTAATTTAGGTTGCGTTTGGTATAGAACTTTAGTATGGGGTTTGATTTGATGTGACATTAAACATTTGTTTGGTTAATTATTTTTGGGAGGAGGAATGGATTCGGTAATCAAAGATTGAAAGATGACCACTTAGCTAGGTTTTGGCAAGGATTCAACATTTTTGGTGGGCCCCTTATCTCTCTACTTAGGGGGTGCCTGGTAAGTACAGGGGAAAGGGAAAGGGTAAGAGAATGCAAAGGAATGGTGAGGTGGGTAATCATTACCTTACCCCCCAATTTACTCTATAATGGTTGATTACCCACTACTGGGTAATCAATACCTTTGCACACCCCTAACCAAGCACCATTTAACAAGTGATGTGGGCCCTTTTCAATTCCTTACCCATTCCCCAACCCCCCCCCCCTTTACCCTATACCAAGCAGCCCCTTACATCACTCTCTACATTTATTTTTAAAAATAATATATTTTATTACAAAATTATTTTTTAAAAGTATTAATGTTATTAAATAATATTAATTTCTCCCTCCTACATTTTTACCAAGCCAATATCAAATCCAAATCTCGTACCGAATCCAAATCCTAAACCAAACCCATGAACATACCAAACGCACCCTTATTTTTTTTGGGTAAAAAGGTCACCCCCGGTAAAATATTATTACTCCAAAAAACAATTACAAAACAATGGGCGTGGGCGGATCCTACACCTACAGTGCTTAAGACCTAAACTAGCATAAAAAGGACAAACCAATCTTATGATCAGCAACTATAAAGATAGAAGAATAAAACTAACGTTTACTCTGACCACAAAAATTTATATCCATTGAGTTATAGAACGCGAGTTGTTCCAGATTTAAACTTTGCAGGTCATAAGTGTCATATATATCAAAATCTTCATCCTCATGTAAACTAGCATTATGCGAACCTCCACTCGTCATAAATTGAGAAGTCTCATCATAAGCATCTTCAACTTCATCATCACTAACACTATCCGAGAGAACCACATTCCCAACTTTAGAGAACGGATTACCAACCTTTTTCCCTCATTAACCATAACAGGTTTACGATTAGCCTCTTTTTGCATAGGAAGCGGTTTCCCATCATCACCCATAAGCACAAGATTCCGCTCAATAATTTGACTTTCAAGCTTATTAATCTTTTCAACAAAAGATGTATTACTTGGACTGTCAAATGCATCAATGGTACACTTGCCTGTTTACTTACAACTGGATCCTCATCCAAATCACTAAGGGCGTCAAAAGCATTAGCTTTGGAAATCACTTAAGCAAACTAGCTTGGTTGTTTAGATGCCTCCTTAACAGTAGGAGGCGGATTCTATGTATTCTTAGAAGCAACCGGCCGAAATTTCATATTCTTTGCAACTCCAAACACCCGCTTATACTGGAAGCCCTTTCTCTTGACAGTAGTGAACCCATTATTCAACACCCCCTTATTAGCTCCTAAAGAGTTTGGAACACGTTTAGGAGGAGCTTTGGGACATTCCTCAAGAAAATGACCATATACCAAACATTTACTACAACGAGGAGGATCCCCTTCATATTCAACACGAATGGTGTGTTTCGTATAACCAGTTCCATTAAATTACTATCAAACTAAAAAGTTTGATAGTAATTTAAAGTGTTTGGTTAAAATAAATGGGTCTATAGATTTGGTTTCAAACCCCCATATAAGGGTATACTCCATACCACCCTAGTTAGATGGGTATACAAATTGATTCCAAATTGTCGGGTCCTGCCAACTATTTTACTTATGATTATTTTTTGTATTTTAAATTGAAACCTAATTTTTTATACAAAATATTACTTTTTGTAGAACCGTAGGACGGGGTGAATACGGTCTCTTTGGATTTTTAGATGTTTAAAAACTTTAAGCCTCAAAGAGCACTAAGTGGTTTATACAACAACAATCACTAACACAATCACAATTCAAAGTATAGAAAGCAAGTAAGTGACACCACGATATATACTGGTTCGGGATGGGGGGTTTATACCATCCGTATGTCCAGTTGCGAATCCACGACGCTATACTATTCACTAAGTATAATCCTTTCGGTGGACTACAAACCGTTACAACTTCACTCCACCGATATGCACTAAGATCGGCGCTCACAAAGAAGAGCTACTCACCAACGGTATTCCGCCCTCAGAAACCACCCTCAAGGACTCGTGATTCGACTTAACCACAAAGACCACTAAGACCACAAAGACTTCCCACCGGAAGTATCAAACCCCAATTAGATCCCCAAATCGAATAAGAAGGTTTGATTGTTTAAATCAAGTCCTAACCTAACCTGGAGACTCGATTTTAGTAGAAAGGGTATAGAGAAGAAGACCCTTGACACAATCACAAGAGTGGATTAGGTTCTTGTGATTCTTCCCTTACAAGGAGATGTGTTCTTTCAAAGATGTTATGTGAAAGATTAAGAACACAAGATAGAATTAGAGGATTGAGAGAAAAGAAATTAGAGAGAAAGAATAATGGCAAGGGGTGAGGAATACAAGAGGAAAGGGTGGGTATTTATAGGCCAAGACCCAAAATGATAAAACAACTTCAGAGTCTGGCGCGCTGCTGGCGTGTCGGAGCACCAGCAACGTGCTAGGATAACTGTTGTTTTCTCTTTTAGGTTTTGATCTTTTAAATACCCAACCTTGCTAAAACCCCAATTGTACTTCACACATTTAGACCTTTACATTATGGGGTAATTCTACAAATAGCCCAGTCTAGTGAAGTGTTGGGCTTTTATGTCCCCAAAAAAGTCGCTTTCTCAAAATAGCCCTAGCAAAAAATCGTGTAAATGTGGGAGTGACATGTCTCTGTGTACTTTTTAAGCAACTTTCCTTAAGCGACTTTATGTTAATTAAGTGACTTTCTATTTTGTCCTTTTCCAGCCAAAAAGTCAAACTTCGAAAAATGTTATTTTATTCTTTTTGCTCCTTCCACACCTTGAGCGACTTTTTTTTTCATTTAAGCGGCTGACGCTTGTACTTTGAGCGACTGTTTCACCTGCCAATTTTTTTTGCTTTTGCCAGTTAACTTTGTACTTTCCAACTTTTACACTTTTAATATTTTTTGTACTACTTTTTATACTTTTATACTTATATTTCAAAAAATAATACAAACAATAATGCAAAGAAGTGTATCAAACACACTTCGTTTAAAACTTCTTTCTCACTTTACTATTATATTTTAGTGTTACTCTAGCAATTAGAGACACACAAAATACACTCAGCCGACGTCGATTAACAACAGATCGAACGCTCAAGTCTAGCAATTAGACACACACAGACCTGAAGCACCTACAACAACCTTGGTTTTCGATTTAGGGTTACGGTAAAGTAATTTCATTCGATCTAACTAAATAAAAATTGGTTTCGGGTAGGGTAAGTAATTATCTTTTCGATTTAGGGTTACTCAAATTTAGGTTTAGGGTTTCTTGTATTGGTTTTGTTTGTTGGTTTAATTGTTCGAGGATTATTTAATTGTTTTTTGGTTTATCTGATTATTTAATTGTTTGTGTTTCTTTAAATAGGGGTTTTTAGTGTTAGGGTTTATGTATCTGTATGTCATATTTTTTATTGTTAGGTTTTTGTTAATTATAACCCGAAGATTGTATTTAAAGTTGTGATTTCATTGCTAGTGAATTGAGTAAAATGTTACATAGTTAGATGGTTGTTTTGGGAGTTGTATATTGTGGTTGTTTCATACTTAGATGGCTTCTATACTGTGCCTACGTGTGACATATAATGTCGGTTTTGGGAGTTGTTTATTGTGGTTGTTGTTGTTAATCTGTGTAACTGTGCCAAATGTGTTATTGGAAAATGAAACTTCAGACAATTTTACAAAACAACTTTCAAGTGCGAGCGTTGGAAACCTTTGTTTTTGTCTTTGCGATCGATCTAAGTGTTGTATCACCATGGTGGTAATCGGCTATTCTATGGGAAACAACTAGGGTAAACGGATCAATTGGTGATTCCGGGCGACCTTGAACCATAGATGGTCGGTTTACTTAACCCTGTAAAGTTGGGCTCAGATATCGGGCCTCAGATTATTCATCCTGCTTGTGATTAAGACACAACGGAGGTAGTCTCTACTCCCGATCAGGTTCAAACTACACGGGCAACTGTTTTGACAACTTGTGATCTCGCGAAGACTTAGTGCATCGGCGGTACACACGATCTTGTAAATTCTTTTGCAAATTTTTTGTGAACTTTTATTTTCCACTAATAGTTAGTTTACGGATATGATAAAGTATTTGGAAAGTTGAGTTTACCTTGAATTTAGTTTAAAGTTGCTATTTCCGGTCTTAAGGCTGACGCTGTCATATATTATGATGTATGTGGTCCATTAGGTACCTAGCTCGAAAACCTAATAGGAGCCTTTTGATTCTCCAATTGGGGAAGACTCCTTCCTTGTAATGAGGATTGAGAACTCGGTTTCATTTGAAATAATATGTAATATAGTGTTTTCGTTGGTTAATGAAAATATATGTTGAAATTTGAATAAACCTATAATAGGTTGCTATCCTGTATGGAATGAGCTGAAATATAGTTTTGTTGCTCTTCATGGCGTTTTGCTTCTAGTGCTTGATCTTCCATCTGCTTTTTTACAGTGGAAACCAAAGGCTTTCCTATTTCTTCCGCTCTTTTCTCTATTTCTAGTTCACGGCGTTTTGCCTCTATTGCTTTTTCTTCCATATGCTTTTGTACAATGGCAACCAGAGATAAAAATCTATGGTTGCCATTGTACAAAAGCAGATGGAATAAAAAGCACCAGAGGCAAAACGCCGTGAACTAGAAATAGAGAAAAGAGAAGGAGAAATATGATTGGCCAGAAGATGTTCCATTGTGGCTGGGTTTCGTTGGTGAAGGGTTTTGTGATGAAGGTGAATCAAGTGATGTGGATGTGGATCAAGAGACTAAGAGGCTGACTAAGAAACAATTTTTTAAGATGATGGTTGGTATGGATTATGGAAGGTCGTTTAGGTGTTCTAGATCGTTGGTATGGATTATGGAAGGTTGTTTAGCATACTAATTCACGAGTTTCATATTTACATTCACAATGTTTGCCAAACAATTTATATTGTATACAACGTGAGTGCAACCCAGCTCTTTGTCATTAATAGAGAATGGATAACAAGTGTACTAAGGTTATGTTGTGTTTAGAGATGTTGTTGCTCAGAATAGATACAACTGCTTATGGTGTATAAAGGAAAATACTCAAAGTGTCATACTACTGCTAGTGTATTTTATACTACTGCTACTGTATTCTATACTACTGCTCGTGTTGTTGATTCTACTGATGCAAAAATACTACTGCTCGATTAAAAGAAACTGCTGTTAGAGTAATTGATACTACTGGTTTAAGTGTAACAATATATACATCTAATTATCCAACCTAAATACTAAAGATACTGAAAACAATTACCAAAACAATTTAAAAACCTTTTGTAACAATTACCAAAACAAAAAATATGAAATTAAAAAGAATTAGTAGTACGCAACAAACTTTTACCTAAATGTCGCATAATAGATTTTCGAAAGATAATTTTTTTCTATTAAATGTGATGCAGTATTTTTATCACTTTAAAGAACACCAAAATTCTGAATTAAAACCACCATTCAACACTTAATAAAACAATTAGATAATAACTACGAATTTCACTAACATCATTCTGAAGATAAATAGTACATATTACATAAACTTCATCAAAACAAGTTTTCCCCTTTTTTTAACAAATAGCAAGATAAAGAGTAAATATAACATAAAATTCCCCACGACAAGTTTTTTAAGCAAACCTACTCCATCTCGCTTAGCTTTTTCAACATTCTAGTATTCTCCAATGAACGACGCCCACTTGCCCGACGCCTTTCAGTCAGAAATTCTATTTCTTTCAGATCTTCTTTCTCTTCCAACATGAGATATTGAAATTGTTCCTTAAAGATGCCCTTAATGCTCCCAAACTGCTCCAACTCCATTATTATATCGTGTCTTTTCATAACACGATTTTTCAGTTCTTCAATCTTCTTCGAGTAATCTTTTTCATCAGATCTGTTGGCCATTCTTTCCCTATTAAAAGTAACATTCAGCACCTTATGCATTTTACCAGAACGAGCATCTTCTGCAATTTGATCAATTATTGGAAACTTAGACTCCATTCTTTTTAGAGAGAGAAGATCTTTTTCTAGTTGTTTTGTTATTATGTGATGCTATGAATGAAAAAACGTGTTTGTTTCTACCTATATATAGAACTAAGAATGACGTTTAGTTTTTAAGAACCGTTTCGTTTCTAACGGGTATTTTGTACTATCATTAAAGATAAGAAAAATACGGAGTAAAAAAAAGATAAGAAAAATACGGGTATTTCTAACCGTTTAGTTTTTAAGAACCGTTTGGTTTCTTATCTCAACATTATTTTTTAGTCTAACATAGTAAGCATTATCCGTTCCATTTATATGAAAAATAAAAGATTGTGTTTGTTGGGGAAAGTATTTTAAGATAAAATATAAAAATTACATGCTATTTGCAAAAAGGTGTGAATTCAGGATGTCATTTGAGGTTTAATTTTTAAACTTCCTAAATGATTAAATAAAAACAAAAAAAAAATTAAAAGAAAATTAGGAAAAAGAATTATGTTTAGTTGATTAATATTTTATTTATTATGAATTAAAAAAAAAATAGAAAAAGAGTATTGATGTGTAGGAGCAGTAGCAGCTTCATTTTCACTAGCAGTAGGATGAATCACTCCAACAGTAGAATCAACCTTAGCTTTTTTATCACCAACAGCAGATTCAACTTGAACGTCAACACTTTCACCATTCGAAGACGATTGAAGATCGTAATAAAGTCATAGAAGAAAACCAACTTGAACTACATTTGGAAAAAATGTAGTTCGGGTCAATTTGGAACAGAAAAACTTGTTATTGAATGTGTGTTAAAGATAATACAGTACAACTTTTGAGTTAGGTTTAACTAGATTATAATAGTTATGGATGTGCTTGGACTATTATACCCTTGAAAATATAACACAAAACTTTTCGTTGACCTCACCATTGTAATTTAAGGATGAGGCTATTATAACCTAGAGACCGACACGAAAATTACCAAGTTAGGGTTGAGGCTAAATAAGTTTCGGGTCATTTTTTTCGATCAAGTATGATTAAATCGGGTAGACACGATAATCCGTTTAAATTTTATAGAAAATATAAAAAAGAGTAAATACACATTCGTAGTTAGCTACTCTAGTTCAAAATGGACAATTAGTTAGAAGAAAAATAAAAAGCAATTTATTTGAAAGTTGAAATGATGTACTTGAAAACTGAAAAGGCAAATCTTGAGAAGGGAAATCTTGAGAAGGCAAATATTGAGAATCGGAAAGAGATCTTTTACACCTGCCACTTAGATCTTTTACACCTGCCACTTGCACCCAATAGTGGATTTTAGAAAGTCGCTTACCGAGCCACCGAAAAGTCGCATAATATACTTTTTTCCTTCCCTAGCGTAAGTGTTGGCAACATCACTAGTCCCACGTGAAGCAACAGTAATATCTCCTCTATATAAACCAGTTCCAACCAAAGCAGAACGTGCGCATTCAACGAGAGTAAGAAGTGAGAATACCATAACATACTTAGAGTGTTAGAATCCTCAACAAACTTAGAACCCAAGCCTAGCTTCTTTCTTTCTGTCTCTTAATTGTCTCTCACCATAGTAACCTTGTAACTGTGCCCATCATGAATCATAAACTCTTTATTCTTTCAATGTCCAAATGGCACGTGTTTATGTTTATCTTGTTAATTCATGAGTTGCTCAAGCTTAAACCGGACCAAATAGTGGTTTCAGAACGGGTGGATCATTCTTACGATCTAGATCCGTTCTTAAATGACTACTAATAACTTTTAGCCGGTCTTAAATGACGGCTAATAACATACAACCACCATCCTCTACAGAAACCCTAACATCAAAATCCCTTTATGTTGTTGTCGAGTACTTCCTGACGTTGAACCTTTTCGGTGTGTGAAAGTACTCAAACTGCCTATCCACAATCTTTCCCTTCACTCCACCTCAGCACCACCAGTTCTTAAATACTGGTGGAATCTTGTTGGGAACTTAGGCCTATGCAAGCTTAATGAGAGAGGGACATCCAAGGGTGTAATATGGTTGATCTCAGTAACAACCATATTTGAAGCGAAAAATGGTGGATCATCAGAGGCTAATAAAGAGGGCCATGTGATGGGAAGAGGATATGGCATTGGTGGATCAGTAGATGGATATAATCCCTGATTATTAAGGAACATCACCTCACGACGTCGAGCGACAAAGGATGAAATAAGTTGATTTCATCCTTTGCTGAAATAGGTTGATTTCATCCTTTGTTTCTCGATGTAACACCCCCAAAATCTTGATTTAGCGGAAGCATACATGTTTGGGTGCTACTAAATTGGTATCACAACACAAAGTATTAAAAAAAAAATGGTTTTATCGCAACCGAATGAAAATATATTTCATATTCAAAAGTGATTTGTTTACAACATTTCAAAATGGTGCGGAAATATAAGCCCATAAAAGATTTCAAGTGGTCCCAAATTTATCAGAGTCTTCTATGACCATGCCATACCTTGCCGAAAGCCTCCACAACTAGATTATCGCTTTAGACCTGAAAATACATGCTAAAAAGTGTCAATACGAGGTTGGTGAGTTCATAGGTTTTAGTGTAAAATGTAAAGCATTTGAATAACAATTTCCGGGCAAAGGCATTGTAAATCCACCCAGTCACAAGTTCCGCCCATACAAGACTTGCAACCTGTGTGTTTACAACCCGCTGCCAAATAAGATTTTGTTCCTGGTAAACAGAGGTAATATATTGCTTGGTTAAGCGGTAAACTCGTAATGACCATTACACTTGGTAGTATGTCCGTTACACTCGGTAATGTGACCGTTACACCCGGTCATGTGACCATTTCACCTGGTCATGTGACCGTTACACCCGGTCCTGTTATATGTGTTCGTCCAGTACCCCTGGTCAATGTGTGTGTTATGTGTACATATAATGCAGTCTAGTGAACATTCAAGTATTTCAGCCAAATAGTCAAATATGGAGTAAATAGTTTGCATTTTCCAAATAAACAGTCATAGAGTTTAATTAAAAACGAGCATGTATTCTCCCCCAAAACAGTTGTAAAACAAGTAAAAGTAGGGGCCATGAACTCACCTTGGTAAATAGCAGTCAGATCACAAAATAGTTCAGACAGTATTCAGCACCGACACGCGACCTAGATTAGTAAGGTTTATTTTAGTTTACAGTTTCAAGTTCAAGAATTCCAATTGTTTTTAAAAGCTCATGTTGGTGTTGCTGGTGTGGCAGAATTTAAATTTAAAATCATGTTTTTAACATTTGTAGTTGTTGGCTCATTGGAGTGTACGAATGTTCAAAAGAATAGTGATAGTGATTCTTTGAATCGACAAAGATCGGGAAAAAAAAACTACGCACGAAGGATAATAACTATCGAATGTCAAAGTGAACGACATATAGGAATGTTGACGTTAAGTGAATGAACGTGTGTATATATACTTTCATATATATACATATAGTCTTTGTGGGGAAAAAATGTGAAGTTATAAAGGTTCTTCCAATATATGGTGAGTTATAACTTGTGTTTGCGAGAACATGTTATTTTATTAAGTTTGAAGAAATAATTGTTTCTCATTTATTTGACTTATATAAGTTTTAGACATGACCGTTTCAAGTTGTAACTTATGAAAAACATTTAGTTAGTTTATGATTTCCAATATTTGTTCGTATATACATATACATCGTCAATGGTGAGAATTTATGTTTTTTCCAAAATGTTTTCACGTCATATATACATATCGTTTAAAAATTAAGTGTTTGAAACCAAGTGTCTCGCAAATTTCCTTTTTTTAAAAGTTCATGTCGTGTTTACATTTTTATCCGTAAGACATGTAATAATTTTTAAGACTTCAAGTTGCGATATTTATTTCTTGTCGAGTTCTCTTTATATGTAGTCGTCATATATATATAAATGCTCACTAAATTAAAAGAAGAAAAATTGTCGAGTTATAATAGAAGATGTGTATGTCGAGGAGGGGGAAAAGGGGTTGTGGCCCACTCGAAACAGTGAACCAGGTTCAATATTAACACCTTTACTTGGGCATCTAATGTGAATGGCCAGCGGCCTGTTAAGAAACAAGAAGGAAACCCAAAAGTGACAACCCAAGTTCAAGCAGTTGGGCTTCGGCCCATACTCTAAAATGTACAGGTTTTATTTGTGAAATAAGCCCAACACATTGTTGGTTTTTCTTTTCCCTCGCTGAGAATACAACATCAGTACACCAAAAATAATGGTTTTGAACTTGTATTGAAGAGTTTCTTTTTCTCATAATTTCGAGTAGATTTTGCGAGTGACATGGCCCGAAACAAAGTTTTGACAAAAAGTTTGAGTCACTAGGGTGGGCGAGATTTGGTCTCGTGTTCATTGTGGAACTTAAACACCCATGAATGGTGTTGCAATCGACTAGTAAAGCCGGCTCCAACACCAATGTTAACCAACGTTTGGGAGGATTTAGCGACTGTGAGACAACTCCTAGGCTGGACATAACATTTCCCGCCTAGATACCACTAGTTCAAGGTCGATTATACTTAGGACTCACAAGCTCAACATAGAGTGAGGTAGGACTTTTAGAGTTCATCATGTGGCTTGAATGGCCTTGCTAAATCTCGAGTTGAGTACTACTCGACTCAAATACAACGCCATCACAAACATGGACTCACACATGTTCTTTGAAATTGAGCCAAACAACAAGAACTTAGGACATATGAACGCATCACAATTTCGTTTTAAAGGTCGACATTTCCACAAACACCTCGCGGGCATAACTTAAGACTAAAGATTTTTGACTAGTGTGATTCTTAACCAAGTCCACACCATTCGAGTAATTCAAAATAATCACAGTAGAATGATTGGGATTATCTCAAACCAACCCAAGTCTCTAATCCTAACGCCGATACAGTTTCAAGATTGAGCCAACATTAGTTCTAAAAATCATTTTCAATTCACACCACACCAACATAAATCGACATATATTTTTATAAATTCAATTGCATAAAAATCACAATATTGATTATTAATTCGAGAGATGTAAATCAAAAACCAGAAAATCACCAAGTTTACACATATCATTCGAGAGTTAAATGAATCAAAACAACAAGAACAAAGATTAAACCTTACAAAAGAATGGATGATGGGTCGAATTCAAGAGTCACCACAGGATAGTCCCCACAGGATAGTCCCCACTCGATTCAAAGCTTATCACACCTTTCTTCTCCTTAATTGCTCTCGACTGAGATAAGTTTGAGGTGAGTTGAAGTTTCTTGGTGTGACTTGCTTCCCTTGGAAATCAAGGTTCTTAAGGAAAAATCCTAGGCAACTTCTTGACCCACTTTCGATTTACCAAAGATGATGTGTTGCCATGTTTGGTTAACTCTCCCTTCCATGTCTCGAACTACATAATATTCGAATCAAGTGGAGCGGGTTTGGGTCTCGATGTGGCTTTGGGAAGATAATAAGAATGCTAAAACCTTAGATTGATGGCGATGGGAGATAGAGAATATTTGGTTGCGTGTGGTGAAGAGTGAATAGGGAAAGAGATAGCAGTAGAAAAGAAAGGATGAGCTCCTTGTTAACTCTCTTTGATCCAGTCAATGGTAGGGTTTGTGTATTGACCGCATCGAATGAAGGAGATGAAAAGGAAAAGAGATGAGAAAGCCTGGAGTATCACGTGTGGGAGTTGGGGTGTGGGGATAAGAGTAGGTTAATTTATTTGTTTTTAAGCTTAGAGTGTATTGAGTGTACCCCGTGTCCCGTTCAGTTGAGGTACAATTATGGCACCTCGTTTTCACATAAACGTGAAAATAAAATTCTGGAGTCGTTTTTACAAAACTGATGTAGAATAAATTCGTTGACTCCCAAAAATGAATTTTTCAGTTTAACCTTTACTAAATTGGTGTCGGTTCGTGTGTGGTGTCAGTTTTTCAGAAAAACAGATAACCTCTCGTTTTTTATTTGTCGGAGTTTGAAATTGTAAGGAAGTGATAAATTCACTTTTACTGATAAGTTTAAATAAATTTTGGCGAGTTGTTGTACGCTACTGCGTGTGGGTTTGCTTCCCAAAATAAATACGTAAACATATCATTGTCTAGTTTAACAGTTTGGTAATAATAAATAGACATTTATTATTAAAATATTAGTGGAAAAATACCGGTTGTCACATCCTTCCCGCCTTAGAAGGAAAACCGTCCTCGGTTTTCACTTAGAGTTACCCGATAGAGTTGAGAAAAATTGAGGGCATTTACGCTTGATTTTGTTTTCACATTCCCATATGAATTCGAGACCTTTTCGAAAATTTATTGAACTTTGACAGTTGAGAAGTGAATTGTTCGCTCTGAAGTACAAGGTTCTTGAGGTGACTATTCTCATCATAGCATGATGACTAGTTTTCAAGGTTTGATCCGAAGTTGTGTGTTTTTCGTTTTCATAGGATTGGATAGAAATCTTGTTCAAGAACTTTGTTTGAGTAGGTCTGTATACGAATATGACCAAAATAATTCTCCAACTAATACACATTCCTTTGTTAGAGATCAACAGATACGTAGGGTGACACGGTTTCAAAAGATTCAAGATTTCATAAAACGGTTCTTAGTTATGGTGTGGATGGGATAATTTACACAAAAGTTGGCGTTTGACATTCCTTAACAATAGTTTGCTAGAGTTTGAGCAGAAAAATTTCACGCATCCAAGTGAGTGTTTTAGAATGATATAACTATAGATTTCATAAACCTAAGTATTCAATTTATTTTAACAGTACCAAGGGATAGTAATATAAACGTTTTCCAGGTGACTGGATAGTCCACCGGGTGATTGCAAAACAGTTTATAAAACAATTTGTTAAAACAGTTTATAGAGTAATGGGAAAACAATTTATTATTAGCAAAATAATAGCAAACTGTAGTTTAGTTTGTGATATAGTCGCAAGGCAACAAATCGGGTTATAAAATAACTTGTGAAATGATTTGTAAAACAGTTTATAGAACGAGAACCATTCGTTGTTTACCAAAATAGTAGTAAGGTCGAAATTTTGATTTCATAAGGTAGCGGTAAAACATTTGTAGGGTGACTGCAATATGGTCTATAGAATAATCGAAAACAGTTTGTATAGTATCAGCGGTATGGTTTAAATATTTTATGAGAGGGTAGCAAAAATAACTGAGATCCCCGAGAGACGAGAGGGGATTAGGTGATTGTCCCAAGGAACGCGGTTCAGGTTATTCCTTAGAGTTTTAAGGTTTCTGTCGGGCGCAGAATCTCAAAATGAATTTTTCAGTTTAACCTTTACTAAATTGGTGTCGGTTCGCGTGTGGTGTCAGTTTTTCAGAAAAACAGATAACCTCTCGTTTTTTTATTTGTCGGAGTCTGAAATTGTAAGGAAGTGATAAATTCACTTTTACTGATAAGTTTAAATAAATTTTGGCGAGTTGTTGTACGCTACTGCGTGTGGGTTTGCTTCCCGAAATAAATACGTAAACATATCATTGTTTAGTTTAACAGTTTGGTAATAATAAATAGACATTTATTATTAAAATATTAGTGGAAAAATACCGGTTGTCACACTCGACGTTGTTAGGTGATGTCCCTTGAAAATCAGGGATTATAGCGATCCCTGATGTATGATTATTAGATCCTTGTTGCTGCTGATGCGTGGTTTTGCAACCTTACAACAGGTTTTACCTCTCGAGGGATCTCAAGAGGCTTACAACCCCACCAAGCAGTGTACCTGACCGATGTAGTATAGTGTAGTGGTAAGTACGGGGGATTGATCGTTCTCCACAGGAAATAGTGTTCGTTAGGTATGAAAGACTACTCTAATAGGTCTAAGGGCGAGAGAAGATTCTTTTTATGTTTTTATAATTTTATGAAAGCAAGTAAAATCTCGGGTTTGAAAGAGTGGGCGGAATTAGTTGCTAGTCAACTAACCCAAGTTACTACAAATGCAAATAAAATAAAATAACAGAAAATGAAAAGGTGGTAAAACTTATGTGGAGAAAAATGTGTTTACTTAGATTTCCTTACTCCCTAACTATCTTTTACCGGTTGATTAGTGTGTATTAATTGCGTGGATGACGGGTGTATTCCTTAATACCAATTGTGGGGTGGCGTACGTACTTCCCCAACTCTACAAAGCTCCTACTTCACTCCTATGTCGAGCCGGCTAGGAAGCTCCTAACATGGGATCACTAGAATTCGCTTGTGCATTAAATACAACCATAAAAACCTTTAGTACGCATTGGTTCATGTTTCTTAAGACGTTCAAGCAAGTTACCGAATAGGAAGTTAGCCAGTTTTCTTAAGCCTAACATAGATGAACAATCATCCAATACAACTAATAACACACTAATAACCAATAATCAATAGCTAGGTTTCATTAGACCTAAGCAAACACAAAGAAAACCTAGCCTAGCATGTTAAACAAAAGACAAGAACAAGATAGAATCAAACAACACATAGACATATTGAATGATTAATTGATATCTTATCTTCAATCTAACATGGAAGATCTCAAGGCAAAAAGCCTTGAAAAAGCTGCTAAAATTGTCTTAGGGTTTTCACACACAAAGTTCCACCATAAGTTCCACACTAATGACAAAAAATTGCAAAACTATATATAGACTTTCAGATCTGACGGCGTCACGTTATGGAGTGTGACGCCGTCACCTTGCCGCTTTTAGGGTTCCCGGATGGCCTTCTTGACGCCGTCCCTCTTTAGCTCTCCAAAATCCGTTCTGGCTTATCAAGGCTTGACGCCGTCGGAATTAGGCGTGACGCCGTCCCGCTTTAACTTATATCGTGACGACCTTGATCATTCCAAAGGGTGACGCCGTCAGAATTCCCATGCAAATTTCTCTGGCTTATCATGAGTAATTTTCATATCCACCACTTTTGCCAAGCCATGACGCCGTCAAGAACAAATCCTGACGCCGTCCAAGGTACTTTTCAGCCGGTTTTTGAGACTTTGTCGTTTTCTTCACTTTTATGCTCCAAAAACGTCCAAAATGCTTCCTTTTCCAGATTTCTTCTCAAAAGTACCTAAAATGACAAAAGGAACGATTTAGGGCAATATTTGATCAAATAAATACTATTTAGGGCTTAAATGACCCCTTAAAAGCGGTACACTTTTTGCTTCATCAAATACCCTTACACTTGAGATTTGCTTGTCCTCAAGCAAATGCGCTTTTATTCTAATCAAAATACAAGTTAGGGGTCATTTAATGCTAATATAAAAGTAATTGCAACAAATAGTCATTCCACTTTAATCATAATAAGCACGGAGATTACAAACTAGCACCTCACAAGTAGTGTTTAGATACTCACATCTCTCAAGTGTCATCAAAATAAATCTCATAAATGAAAACGGATAATATCTCTCACTACCTGTCATAGCAAATAGATTACCATAGGCTTGGGAAAGGATCGAAAACCTCCTCCACTAGGCGTAAGCACCTAAGATAAACTATCAAAGATGGCTTTTACATGGGTTATAACGTTAGGTGTAGGGATATGATAAACACGGTTTTGTTGGATAAGGGATATTTTACTGGTGGCGAGTTAAAGATCTTGATCAATTACATGTACTATACAATGTTGCTAAGCCAAGACTCGACTCAATCTTAAGATAAAAACAAAATAACAAAAACATAAAATAAACATAAAATGAAACGGGATGGTAGTCCGTATGTTTTTTCTATTTTTCTTTTTCTCATTTTTTTTTGTATTTTTGTATTTTTTTATTCATACACTCTTGCCCTACCATCCAAAATAATACATCATAGGGGCGTTGCATTCCCCTTACACTTGGACTTTTACATAACTTTACAAATAACTATTCTAATGACTCGAATTAAGATAATCGAAACACTTGGAGTACTTTTTTAAAATATTTAGCACATATGGGGGTAATAAATGATGTTCTTCCCCATTACTCCATTACACTAGTACTTTACCCATGAGTCCCAATCGTCCCAAAACAATATGTACAAGGATATGACTCGACTTAGCAACCATGTAATCAACTAGATAATTAACTTGGGTTTAAACAAATGTTGTCACAATAATGCACTAAAAATGAGTGCATACAAGGTAGGCTAAGGCGATTTGGGTGTACATTTTAGTGGGGTGTAACAAATTCTTCCTTTAAGTAAAATGCTTAAAGGTCGAAACGAAAAGATAGGCTCTGAGGGGTGTACTAGGGGTATCGTGTACTAAAAATGAGTACAACGCAAAGGGTGTGGGAGAATTACTTGACCAATGTAGCCAACGTAATTATAACAAAAACACAGGTGTAAAACAATGGGTTAATCCTAATGCCTCTTATCATGTAGTAAATCTAACTACACTAATGTAGTCTCACTTGTGGCCTCGGAATGGTCCTAACGCAAGTTCTAGAATCTAAGTGCTACCGGTACACACATCATAGCATAAATGCTTTTCCTACCAATTCTAGGGGCGAACCTCACATATTTGGGGGTGGAAAATTTTTTTAGTGGTACGGTTTTTTGTGCTAGTCATATAACTCCTATCCGTGAGACGCTCATTAGAACTAAAGTTTCACTCCTAAATGTTGTAAAAAATTTTAAATTTGGCACTAAAGTTACCCTAACAGGTATTTATCTCAGTTTTATTACACATTTACTATTAAACAAACAAAAATCAAGCGTAATAGCATTCACTAATCGTACTTTTACCCCCCTTACACTTAAGATGAACATTGTCCCCAATGTTCAAATAACAAATGTAAAAGTAAAAAATAAAAGAATGAAATCAAATACTCCCCTGATTCGCTCGGTGGATAATGAAGTAACATGGTTAAATCTTCTTCCAAGAGAATGTAAAAGCTCCAAGACTAATGCATCACCAAAAGCTTGATCCAACAAACATTTCCTTGTCCAAAATAACCTGTTAAACCTGAGAAAACAAACACGAAAACCTGCATAACATCGGCAGGATAAACTCTATATATAAGGATATAATGCTTGTGGAATGATAATTTTGCAGATTCCTGGAGATTATAAGTTATAGATTTAATAAAAACTTTTTATGAAAACAAAACTTTCAAAAAATTTTCAGAAAATTAAACCTGACGCCGTCAGGTTGTAAATCCTGACGCCGTCAGAAATGATCTGACAGAATTCTCATGTTACGTTTCCGAAAAATTTTTGGAAAAACCTATACCTTACTTCCTGGAAATCCTGCAAAACATCATTATGACTCGATACAAGCATTTGACTCAAACAAATACTAATATGTATGTTCATTTAATATTATTACGATTCATGTTCATTTGTGTTCTAATAAACCGATTTAGATTTCCCTTACACTTAACTTTTGCAAAATACCTTTATATGTAGTTAAGACGAAGTTAAAAACAAGATAAAGCATTTTCACAAATTAGTTTTTAACATGAATCAATAATAATAAAACTTAAACACACATACGGAAACAAATAAAATCAAACAAACAAAGAAATAAACACACAAAGCAAATAAAACTTGGGTTGCCTCCCAAGAAGCGCTTTTCTTTATTAACGAGTCTTGTAGCTAGACTCAAAGCAAGGCTCATCTAGTGTCGCTTATGCTCATGTATCCGAGTGTGAGCCATCTAATTGTTGCCTCATCTTTCTTGTATTCATCATTCAGCTCCAAACATCCATGATAGTATCGCTTGTTTTTCTCATGTGGATATTTGAGCCCCTTCCTCTTATAATTCTCACTTAACAAATCAAGAGGCACAAGTCTATTGCAAGATTCAATGGAGTAGTTTTTAAACCTAGGATGTGCTCGGGGCATTTGGTAAGTAAAATCTTCATCCCCATCCGAGAATGTAATTACCCCGTCCACAAGTTTTTCGTCAAGGTTGGTCAACCTTTTGAAGGGTTCTCCAAAAATGACTTGGGTTAATTTGTTATCAATGAATTCTCCTAAGTTCTCCATAACCATAAATTCCACCAAATACACAAAACTTCCAACAAATACGTGTAGTAGCTTAGTCCTAGCAACAATGTTATCTCCTTGATATTCTAGCTCATCTACCATGATTTTATTATAATTAGCGCGAGAGATAATGTTCATAGGCAAAGATGAGTTAAGATAAGCATAAAAATCAAGATAACCAATCTTACACGGAAATTGCATGTTAAAGAGGCTATCCTTTTCGATCTTAGTCCTAGGGTCAACATACTTAAAGGGATCAATTTCCTCTTTTTCCCATTCCTCGTTAACTACTTCTCCATTACCGGCATCCTCATCGGAGTCTGAGTAGTAAAACGGACTAACATAGTCATTCTCATGGTCAGACTCCTCCATCTTAGAATTGTTACCAAAGTGGTGGTCGGGTGAAAGGTTGTTGTTTTCTATGATGGGGGCGGGAACGGGTAGGTTGGAAATTTGCACGGCGGAAAATACGAATAACAGGGATCAAGCGATCACTATTACTCAAGAGGCAGGTGGAAGGTGTCACAAACAAAAATACAAAGAAATAAGATAGACTAAAGAAAACCTAGAAAAATAAAATAAAAATCTCACTAGAAAGGAATCTAGTGAGTAGACCTATAAAATAAAAATTCAACCTAAAACCTGATGCGTGGTTTTGCGACCTTACAACATGTTTTACCTCTCAAGGGATCTTGAGAAGTTTGCAATCCCCACCAGGCAGTGTACCTGACCGATGTAGTATAGTGAAGTGGCAAGTACCGGGGGATTGATCGTTCAACTCAAAGAATAATGTTCGTTAGGATTGAAATTTATCTACTAGGTCTAAAGGTGAGGGATGATTCTTTTCGTATTTTTTATATTGTATGGAAAGCAAGTAAAAATCTCGTGTTTTGGAAGAAGGGGCGGAATTAGTTGCTAATCAACTAACCCAAAAGCTACTAACTAAACTAATATGCAAGAAAAGTAAACTAGGGTTCTACAAGGGAAGTGAAGCGTATCTACCTATGATGTATTACTCCTTGCTAGCTATCCAATTCTACCTATTGAATTGTCACACCTTGTTTTAATTGACGGGTTGTATTCTTTAATACCATTCGTGGGGTGGCGTACGTACTTCCCCAACTCTATAAGCTCCTACTTCACTCCTATGTCGAGCCGGCTAAGAAGCTCCTAACATGGGATCACTAGAATTCGCTCATGCATTAAATACAACCAAATAAACCTAGTACGCATTGGTTCATGTTTCTTAAGACGTTCAAGCAAGTTACCGTATAGGAGTTTAGCCAGTTTTCTTAAGCCTAACATCGATATCACCCAATCAAACAAGAGACAATAGGAAACAAGAATTATAAGCTAAACCAATTAGGTCTATTGAAGTGTCACACCTTTATTGATGACGATAGACACATACATCAACAAGGAATCAATAAGATCTAATTAATTATATACAAGTTTCACACAATCATAAGTAGACACAAGGTGAATTAGCAAAGCATGATCAATGAAGGGCAAACAACCATGATAATGAAAGACATAATTAAGTTAGAATCAACAAACCAATATTTGATATTTATGAAATGATTGAAACCCTCTAAGTTGCTGGAAAAACACCTACCTAAACCCTAGAATCGGACTTAGGGTTTAGGGCTTACAAAAAGTGAAGTTGTGATGTTGTATTTATAGCTGATTTTCTGTTCGCATCGATCTGACGGCGTCAGCCTTCACAAGTGATGGCGTCAGCTCCCCTTTTTCACCAAATTGTAGATTTTTTCGTCCCGATTCTGTGGCCTCTTGAATCACCTAAATCCGAGTTCGTATGAAGATTTTATGGCCAAAACAGTGACAGCTACTCCGCGCGCGAGTTGTGATTGTCTTGATTAACTTGTGGCGGTTTCACTAAGGTTCCTTCTCGTGTAAGAATACTTTGACGCCGTCACTCTATATCATCTGATGTCGTCAGGTCTATGATCCTGACGCCGTCACCTTCAAAAATCCTATGGCCTGTCTCTCTTTAACTTAACACTTGACGGCCTACATCCATTAACACGTGACGCCGTCAGAATTCCTATGTAAAACTTTCTGGCGCGTCACGTGTCTAATTCCACCACTTTCATCTTCAACTGATGGCGTCAGCATCCACAGCCTAACGCCGTCAGGTGTAAAATCCTGACTTTCCTTGGTCTTTTTGTTTTCTTCATTCTTGAGCATAAAAACGTCCAAAAAGCTCCAAAATGCTTCATATTCCAGAAATCACGTCCCAAGTACCTAAAATGAGAAAAGAAAAGATTTAGGGCAATATTTGATCATATAATCGCGGATTAGGGCTTAAATGACCCCCTAAAAGCGGTACACTTTTCGCTTCATCAAATATCCCTACACTTGGGATTTGCTTGTCCTCAAGCAAATGAGCTTTTCCACCAATTGAAATACAAGTTTGGGGTCATTTAACATTAATATAAAAGTAATTACAACAAATGATCATTCCACCTTGGTCAAAATAAGCACGGAAATTATACACTAGCACCTCACAATAAGTGTTTGGATACTCTCATCCCTCGGGTGTTGTAAATTTATATATCATAAATGGAAATGGAAGAATATCGCTCACTACCTGTCATAGAAAATAGATTACCATAGGCTTGGGAAAGGATCACGCCTCTACCACTTTTGGCGTAAGCACCTAGGATAAACTATCAAAGAGGTCTTTACAAAGGGTTATAACGTTAGGTGTAGGGATAAGGAAAACACGGTTTGTTGGATAAGGATATTTTTGCTGGTGGCAAGTCAATCATCTTGGTCAATTACATGTAGAATGAGGCGTTGCTAAGCCAAGACTCGACGCAACTTAAACTAATCACGAACTAATAAACATAGAACAAAACAAAACATAAATAAATGATAGAGGCGGATGGTAGTCCATATGCTTTTTCTTCACTCTCACTTTTTTTTTTTTTTTTTTTTTTTTTTTTTTTTTTTTTTTTTTTGCATACACTCTTGCCCTACCATCCAAAACAATACATCACTAGGGATTCTTTGTACCATCCCTACACTTGAACTTTTACATACTTTACATAAAATTATTCTAATGACTCGAATCAAGATAATTGAAACATTTGGAGTACTTTAAAATATTAATGCACATATGGGGGTAATAAATGATGTTCTTCCCCATTACTCCATTACACTAGTACTTTACCCATAAGTCCCAATCATCCCAAAACAATATGTACAAGGATATGACTCGACTTAGCAACCATGTAATCAATTAGATAATTAACTAAGGGTTTAAACAAATGTTGTCACAATAATGCACTAAAGATGAGTGCACACAAGGTAGGCTAAGGCGATTTGGGTGTACATTTAAGTGGGGTGTAAACAAATTCTTCCTTTAAGTAAAATGCTTAAAGGTCGAAACGAAAAGATAGGCTCTGAGGGGTGTACTAGGGGTATCGTGTACCAAAAATGGGTACAACGCAAAGGGTGTGGGAGAATTACTTGACCAATGTAGTCAAAGTAATTATAACAAAAACACAGGTGTAAAACAATGGGTTAATCCTAATGCCTCTTATCATGTAGTCAATCCTAACTACACGAATGTAGTCTCACTAGCGGTCTCGGTATGCATCACAAACGCAAGTTCTAGAATCTATAAACTACCGGTACACTCATAAGCACCAACAATGAATGCTTTTTCCTAAAGATCTAAAGGCGAACCTCACATATTTGGGGTGGAAATTTTTGAGTGGTATGGTTTTTGTGCTAGTCATACAATTCCCTATCCATGAGACGCTTATTAAAATCAAAGTTTCACTCCTATATGTTGTAAAAAAATTTAAATTTGGTGCTAAAATTGCCCTAACCAATATTTCTCTTGGCTTTATTACACATTCACTATTAAACAAAACAAAAATCAAGCAAAGTTGTAGTTTCTAAGGCATACTAATTTACCCTCCCTACACTTAATCCGAACATTGTCCCCAATGTTCTAGACAAAAGATGTAAAAGTAAAAATAAATGAGAATGGAAGAAACTAATACTCCCCTGATTCGCTCGGTATGGATGATGTGATAATATGGTTAAATCTCCCTCCAAGAGAATGAACATGATAAGCTTCACTCCAGAAATATAATCATCCTCTTGATGTGTTGCACGTACATCTTCTTATCTAATAATACCTGTAAACAACAAACACAAAAACCAAAGCATCAAACCGAACAAAGAAAAACCACAACTAGATGTATTTCCAGACTTAGAAATAAAAACAAAACAAAGCAATAAAAGGATAGGATACTTGCGGGATGACTTACAAATCGGAACTCATAAATCATGTCCACAAGTATTGACACACAAACAAGATAGAACATATGCTAATCATGAATTGTGAATTTTCCATGTTTGAATTTTTGTTCTTTTTAACAAAATATAAACTTCCCTACACTTATCTTTTTGTAAAATACCTTTAGATGCAATTAAGACGAAGTTAAGAACAAAATAAAGCATTTTCACAAATTATTCGAAACATGAAAATTTAACAATTATGATTAAGCATATATGACACAAACAAACAAATAAAATAAAAACATCAAACAATTAAAAACATGGGTTGCCTCCTAAGAAGCGCTTGTTTTTGTTCGAGTCACGAGCCTGACTCTACCCTTATTTAACAGAAATAGGAGAGGTTTTCCCTACACTTAGGATTAAGTGCGGGTGAAAGTAGCGATACACACCCTTAGGGTGGAAATATGCCACGTGAGGTGAAAGGGGGTGAGTGAATGGCTTCCTTCATCCTAAAACTACCCGGATAATAAGGGTTGATGGGTGGGTCGGTTCTTCTTTTGTCTCCTAGATGTAAATCTAAGGATGGGAAGTTGTGTAAAGGTTGAGGTTCCGGTTCATCAACACTAGGAAATTCCCTAGAACTATGAGTAAGGTCATCACTAAAAGTGTGCAAACCTATATCCTCTAGTTGTGCTTGGTCCAAGGGTTCTACCTCCATCGGGATTCCTAAAGTTTCTTCTACTTCTTCCGGGTAAGTCACGGGCGGTGTGTGTGCCTCAAGTGATGGTAGAACTTGTGGGGTACTTTGTGGGCTTGGATTATCCACCTCATCCTCCATTTTATCTAGATTATCTATGTGTTTGTTTTGTACTATGATGTTACATGACATCCACTTAGGTATCCCAAAATAGTCATCCCCAGACAAACTTGTTTCATGATCCTTGGAATTTGTGGTCAATTGACTTGTACTAACGTTTGTTGGGTTGTCTACTCTATAATAATACTGGGCACAATCTTCAATGGCATCCCATGCTTCATCAGCATTTAATTCCCTAAAGTCCCAATTGGCAAAATCGTTAATGCACATTTGGTCATATCGGTCGACACGATCGTAAAAGATTTGGGTTAGGGATGCTAAATCGAAGCTATGATGAGGGACTATTCGGAGTAAGTTTTTAAAACGAGTCCATGCATCATATATGGGTTCATCTTGATATTGGTTGAACATCAAGATGTCATTAGGGGCAAATGGATTTCGTGGTCGGTAGTATGGTGGGTTCGCGTACTCCATATTGGTGAACGGAAGAGTCAATGGAAAGGTTTTTACGAACAAAGACACAAAGAAAAGATAGACTACGAGAAAGCTACAAAATAAAAAGAAAAAATCTCACTTGATAGGAATCTTGTGAATAGACCTAATAAAAATAAATTTCAACCTAAGCAATAACTACTCCCCGGCAGCGGCGCCAAAAACTTGATGCGTGGTTTTGCGACCTTACAACAGGTTTTACCTCTCAAGGGATCTTGAGAAGTTTGCAATCCCCACCAGGCAGTGTACCTGACCGATGTAGTATAGTGAAGTGGCAAGTACCGGGGGATTGATCGTTCAACTCAAAGAATAATGTTCGTTAGGATTGAAATTTATCTACTAGGTCTAAAGGTGAGGGATGATTCTTTTCGTATTTTTTATATTGTATGGAAAGCAAGTAAAAATCTCGTGTTTTGGAAGAAGGGGCGGAATTAGTTGCTAATCAACTAACCCAAAAGCTACTAACTAAACTAATATGCAAGAAAAGTAAACTAGGGTTCTACAAGGGAAGTGAAGCGTATCTACCTATGATGTATTACTCCTTGCTAGCTATCCAATTCTACCTATTGAATTGTCACACCTTGTTTTAATTGACGGGTTGTATTCTTTAATACCATTCGTGGGGTGGCGTACGTACTTCCCCAACTCTATAAGCTCCTACTTCACTCCTATGTCGAGCCGGCTAAGAAGCTCCTAACATGGGATCACTAGAATTCGCTCATGCATTAAATACAACCAAATAAACCTAGTACGCATTGGTTCATGTTTCTTAAGACGTTCAAGCAAGTTACCGTATAGGAGTTTAGCCAGTTTTCTTAAGCCTAACATCGATATCACCCAATCAAACAAGAGATAATAGGAAACAAGAATTATAAGCTAAACCAATTAGGTCTATTGAAGTGTCACACCTTTATTGATGACGATAGACACATACATCAACAAGGAATCAATAAGATCTAATTAATTATATACAAGTTTCACACAATCATAAGTAGACACAAGGTGAATTAGCAAAGCATGATCAATGAAGGTCAAACAACCATGATAATGAAAGACATAATTAAGTTAGAATCAACAAACCAATATTTGATGTTTATGAAATGATTGAAACCCTCTAAGTTGCTGGAAAAACACCTACCTAAACCCTAGAATCGGACTTAGGGTTTAGGGCTTACAAAAAGTGAAGTTGTGATGTTGTATTTATAGCTGATTTTCTGTTCGCATCGATCTGACGGCGTCAGCCTTCACAAGTGACGGCGTCAGCTCCCCTTTTTCACCAAATTGTAGATTTTTTCGTCCCGATTCTGTGGCCTCTTGAATCACCTAAATCCGAGTTCGTATGAAGATTTTATGGCCAAAACAGTGACAGCTACTCCGCGCGCGAGTTGTGATTGTCTTGATTAACTTGTGGCGGTTTCACTAAGGTTCCTTCTCGTGTAAGAATACTTTGACGCCGTCACTCTATATCATCTGACGTCGTCAGGTCTATGATCCTGACGCCGTCACCTTCAAAAATCCTATGGCCTGTCTCTCTTTAACTTAACACTTGACGGCCTACATCCATTAACACGTGACGCCGTCAGAATTCCTATGTAAAACTTTCTGGCGCGTCACGTGTATAATTCCACCACTTTCATCTTCAAGTGACGGCGTCATCAACCAAAGCCTGACGCCGTCGGGTGTAAAATCCTGACTTTCCTTGGTCTTTTTGTTTTCTTCATTCTTGAGCAAAAAAACGTCCAAAAAGCTCCAAAATGCTTCATATTCCAGAAATCACGTCCCAAGTACCTAAAATGAGAAAAGAAATGATTTAGGGAAATATTTGATCATATAATCGCGGATTAGGGCTTAAATGACCCCCTAAAAGCGGTACACTTTTCGATTCATACAAATACTTGATGCGTGGTTTTGCAACCTTACAACAGGTTTTACCTCTCGAGGGATCTCAAGAGGCTTACAACCCCACCAGGCAGTGTACCTGACCGATGTAGTATAGTGTAGTGGTAAGTACGGGGGATTGATCGTTCTCCACAGGGAATAGTGTTCGTTAGGTATGAAAGACTACTCTAATAGGTCTAAGGGTGAGAGAAGATTCTTTTTTATGTTTTTTTATAATTTTATAAAGCAAGTAAAATCTCGGGTTTGAAAGAGTGGGCAGAATTAGTTGCTAGTCAACTAACCCAAATAATTACGAATGCAAATAAAATAAAATAACTGAAAATGAAAAGGTGGTGAAATTTATATGGAGAAAAATGTGTTTACTTAGATTTCCTTACTCCCTAACTATCTTTTACCGGTTGATTAGTGTGTATTAATTGCGTGGATGACGGGGGTATTCCTTAATACCAATCGTGGGGTGGCGTACGTACTTCCCCAACTCTACAAGCTCCTACTTCACTCCTATGTCGAGCCGGCTAGGAAGCTCCTAACATGGGATCACTAGAATTCGCTTGTGCATTAAATACAACCATAAAAACCTTTAGTACGCATTGGTTCATGTTTCTTAAGACGTTCAAGCAAGTTACCGAATAGGAAGTTAGCCAGTTTTCTTAAGCCTAACATAGATAAACAATCATCCAATACAACTAATAACACACTAATAACCAATAATCAATAGCTAGGTTTCATTAGATCTAAGCAAACACAAAGAAAACCTAGCCTAGCATGTTAAACAAAAGACAAGAACAAGATAGAATCAAACAACACATAGACATATTGAATGATTAATTGATAACTTATCTTCAATGTAACATGGAAGATCTCAAGGCAAAAAGCCTTGAAAAAGCTGCTAAAATCGTCTTAGGGTTTTCATACACAAAGTTCCCCAATAAGTTCCACACTAATGACAAAAAATTGCAAAACTATATATAGACTTTCAGATCTGACGGCGTCACGTTATGGAGTGTGACGCCGTCACCTCGCCGCTTTTAGGATTCCCGGATGGCCTTCTTGACGCCTTCCCTCTTTAGCTCTCCAAAATCCGTTCTGGCTTATCAAGGCTTGACGCCGTCTGAATTAGGCGTGACGCCGTCTGACTTTAACTTATACCGTGACGACCTTGATCATTCCAAAGGGTGACGCCGTCAGAATTCCCATGCAAATTTCTCTGGCTTATCATGAGTAATTTTCATATCCACTACTTTTGCCAAGCCATGACGCCGTCAAGAACAAATCCTGACGCCGTCCAAGGTACTTTTCAGCCGGTTTTTGAGACTTTGTCGTTTTCTTCACTTTTATGCTCCAAAAACGTCCAAAATGCTTCCTTTTCCAGATTTCTTCTCCAAAGTACCTAAAATGACAAAAGGAACGATTTAGGGCAATATTTGATCAAATAAATACGATTTAGGGCTTAAAAGACCCCTTAAAAGCGGTACACTTTTCGCTTCATCAAATACCCTTACACTTGAGATTTGCTTGTCCTCAAGCAAATGCGCTTTTATTCTAATCAAAATACAGGTTAGGGGTCATTTAACGCTAATATAAAAGTAATTGCAACAAATAATCGTTCCACTTTAATCATAATAAGCACGGAGATTACAAACTAGCACCTCACAAGTAGTGTTTAGATACTCACATCTCTCAAGTGTCATCAAAATAAATCTCATAAATGAAAACGGATAATATATCTCACTACCTGTCATAGCAAATAGATTACCATAGGCTTGGGAAAGGATCGAAAACCTCCTCCACTAGGCGTAAGCACCTAAGATAAACTATCAAAGAGGGCTTTTAAATGGGTTATAATGTTAGGTGTAGGGAAAAGGAAAACACGGTTTTGTTGGATAAGGGATATTTTACTGGTGGCGAGTTAAAGATCTTGATTAATTACATGTACTAAACAATGTTGCTAAGCCAAGACTCGACTCAATCTTAAGCTAAAAAAAAAAATAAAAAAAACATAAAATAAACATAAAATGAAACGGGATGGTAGTCCGTATGATTTTTCTACTTTTCTTTTTCTCATTTTTTTGTATTTTTCTTGAATATATATATATATATATATATATATATATATATATATATATATATTTTTTTTTTTTTCATACACTCTTGCCCTACCATCCAAAATAATACATCATAGGGGCGTTGCATTCCCCTTACACTTGAACTTTTACATAACTTTACAAATAACTATTCTAATGACTCGAATTAAGATAATCGAAACACTTGGAGTACTTTTTAAAATATTTAGCACATATGGTGGTAATAAATGATGTTCTTCCCCATTACTCCATTACACTAGTACTTTACCCATGAGTCCCAATCGTCCCAAAACAATATGTACAAGGATATGACTCGACTTAGCAACCATGTAATCAACTAGATAATTAACTTGGGTTTAAACAAATGTTGTCACAATAATGCACTAAAAATGAGTGCATACAAGGTAGGCTAAGGCGATTTGGGTGTACATTTTAGTGGGGTGTAACAAATTCTTCCTTTAAGTAAAATGCTTAAAGGTCGAAACGAAAAGATAGGCTCTGAGGGGTGTACTAGGGGTATCGTGTACTAAAAATGAGTACAACGCAAAGGGTGTGGGAGAATTACTTGACCAATGTAGCCAACGTAATTATAACAAAAACACAGGTGTAAAACAATGGGTTAATCCTAATGCCTCTTATCATGTAGTAAATCTAACTACACTAATGTAGTCTCACTTGTGGCCTCAGAATGGTCCTAACGCAAGTTCTAGAATCTAAGTGCTACCGGTACACACATCATAGCATAAATGCTTTTCCTACCAATTCTAGGGGCGAACCTCACATATTTGGGGGTGGAAAATTTTTTTAGTGGTACGGTTTTTTGTGCTAGTCATATAACTCCTATCCGTGAGACGCTCATTAGAACTAAAGTTTCACTCCTAAATGTTGTAAAATTTTTTAAATTTGGCACTAAAATTACCCTAACAGGTATTTATCTCAGTTTTATTACACATTTACTATTAAACAAACAAAAATCAAGCATAATAGCATTCTCTAATCGTACTTTTACCCCCCCCCCTTACACTTAAGATGAACATTGTCCCCAATGTTCAAATAACAAATGTAAAAGTAAAAAAGTAAAAGAATGAAATCAAATACTCCCCTGATTCGCTCGGTGGATAATGAAGTAACACGGTTAGATCTTCTTCCAAAGAGAATGTAAAAGCTCCATGACTAATGCATCGCCAAAAGCTTGATCCAAAACATTTCCTTGTCCAAAATAACCTGTTAAACCTGAGAAAACAAACACGAAAACCTGCATAACATCGGCAGGATAAACTCTATATATAAGGATATAATGCTTGTGGAATGATAATTTAGCAGATTCCTGGAGATTATAAGTTATAGATTTAATAAAAACTTTTTATGAAAACAAAACTTTCAAAAATTTTCAGAAAATTAAACCTGACGCCGTCAGGTTGTAAAGCCTGACGCCGTCAGAAATAATCTGACAGAATTCTCATGTTAAGTTTCCGGAAATTTTTTTGGAAAAACCTATACCTTACTTCCTGGAAATCCTGCAAAACATCATTATGACTCGATACAAGCATTTGACTCAAACAAACACTAATATGTATGTTCATTTATTATTATTACGATTCATGTTCATTTGTGTTCTAAATAAACCGATTTAGATTTCCCTTACACTTAACTTTTGCAAAATACCTTTATATGTAGTTAAGACGAAGTTAAAAACAAGATAAAGCATTTTCACAATTTACTTTTGAACATGAATCAATAATAATAAAATTTAAACACACATACGGAAACAAATAAAATCAAACAAACAAAGAAATAAACACACAAAGCAAATAAAACATGGGTTGCCTCCCAAGAAGCGCTTTTCATTATTAACGAGTCTTGTAGCTAGACTCAAAGTCACGTACATTACGTGATTCCATCATTCATAATGACGTATCCCTGATAGATATAATCCTTGTTATCAGGGTGGTGGTGTCTCAATCGCCCGACATTCACAGTCACTTTACCTCCTCCCTTGCTGGTCAAGCTCACTACCCTATCTTGGTGTAGACTTTTAATTGTGAATGGTCCGTACCACCAGGGACTTGGTTCATCGGTAGGTGCTTTTGTTTCTGAATGCCTTAGGAGTACTGAGTCTCCTTTTGTAAATTCCACGGGGTTGTTGGTCTGTTTATCAGCCTCAATATAATCGTCATTTCCGCCCTTACATTCTCTAATCTCATTTTCCTTGTAATTCTTAATCCTTGCCTCCCATGCACGGATTTTCTCTAGAACCTTACCACGGATTATATTGGGGTTCGCCTCCATCTTCTTTTGTAGAGCAATATCTCGTATATGTCGTGGGATCGTTGGGAAGTTTATTGTATTCTTCCCCTCTTCATTTGGATGGTACTTTTTTCGTAATTGATTTGTGCCCTAGTGGTCGCGAGAAAGGGTGCCCCAAGGATTATTGGCATATTCATGTCATTTCTTTCAATAATCATGAAGTCGACCGGATACAGGAATCCGGCAACGTTGACCAACACATCTTCCGCAATTCCTATCGGGTACTCATAAGAATGTTTTGCAAAGGAGAGTTTAGTACGGGTGATGGATGGCAGTTCGTCGGTTAACTGGACATAAACGGATAAAGGCATCAAATTTACGTCGGAACCTTGGTCAGCTACCACATCCAGATACTTGAGTTTTCCAATGCTGCATGGTATTTCGAAGACCCCGTAGAATTCTTGCTTTTCCACTAACTTTTGTCTTATGAGGCACTCATACAATTGCCCTCCGGGTAATGTGTCGGATTCATCATCCGGTTCCATCCTCTTGGACTCCTTGTTGGGTAGATGAGTACGTCGATAGTTTCCCACCCAATCGTTTATGGTTTCCTTGTTTATTTCGTGCTTCAAGTAATGCCTCACTTGTTGTGACTTTGGTGGTTCTTCCAATTGGCGCTCCTCAGTGGGCGCCTCCTTCCCCTTGTCGGAATTGCATATGTAGGCATTGGTGTTTCAGTCATTAAGTGGGACGAGGTCAATTTTGTTAACTTCCATAGTTATCAACTTCCCTCTTCCATCATTTTCGCCCTCTTGGGCGATGGAGACGGCATTAACACATTTAGTGTTGGGAACTTCAACATCTTTTCGCACTAGCACATTTTTAGGAGCTTTTGTATTTGTGTATTCTTTCAAGAGGTTCATCATCTCCGCCATCTTCTCTTCCATTTCCTCCTTATGTTTGTAGACGGCTTCCTCAAATTTTGCCAACCGTTCGGAGTGTTTTGACATGTATTCTCTCATTCGAGCTTCGAATGTTGGACTAAGTTCCTGAGGTGGTGAATTGGGTTGAGCGTGCTTATGGAAGGGTTTATTATTTTCCCTACAGGGTGATTCGGACAATGGTATTTGCTTAACGCTTGAGACCAAGTTAATTGTTGCTTTTTGTGGACTTAAGGGTCTCTTATGCTTTTCCATAAGATATGCAACCCTTTTCTCAAGTTCATTAATGCTTTCCTCAGTGATTTGATTGGCTGTATCGGGCGACGAATATGTCTTGACCGCCGAGCGTACGTCGTGGGAGACTTGCCACAATTCATCATCGTCGGATGCTAGCTCATCAATGATCTCCCATGATTCCTCGGCGCTTTTGTCGCGCAATCTGCCCCCGGCGGCTCGATCGATGGCACGCTTGGTGTGGTAATCAACATGGTCATAGAAGATTTGGACTTGGAGCCAAAGTTCTATGCCATGGTGAGGGACTTTTTGGAGTAAGTCCTTGAATCGAATCCATGCCCCGTAGAGGGTTTTGCCTCGACGTTGTTCAAACATCAAGATATCCTTCCTTAGCTTGGTAGTTCTTCCCGGTGGGAAAAACTGAGCAAGGAAACGAGTAGTGAGATCATCCCAAGAGGTGATGGATCCTGCGGGTTGACGCTCTAGCCATTGACTAGCTTGGTCCCGCAAAGAGAATTGAAAGAGACGCAGTCAGGTCGTCTCTCGAGTGGCAACATCAAGGTCTATAGAATCAACGATTTTGAGAAAGTCCTTGAGATGTTGATTAGGATCTTCAGAACGAAGTCCATGGAATGCGCATCCGCTTTGCACCAACCGGATGGTGTCGGATCGCAAGGGAGTGACATTGGCTCCTTGAGTGAGCTCAATGGTGTTTCGATAGTCATGGTGGCTAGGACGGGAGTACTCTCCTAAAGTACGGGCTCTAGGAGGTGGTGGTTGTTGTGGTGGGTTGTTGCGATCGAGGATATTACCACCTTCAATGATGTCGGATGGTAATGGTTACGAACAAAGAAACGAAGAAAAAAAATAGACTAAAGAAGACCTAGAAAAATAAAACAAAAATCTCACTAGAAAGGAATCTAGTGAGTAGACCTATAAAATAAAAATTCAACCTAAACAATAACTATTCCCCGGCAGCGGCGCCAAAAACTTGATGCGTGGTTTTGCAACCTTACAACAGGTTTTACCTCTCGAGGGATCTCAAGAGGCTTACAACCCCACCAGGCAGTGTACCTGACCGATGTAGTATAGTGTAGTGGTAAGTACGGGGGATTGATCGTTCTCCACAGGGAATAGTGTTCGTTAGGTATGAAAAACTACTCTAATAGTTCTAAGGGTGAGAGAAGATTCTTTTTTATGTTTTTTTATAATTTTATGAAAGCAAGTAAAATCTCGGGTTTGAAAGAGTGGGCGGAATTAGTTGCTAGTCAACTAACCCAAATAACTACGAATGCAAATAAAATAAAATAACTAAAAATGAAAAGGTGGTGAAATTTATGTGGAGAAAAATGTGTTTACTTAGATTTCCTTACTCCCTAACTATCTTTTACCGGTTGATTAGTGTGTATTAATTGCGTGGATGACGGGTGTATTCCTTAATACCAATCGTGGGTGGCGTACGTACTTCCCCAACTCTACAAGCTCCTACTTCACTCCTATGTCGAGCCGGCTAGGAAGCTCCTAACATGGGATCACTAGAATTCGCTTGTGCATTAAATACAACCATAAAAACCTTTAGTACGCATTGGTTCATGTTTCTTAAGACGTTCAAGCAAGTTACCGAATAGGAAGTTAACCAGTTTTCTTAAGCCTAACATAGATAAACAATCATCCAATACAACTAATAACACACTAATAACCAATAATCAATAGCTAGGTTTCATTATATCTAAGCAAACACAAAGAAAACCTAGCCTAGCATGTTAAACAAAAGACAAGAACAAGATAGAATCAAACAACACATAGACATATTGAATGATTAATTGATAACTTATCTTCAATGTAACATGGAAGATCTCAAGGCAAAAAGCCTTGAAAAAGCTGCTAAATCGTCCTTAGGGTTTTCACCACAAAGTTCCCCAATAAGTTCCACTAAGACAAAAAATTGCAAAACTATATAGACTTTCAGATCTGACGGCGTCACGTTATGGAGTGTGACCCGTCACCATCGCCGTTTTAGATTCCCGATGGCCTTCTGACGCCGTCCCTTAATGCTCTCCAAAATCGTTCGGGCTTATCAAGGCTTGACCACGTGGATTAGCTGACGCCGTCTGCTTTAACTTATACCGTGACGACCTGATCTTTCCAAGGGTGACGCCGTCAGAATTCCCATCAAATTTCTCTGGCTTACATGAGTAATTTCATATCCACCACTTTTGCCAAGCCATGACGCCGTCAAGAACAAATCCTGAGGCCGTCAAGGTACTTTTCAGCCGGTTTTTGAGACTGTGTCGTTTTCTTCACTTTTATGCTCCAAAACGTCCAAATGCTTCTTTTCCAAATTTCTTCTCCAAGAATACCTAAAATGACAAAGGAACGATATAAGGCAATATTTGATCAAATAAATACGATTGGGCTTAAAATGACCCTTAAAACGGTACACTTTTCCGCTTCCACCCAAATTGATGCGTGGTTTTGCAACCTTACAACAGGTTTTACCTCTCGAGGGATCTCAAGAGGCTTACAACCCCACACAGGCAGTGTACCTGACCGATGTAGTATAGTGTAGTGGTAAGTACGGGGATTGATCGTTCTCCACAGGAATAGTGTTCGTTAGGTATGAAAAACTACTCTAATAGGTCTAAGGGTGAGAGAAGATTCTTTTTTATGTTTTTTTTATAATTTTATGAAAGCAAGTAAAATCTCGGTTTGAAAGAGTGGGCGGAATTAGTTGCTAGTCAACTAACCCAAATAACTACGAATGCAAATAAAATAAAATAACTGAAAATGAAAAGGTGGTGAAATTTATGTGGAGAAAAATGTGTTTACTTAGATTTCCTTACTCCCTAACTATCTTTTACCGGTTGATTAGTGTGTATTAATTGCGTGGATGACGGGTGTATTCCTTAATACCAATCATGGGGTGGCGTACGTACTTCCCCAACTCTACAAGCTCCTACTTCACTCCTATGTCGAGCCGGCTAGGAAGCTCCTAACATGGGATCACTAGAATTCGCTTGTGCATTAAATACAACCATAAAAACCTTTAGTACGCATTGGTTCATGTTTCTTAAGACGTTCAAGCAAGTTACCGAATAGGAAGTTAGCCAGTTTTCTTAAGCCTAAAATAGATAAACAATCATCCAATACAACTAATAACACACTAATAACCAATAATCAATAGCTAGGTTTCATTAGATCTAAGCTAACACAAAGAAAACCTAGCCTAGCATGTTAAACAAAGACAAGAACAAGATAGAATCAAACAACACATAGACATATTGAATGATTAATTGATAACTTATCTTCAATGTAACATGGAAGATCTCAAGGCAAAAAGCCTTGAAAAAGCTGCTAAAATCGTCTTAGGGTTTTCACACACAAAGTTCCCCAATAAGTTCCACACTAATGACAAAAAATTGCAAAACTATATATAGACTTTCATATCTGACGGCGTCACGTTATGGAGTGTGACGCCGTCACCTCGCCGCTTTTAGGGTTCCCGGATGGCCTTCTTGACGCCGTCCCTCTTTAGCTCTCCAAAATCCGTTCTGGCTTATCAAGGCTTGACGCCGTCTGGATTAGGCGTGACGCCGTCTGGCTTTAACTTATACCGTGACGACCTTGATCATTCCAAAGGGTGACGCCGTCAGAATTCCCATGCAAATTTCTCTGGCTTATCATGAGTAATTTTCATATCCACCACTTTTGCCAAGCCATGACGCCGTCAAGAACAAATCCTGACGCCGTCCAAGGTACTTTTCAGCCGGTTTTTGAGACTTTGTCGTTTTCTTCACTTTTATGCTCCAAAAACGTCCAAAATGCTTCCTTTTCCAGATTTCTTCTCCAAAGTACCTAAAATGACAAAAGGAACGATTTAGGGCAATATTTGATCAAATAAATACGATTTAGGGCTTAAATGACCCCTTAAAAGCGGTACACTTTTCGCTTCATCAAATACCCTTACACTTGAGATTTGCTTGTCCTCAAGCAAATGCGCTTTTATTCTAATCAAAATACAAGTTAGGGGTCATTTAACGCTAATATAAAAGTAATTGCAACAAATAATCATTCCACTTTAATCATAATAAGCACGGAGATTACAAACTAGCACCTCACAATTAGTGTTTAGATACTCACATCTCTCAAGTGTCATCAAAATAAATCTCATAAATGAAAACGGATAATATCTCTCACTACCTGTCATAGCAAATAGATTACCATAGGCTTGGGAAAGGATCGAAAACCTCCTCCACTAGGCGTGAGCACCTAAGATAAACTATCAAAGAGGGCTTTTAAATGGGTTATAATGTTAGGTGTAGGGAAAAGGAAAACACGGTTTTGTTGGATAAAGGATATTTTACTGGTGGCGAGTTAAAGATCTTGATCAATTACATGTACTATACAATGTTGCTAAGCCAAGACTCGACTCAATCTTAAACTAAAAATAAAATAACAAAAACATAAAATAAATATAAAATGAAACGGGATGGTAGTCCGTATGTTTTTTTTTTCTATTTTTCTTTTTCTCATTTTTTTTTGAATTTTTCTTGATTTTTTTTTTTTTTTTTTTTTTTTTTTTTTTTTTTTTTTGCATACACTCTTGCCCTACCATCCAAAATAATACATCATAGGGGCGTTGCATTCCCCTTACACTTGAACTTTTACATAACTTTACAATTAACTAATCTAATGACTCGGATTAAGATAATTGAAAAACTTGGAGTACTTTTAAAATATTTAGCACATATGGGGGTAATAAATGATGTTCTTCCCCATTACTCCATTACACTAGTACTTTACCCATGAGTCCCAATCGTCCCAAAACAATATGTACAAGGATATGACTCGACTTAGCAACCATGTAATCAATTAGATAATTAACTAAGGGTTTAAACAAATGTTGTCACAATAATGCACTAAAAATGAGTGCATACAAGGTAGGCTAAGGCGATTTGGGTGTACATTTTAGTGGGGCGTAACAAATTCTTCCTTTAAGTAAAATGCTTAAAGGTCGAAACGAAAAGATAGGCTCTGAGGGGTGTACTAGGGGTATCGTGTACTAAAAATGAGTACAACGCAAAGGGTGTGGGAGAATTACTTGACCAATGTAGCCAAAGTAATTATAACAAAAACACAGGTGTAAAACAATGGGTTAATCCTAATGCCTCTTATCATGTAGTAAATCTAACTACACGAATGTAGTCTCACTTGTGGCCTCGGAATGGTCCTAACGCAAGTTCTAGAATCTAAGTGCTACCGGTACACACATCATAGCATAAATGTTTTTCCTACCAATTCTAGGGGCGAACCTCACATATTTGGGGGTGGAAAAATTTTTTAGTGGTACGGTTTTTTGTGCTAGTCATATAACTCCTATCCGTGAGACGCTCATTAGAACTAAAGTTTCACTCCTAAATGTTGTAAAAAATTTTAAATTTGGCACTAAAATTACCCTAACAGGTATTTATCTCAGTTTTATTACACATTTACTATTAAACAAACAAAAATCAAACGTAATAGCATTCTCTAATCGTACTTTTACCCCCCTTACACTTAAGATGAACATTGTCCCCAATGTTCAAATAACAAATGTAAAAGTAAAAAAGTAAAAGAATGAAATCAAATACTCCCCTGATTCGCTCGGTGGATAATGAAGTAACACGGTTAGATCTTCTTCCAAAGAGAATGTAAAAGCTCCATGACTAATGCATCGCCAAAAGCTTGATCCAAAACATTTCCTTGTCCAAAATAACCTGTTAAACCTGAGAAAACAAACACGAAAACCTGCATAACATCGGCGGGATAAACTCTATATATAAGGATATAATGCTTGTGGAATGATAATTTTGCAGATTCCTGGAGATTATAAGTTATAGATTTAATAAAAACTTTTTATGAAAACAAAACTTTCAAAAATTTTCAGAAAATTAAACCTGACGCCGTCAGGTTGTAAAGCCTGACGCCGTCAGAAATAATCTGACAGAATTCTCATGTTACGTTTCCGGAAAAATTTTTGGAAAAACCTATACCTTACTTCCTGGAAATCCTGCAAAACATCATTATGACTCGATACAAGCATTTGACTCAAACAAACACTAATATGTATGTTCATTTATTATTATTACGATTCATGTTCATTTGTGTTCTAAATAAACCGATTTAGATTTCCCTTACACTTAACTTTTGCAAAATACCTTTATATGTAGTTAAGACGAAGTTAAAAACAAGATAAAGCATTTTCACAATTTACTTTTGAACATGAATCAATAATAATAAAATTTAAACACACATACGGAAACAAATAAAATCAAACAAACAAAGAAATAAACACACAAAGCAAATAAAACTTGGGTTGCCTCCCAAGAAGCGCTTTTCATTATTAACGAGTCTTGTAGCTAGACTCAAAGTCACGTACATTACGTGATTCCATCATTCATAATGACGTATCCCTGATAGATATAATCCTTGTTATCAGGGTGGTGGTGTCTCAATCGCCCGACATTCACAGTCACTTCACCTCCTCCCTTGCTGGTCAAGCTCACTACCCCATCTTGGTGTAGACTTTTAATTGTGAATGGTCCGTACCACCAGGGACTTGGTTAATCGGTAGGTGCTTTTGTTTCTGAATGCCTTAGGAGTACTGAGTCTCCTTTTGTAAATTCCACGGGGTTATTGGTCTGTTTATCAGCCTCAATATAATCGTCATTTCCGCCCTTACATTCTCTAATCTCATTTTCCTTGTAATTCTTAATCCTTGCCTCCCATGCACGGATTTTCTCTCGAACCTTACCACGGATTATATTGGGGTTCGCCTCCATCTTATTTTGTAGAGCAATATCTCGTATATGTCGTGGGATCGTTGGGAAGTTTATTGTATTCTTCCCCTTCTTCATTTGGATGGTACTTTTTTCGTAATTGATTTGTGCCCTAGTGGTCGCGAGAAAGGGTGCCCCAAGGATTATTGGCATATTCATGTCATTTCTTTCAATAATCATGAAGTCGACCGGATACAGGAATCCGGCAACGTTGACCAACACATCTTCCGCAATTCCTAACGGGTACTCATAAGAATGTTTTGCAAAGGAGAGTTTAGTACGGGTGATGGATGGCAGTTCGTCGGTTAACTGGACATAAACGGATAAAGGCATCAAATTTACGTCGGAACCTTGGTCAGCTACCGCATCCAGATACTTGAGTTTTCCAATGCTGCATGGTATTTCGAAGACCCCGTAGAATTCTTGCTTTTCCACTAACTTTTGTCTTATGAGGCACTCATACAATTGCCCTCCGGGTAATGTGTCGGATTCATCATCCGGTTCCATCCTCTTGGACTCCTTGTTGGGTAGATGAGTACGTCGATAGTTTCCCACCCAATCGTTTATGGTTTCCTTGTTTATTTCGTGCTTCAAGTAATGCCTCACTTGTTGTGACTTTGGTGGTTCTTCCAATTGGCGCTCCTCAGTGGGCGCCTCCTTCCCCTTGTCGGAATTGCATGTGTAGGCATTGGTGTTTCCGTCATTAAGTGGGACGAGGTCAATTTTGTTAACTTCCATAGTTATCAACTTCCCTCTTCCATCATTTTCGCCCTCTTGGGCGACGGAGACGGCATTAACACATTTAGTGTTGGGAACTTCAACATCTTTTCGCACTAGCACATTTTTAGGAGCTTTTGTATTTGTGTATTCTTTCAAGAGGTTCATCATCTCCGCCATCTTCTCTTCCATTTCCTCCTTCTGTTTGTAGACGGCTTCCTCAAATTTTGCCAACCGTTCGGAGTGTTTTGACATGTATTCTCTCATTCGAGCTTCGAATGTTGGACTAAGTTCCTGAGGTGGTGAATTGGGTTGAGCGTGCTTATGGAAGGGTTTATTATTTTCCCTACAGGGTGATTCGGACAATGGTATTTGCTTAACGCTTGAGACCGAGTTAATTGTTGCTTTTTGTGGACTTAAGGGTCTCTTATGCTTTTCCATAAGATATGCAACCCTTTTCTCAAGTTTATTAATGCTTTCCTCAGTGATTTGATTGGCTGTATCGGGCGACGAATATGTCTTGACCGCCGAGCGTACATCGTGGGAGACTTGCCACAATTCATCATCGTCGGATGCAAGCTCATCAATGATCTCCCATGATTCCTCGGCGCTTTTGTCGCGCAATCTGCCCCCGGCGGCTCGATCGATGGCACGCTTGGTGTGGTAATCAACATGGTCATAGAAGATTTGGATTTGAAGCCAGAGATTTATGCCATGATGAGGGACTTTTTGGAGTAAGTCCTTGAATCGAATCCATGCCCCGTAGAGGGTTTCGCCTCGACATTGTTCAAACATCAAGATATCCTTCCTTAGCTTGGTAGTTCTTCCCGGTGGGAAAAACTGAGCAAGAAAACGAGTAGTGAGATCATCCCAAGAGGTGATGGATCCTGCGGGTTGACGCTCTAGCCATTGACTAGCTTGGTCCCGCAAAGAGAATTGAAAGAGACGCAGTCGGGTCGTCTCTCGAGTGGCAACATCAAGGTCTATAGAATCAACGATTTTGAGAAAGTCCTTGAGATGTTGATTAGGATCTTCAGAACGAAGTCCATGGAATGCGCATCCGCTTTGCACCAACCGGATGGTGTCGGATCGCAAGGGAGTGACATTGGCTCCTTGAGTGAGCTCAATGGTGTTTCGATAGCCATGGTGGCTAGGACGGGAGTACTCTCCTAAAGTACGGGCTCTAGGAGGTGGTGGTTGTTGTGGTGGGTTGTTGCGATCGAGGATAGTTGAAAAACAGTTTATAGAACGAGAACCATTCGTTGTTTACCAAAATAGTAGTAAGGTCGAAATTTTGATTTCATAAGGTAGCGGTAAAACATTTGTAGGGTGACTGCAATATGGTCTATAGAATAATCGAAAACAGTTTGTATAGTATCAGCGGTATGGTTTAAATATTTTATGAGAGGGTAGCAAAAATAACTGAGATCCCCGAGAGACGAGAGGGGATTAGGTGATTGTCCCAAGGAACGCGGTTCAGGTTATTCCTTAGAGTTTTAAGGTTTCTGTCGGGCGCAGAATCTCAAAATGAATTTTTCAGTTTAACCTTTACTAAATTGGTGTCGGTTCGCGTGTGGTGTCAGTTTTTCAGAAAAACAGATAACCTCTTGTTTTTTTATTTGTCGGAGTCTGAAATTGTAAGGAAGTGATAAATTCACTTTTACTGATAAGTTTAAATAAATTTTGGCGAGTTGTTGTACGCTACTGCGTGTGGGTTTGCTTCCCGAAATAAATACGTAAACATATCATTGTTTAGTTTAACAGTTTGGTAATAATAAATAGACATTTATTATTAAAATATTAGTGGAAAAATACCGGTTGTCACACTCGACGTTGTTAGGTGATGTCCCTTGAAGATCAGGGATTATAGCGATCCCTGATGTATGATTATTAGATCCTTGTTGCTGCTGATGCGTGGTTTTGCAACCTTACAACAGGTTTTACCTCTCGAGGGATCTCAAGAGGCTTACAACCCCACCAGGCAGTGTACCTGACCAATGTAGTATAGTGTAGTGGTAAGTACGGGGGATTGATCGTTCTCCACAGGGAATAGTGTTCGTTAGGTATGAAAGACTACTCTAATAGGTCTAAGGGCGAGAGAAGATTCTTTTTTATGTTTTTATAATTTTATGAAAGTAAGTAAAATCTCGGGTTTGAAAGAGTGGGCGGAATTAGTTGCTAGTCAACTAACCCAAGTTACTACGAATGCAAATAAAATAAAATAACAGAAAATGAAAAGGTGGTAAAACTTATGTGGAGAAAAATGTGTTTACTTAGATTTCCTTACTCCCTAACTATCTTTTACCGGTTGATTAGTGTGTATTAATTGCGTGGATGACGGGTGTATTCCTTAATACCAATCGTGGGGTGGCGTACGTACTTCCCCAACTCTACAAGCTCCTACTTCACTCCTATGTCGAGCCGGCTAGGAAGCTCCTAACATGGGATCACTAGAATTCGCTTGTGCATTAAATACAACCATAAAAACCTTTAGTACGCATTGGTTCATGTTTCTTAAGACGTTCAAGCAAGTTACCGAATAGGAAGTTAGCCAGTTTTCTTAAGCCTAACATAGATGAACAATCATCCAATACAACTAATAACACACTAATAACCAATAATCAATAGCTAGGTTTCATTAGATCTAAGCAAACACAAAGAAAACCTAGCCTAGCATGTTAAACAAAAGACAAGAACAAGATAGAATCAAACAACACATAGACATATTGAATGATTAATTGATAACTTATCTTCAATGTAACATGGAAGATCTCAAGGCAAAAAGCCTTGAAAAAGCTGCTAAAATCGTCTTAGGGTTTTCACACACAAAGTTCCACCATAAGTTCCACACTAATGACAAAAAATTGCAAAACTATATATAGACTGTCAGATCTGACGGCGTCACGTTATGGAGTGTGACGCCGTCACCTCGCCGCTTTTAGGGTTCCCGGATGGCCTTCTTGACGCCGTCCCTCTTTAGCTCTCCAAAATCCGTTCTGGCTTATCAAGGCTTGACGCCGTCGGAATTAGGCGTGACGCCGTCCCGCTTTAACTTATATCGTGACGACCTTGATCATTCCAAAGGGTGACGCCGTCAGAATTCCCATGCAAATTTCTCTGGCTTATCATGAGTAATTTTCATATCCACCACTTTTGCCAAGCCATGACGCCGTCAAGAACAAATCCTGACGCCGTCCAAGGTACTTTTCAGCCGGTTTTTGAGACTTTGTCGTTTTCTTCACTTTTATGCTCCAAAAACGTCCAAAATGCTTCCTTTTCCAGATTTCTTCTCAAAAGTACCTAAAATGACAAAAGGAACGATTTAGGGCAATATTTGATCAAATAAATACGATTTAGGGCTTAAATGACCCCTTAAAAGCGGTACACTTTTCGCTTCATCAGCTGCCCATCTGACTAACAAGATCAACCACTGAGGCCCGAGGCCAGAGAGTTTGCTTGTTCACAAAGCACTGAAACAGATTCAAAATGAAAAGGTTGCAGAACTGAAGATAACAGATTCAAGCTCCAGACTCTATTTGTACTTCATCAGCATGAATAGAATTAGGTATAATAAATATTGTAAATCTTTGATGTAATAAGCAGTATGTAAAAAGAATCCAAAGAAACTAATCCCCTTATCGTTTTGTGCCATTGTTAGTTGTTTTGGTTGAATGTGTGTTGATTGTAATTTAGGGTTGCTATAGAATTTAAGTAAAAGGGAAACAATACTACGGTAACTTTTGGGTTACTAGATTATAGTTATAAATGTGGTTGGACAATCATGCCCTTGAAAATATAACACAAAACGTGCGTTGACCTGACAATTATAATTTAAAAACCTTTTATTCAATTACCAAAACAATAAATATTCCGATACTACTGCTGGTGTCATTCTACTTCTGTTCTTAACGATACTACTGCTGGTAGTTTGCTAAAAACAGTATGAGGTTAATACTGACAAGCAAAATATTGACTTGTTCTCTTTCCAAAAATATTTACTTAATACCGTCATTCTACTTCTGGGCTTAACTAGTCGTTGTAACTAATGTGTCAGTAACATTTTTTTCTAGCCGTTGGGTAAAACCGTCAGTTACCATACTTATAGGGATTTTCTAGACAAAAATTATCTTTTTACCAAATATTTACTTATTCTCTTTCCAAAGATAATTTTACCTGTTACTTAAAATTCTCAAACCCTAACAGTATAAATATAAAAACCCGATTGGCTGTGCACATCATCAATTAACCCACATACGATCATCTTTCTGATATAAACTTACAAAAAGCATCACTCATAATGGCTGTTTTGGACTTTGTTAAGTCGCATAATATGGTTGCCTTTTTGGAGAAAACAGAGCAAGGGGATGGACCTAAATTCTATGAGGTTGTGGATTTTCTCAAAAATTGTCATATAAGGTATGCTTTAACTGTTTCCCCCACTCTTTTTGTCTCTCACATCACACAATTTTGGCAGACTGCTACTGTCATAACTAGTGAAGATGGAGACATAGAAATCTATTCTAAGGTGGATGGCATATCAGTTATTGTTACCGAATCTACTGTTAGGAGACATCTTAAGTTAGATGATTCAGATGGTATGAATAACATGCCATACACTCAAATTTTGCAAGAAATTGCCAGGATGGGGTATGATACATCCAATCAAAAATTAACTTTTCAAAAAGGATGTATCTCCCCACAATGGAGATTTCTAATACATACTGTCTTGCATTCTTTATGTCCTAAAAGAACATCATGGAAGCAATTCAGTAGCAATATTGCCATTGCTCTCATATGTTTGTCAACAAACAGAGTTTTTAACTTTTCAAAATTCATATTTGACGGTATGGTTGCTAATGTGAAAAGTAAAACAAAATTTCTTATGTATCCAAGATTTGTTCAAACCTTTTTGAATAAGAAAAAGAATCTGCTTAAGCAACATAAAAAAAATTTCCTACTCCTAGCCTACGAAAAAAAGTTTTTCAAAGCATGGCTATGGCAAGTAGACTATTTAATGGGGTAGTAATACCTCTCTTTCCTGAAATGCTTCAAACTGAACAGGGTGAAGGGTCAGTCAACCCAAGTGAGCCCCAACACACACCCATTGAGGTTCCTAATATCACTCATGCACCCCCAGTCACAACAACATATAGGAGAAGAACCAGAAAGGAGACTATGATTGCTCAGTCTAGTCCTCCTACTCATACCTTTGAAGCAGATGAGCCTATCTTTCATGATAGTATGGATGGGGCTTACACTACTGCATCTGGCTTAGTAGCTAGGCAGGTCAGTGTAAACATCAATAAGACCTCTTCCATGGCAACACCTAATGTGGCAAGTATTCAAACACTTGCCACAGGTGGTGTAATCCCAGGCCAACCAGAAATTCTGGGTGGTTCAGGTGTACATCCTAGTCTCACTAGGGTGGAATCTGAATCTTTGCCCAATGACTCACCTCTCCTAGCAGGTCACACAGCTAGAAGTGATGAGGGCAGTTATTCACTAATGGAATTGATGGTTATGTGTACCAATTTGTCAAACATGGTAGGATCTCTGCAAGAAGAACTGAAGAGCCACAATAATACTTTTTCCAAGGTCTACACTAAGCTGACACTCAGAGTGAAGAGTTTGGAAAGACAGCATAACAGGAAAAGATCCAAAGTGGTCCTCTCAGATAGTTCAGATGATGATGGGAATGATTCTCGCAAACAGGGGAGGAAATCAGGGAAATCTGGAAAAGAAGAAATAAAGAGATCAGGAACTGAGGGGAGGAATCAAGAAGGTACTGGTGGATTAAATGAAGAAGGTACTGGTAAAGATGCAGATATGGGTGCTCAAAATCATGAACAAGGTACTGTTGGGAAAGGAATTCTGATTGAAGAAGATGAGTCAAAGAAGAAAAAGTTTGATCCTAAGATACAAGCTCAGATAGATTATGATGCTGCAGTAGCAAAGAAAATGGCTGTAGATGATGTTGTTGATTTCATGGAAGCACAGAAATTAGAAAACCTAAGGATGGCTGAAGATGCTAAGATTGCTCAAGAAATGGCTTCAGATGCTCAGGTGGATCAAGAACAGTTTGAAGAACAGGTACAATACTTTATAGCTGCTGATCCCATTGTGAGAGCTCAAGCTGTAAAGCTTCTTAAAGATAACAGGTTAAGTGCAGATGCTAGATCAGAAATGCTTACTAGCTTCATTCTATCAAAGAACAGGGAATTAGCTTGGAGTGATCTTATGTAGAAGATCAGGGATAGACAAGAGAAAGGTTATAAGAAGAAGATGCTAACAAGGAAGGAACATATCATCTTCATGAAGAGTTACTTGAAGAACCAAGCATATTGGAAGCCGAGTTACTTCAAAGGAAGATCAGATGCAGAGATTGAAAAAGCATATTATGAGGCTTATGCAAGGATTACCGAACCAATTGAATTCACAATAGATACTGAGAATGATAAAGGAAAGAAAAGAGATCCAGAGGTGTTAGAGTCTGATACTTCTAAGAAACAGAAGACAGGAGTTGAAGGATTAACAGATGAGAAGATCAAGAATATGATTGTAGTAGTCCCAGAATCCACAAACATCAAACCAATACAAGCAAAACACCCTATTATAGATTAGGAGGTATTCACTGAGGGAAAAATGAAAGGGTGGAAAATCATAAGAATTAGTGGAATAACTGAAAGATACAAACTGTTTGAGGATTTACTTAAAGGTCTTGACAAGGAAGATCTCAATCAGTTATGGAACTTAGTACAGGAGAGATTCAGAGTTGCAGATCCACTTGAAGACAAAGATAAAGAATTATGGGTACAACTGAAGAGGATTTATGATCCAGATGGTGGAGAAGCAATATGGAGATTTCAGGCTAAGACCAAAGATGTCACTTGGAAGCTGTTTGATACATGTGGAGTGCACAGAATTTCTACCAAGGATGGGATAGAAATCTATATGCTGGTTGAAAAAGACTATCCTCTCAAAACAGCAACCTTATTGACATTAGTGGTTTCAAAATTGCAGGTTGAGACTGAATCACAAATGGCAGATACACTAGTCAGAAGGATTTTTGATATTGCGGAACAGAGGAAAGCCCATACCAAGAGGTTGACATAGCAGGTGTTTGGAAGAATCCCCCTATCATGGAGATCAAGTTTAATTCAAAGAAACTTAGTGATTTGGAGAGAAATCACAAGAGCGGATGAGTAAGATGTTAGTCAGAGTTCCAGAAATGCTTCATGTTGACCCACTTCAGTCAAGACATCCAATAATGGATTGGGAGATCTATAGATAAAAAAATTGGAACGGCATGGAAGATTACAAGAGTTGGTGGAGAGATAACAGTATTCAAGAATTTTGGGAATTTGGTAAGAATCCGTGACAGAGAAGACCTGGACATTTTATGGAAATTGGTTCAATAAAAGCTCAATACAAAGAAGAAGGCAGATGTAAAGGAGCAAGAACTAGTGATTATTCAAGATAACTAGTATTATTCATAATAATATTGAATCGTTTGGGTTATTGTCATTGTCTTCATTGTTCATAAAATACACTGTTCCACTCATTCACAAACAACATCTTCTAAGTATAACTAAGTAGATAAACTAATCCCCGTATCGTTTTGTGCCATTGTTAGTTATTTTGGTTGAATATGTATTGATGGTAATTTAGGGTTGCTATAGAATTTAAGTAAAAGGGAAACAATACTACGGTACAACTTTTGGGTTACTAGATTATAGTTATAAATGTGGTTGGACTATCATGCCCATTTAAAGTAATTAGTTATAAATGTGGTTGGACTATCATGCCCTTGAAAATTAGTTAAAACGTGCGTTGACCTGACCATTATAATTTAAAAAAATTTTGCTGCTGAAGGTTCTGCTGCTCAAGTTGAAACTATTGGGATTCTGCTGCTTGGTTTGAAAGTGTAGGGTCGGTTTTGTAACTTGGCGCCAATAAAGCCCTAATTAGATCCGAACGGTATAAAAACCCAATTCGATCTCACAATTAACTTTGTGCGCCCAAAATTAAACCCAGTTCAAACACTAACACATTTTCTTATCTTCCGATCAAAAACCCCCAAAATTAAAACCCTAATTCACAATGACAGAAAGAAAATTCTCCGAGCATTACAATCAAGTGGCGTTTCTGCAAAAGGTCCCAGAAGCAGAGGGTTTTACTGAGGTTATTGACTTTCTTAATGCTTCCCATATAAAGTATGCATTAACAGTAAATCCCACAATATACAAATCCCACATGAAAGAGTTTTGGTCCACTGTCAGGGTCAAAACTAATGATGAGGGAGAATATTTGAATGCTATGGTAGATAAACAAATTATAATTGTTTCTGAGTCAGTTGTAAGAGAAATACTTCATTTTACAACTGATGAAGTAATACTTTGCCTTGATAATGCTACCATTTTTCAAGAACTTGAAAGAATTGGGTATGAGAGGAAAATTAGTGGCTTAAAGTTTTTCAAAGGTCTTCTCTGCCCACAATGGAAATTTCTTTTTCACACCCTTCTCCACTGTCTTAGTCCTAAAACTACAGGTTGGAATGAGTTCAGTACAACTCAAGCATTAGCCTTGATTTGTCTGGCCACAAGACAACCCTTTAATTTTTCGGCTATGATTCTGGATGGGTTGAAAAAACAAATTTCTGGAAAAGTTTATGTTTAACCAAGGTTTTTACAATTAATCATTAACAAACAATTAAAGAAACCTAAGGGACATAAAGGGACACATAACAGTCCTAAACTTATAAGCAAAATGTTTAGTTATTTGAGAAAGAATGGTACTGGCTTTTCTGGGGCTGTAACTCCTTTGTCACAACATATGCTACAATTGGCTGCTACTCAGGGTGAGGGTGCTGAAATCCCAACAACTACCTATGACACACCCACTCCTAAATCTTCACCTGAACAAACCCAAAAGACCCAATCCCCTAGGATTTCACCCAATATGGATAATGAGCAACTTGAGGCGAGTGTTAGGATGGCACCAGACGAGGCTGTCACGGGAGATGTAGGTGACATGATGGGAGAGGCTAGAACTACTGATCCTGGCTTAGCAGCTGGACAGGACAGTGCTAACATAAATAAGATCTCCAGCATGGCAACATCTAATGCAGAGGGTTCTATTGAACCTAATGCAGGTGATGGTAACCCCAGCCAACTGGCTCAAAAGGGGGGCTCAGATGATCAGCCTAGGGTTGATACTGGGTTTAAGCCCATTGATTCACCTCTCGGACCAGGTAACACAGGTCGAAGTGAGGAGGGCAGACTTGAAAACATTGAATTGATGGATACCTTTGTACATACTGACAATGTCAATGATTCACCTCTCAGGCCAGGTAACACAGGCCGAAGTGATGAGACTAGCAAAGAAAATGAGGAATTGATGGATAAAAACAATGTACAAAATGCCAAATCCTGTGATCCACCTCTCAGGTCAGGTTACACAGACCAAAGTGGTGAGGATATTCTGAAACTTATTAATGAATTGACGGTAACATGTACAAAATTGTCAAAAGAAGTGCTTGGTCTCAAGAAGCAATTGCTGGTGGTAAAATCTACTCAGGGTGCAGAGATCAGAAGGCTAAAGATAAGGGTTAGGCATCTTGAGGAGCTACAGAGATCAAGGGCTTCACAATCTAAGGATTCCAAACCAGGATTGGGGGAGGATGCTCCCAAACAGGGGAGGAATGAGCACATGGGTACAGAGGAGATAGTCAAGGAATCAGGGGAGATTGACATGAACTTGGATGAAAATGTTGCTGGTAATGAAGGGGTTAATGTAGATGTGAATATGGATGATCATAGTGGTGAAAATGTTGAAGAGTTTGTGGTTAAAGGTAGATCAGGAAATGAGGTGGTGCTTGAAAGTGTTGAGAAAGTATTAAAGGGTGATTCTGCTGCTTGTGCAGGGCATCCTGCTGCTAGTGCAAATTTTTCTGCTGCTGAGATAGAAAAAGGTTCTACTGCTGGATATAAAGAACCTACTGCTGAGATGGATGATGAGATAAGCTTAGCAGGAGATTTAACACTGTTGGGACTAACACAAACTCAATCATCTAAACCACAACCAACACATGAGCAACAACCACAACCTCATCCTACTGCTCAACAATCACAACAACAACCAAGTCCACCACCTGCAACAACACCTGCAACTACTAAAGTGTCTCCAACACCTACAAATCCAAGACAACCAGTCAAAGAAGTGGTTATTAGAGAACCTGAACCTGTACCAAAACCTGCACAACCAACTATTTCATCTAAAGACAAAGCCAAAGGAATTCTGATTGAAGAACCCAATCAAGAGTTCAAATTTCAATCACCAATTAAACAAGAACAACAAAGTGAAACAGATGAAGAAGTTGCCAGAAGGCTACAAGCAAATATTAATGCAGAAGAGGATGCAAAGAGAAAGCATGAACAAGCTGATTGGGAAACAGCTGTGAAGGCTCAAGAAGAAGAAAGAGCAAGCTACACTCCTGAAGAGAGACAATGTGCGATAGATGATCTATTGGGTGAGTTTAGAAAGAAACAGAGACAAAAAAGAGATTATAAGAAGAAGAAGCCTACAAAAGCTGAACAAATAAGGTATATGAAGAGTTATCTGAAGAATCAAGCCTACTGGAAGAATAACCATTTCCAAAGGATGACTCATGCAGCTATTGAAAAGGCATATTTTGAAGCTCATGCAATGATAAACAGACCTATTGATCCATAATTCATGATTGATACAGGACTCAGTAAGAGTGAAAAAGAAAAGTCTGTGAAGGAAAAAAAGAGGGAAGCAGAAAAGGTTGATGAAGGTAAAGAAAAGGTGGATAGTGAGAAGACAGTAGAAGCTGAGAAAGAAGATAAGAAACATGAGGAAAAGGATGTAAAGGCTAAGTCTGATATTGGTGTAAAGAGGCCTGGCAGAAGATTAAAAATGCAGGCCAGGAAGAAGAAGAGATCTAAACCCATAGTAATGAGTGATTCAGAGAGCAGTTCTACAGTGGAGAAGGAACCAAGTACTGATGATCATGAATTTGAAGAAGTAACTGTAGAAGATATAAAGAGGGTAATGGATTTTACAGTTATTTCTAAGCATCAAGAGACTGAGATCACAAATGCAACCCCTTCGAAAGTAAAGCATCCTATCATCTCTTATGAGTTTGGCATCAGGGATGGAAGTGAAGCCTTCTGGGAGTTCAAGAGAACTAATGGTTCCTACCACAAGTATACAAGGTTTTCACAGATGTTGTACTGGATGGACAGGGATGATATAGTTTCTCTTTGGAAGTTGTACAAGGAAAAATATGGAGATGTGAGACCATAGGAGATTCACGAAAGGGTGATCTATTACTACTTGAGAATAATGTTTGAACCACATTACAGTGATATAGAATGGAGAACATTGATTAATAAAAAAGTTCACAGATGGTATTTGTATCAGTCATGTGGAGTTCATGCTTTGTTTGGACAAGGATTAGCTATTTATATGCTGACTGATAGGGATTATCCTTCATTAAATTGGCAACCGGAAATTCTTACGCAGATGTTACAACCTGGTAAGTTAGAGTTGCAGAAGGAGTTTTTCACAGATGATCAGGCATATAAGTTGATAACAAAGTATGACAAGATCTTAAACCCAAAGAAGAAGTAAGTTTTTGGAAGCATCCTCCTGGTGTTGTTCTATGCTTATAAGAAACTTGATGATTTTGGGATAAAATATCAAGTTTAGCGGAGGATTGTTGAGATTTAGGATGCTGCTGCTCAGGGATCATCATACTGCTCTTGATTGTAAGTGGAAAAATGTCCCAAGTGTTATTCTACTGCTAGCCTAGTTTATTCTGCTGCTAGTATATTTCGTTCTACTGCTGGGTTACTGAACTGATTAAGGAAATGTGCCAAATATGGTTCTACTGATAGCGATAGAAGATTCTGCTGCTGGAGACTTTATTCTGCTGCTTATCAGATAAGCGTGTAAAGTTTGTTAGATAATTATGGTAATGATACGAATAGATATTATCTTGTATAGGAAGTCTTTGTAACCGACTAGGACTCCTTAGTCTATAAAAGGAGGATCTAGGGTTAGAGATAGAGTACGTACTGTTTTGTAAGTCGAATCACTTCAAGGTTTTTGTAACCCTGTTACTTTTGAGTAACCGTATTAATATATTGAAATGTTTATTGAGAATTCGTTTGTGTTCATTAATAATTCTTATTAAGATTAAATACTAGATTCCGCATAGTATTCAATAGTTATGCTCAAGAACAGTTTCTATACCTGTTGTCTTGGATTTATATCTAAGATAATTAATAAGATCGTTAGCTCAACTGGGATCAACAAAACTGAAAAAGATAGAGAAAGGGTAATGGCTCTCACAGTTCTCTTAAAAAAAAAAGAACCTGAGACTACTAATGCAGTTCCTTTAGCAGCAAAGCATCCAATCATCTCATATTCACACAAGATCAGGGGTGGAAGTGAAGCCTACTGGGAGTTTAGAAGAACAAATGGTACATGTTATGGATTTGTTAGCTTTTCACAAATGTTGCATTTCATGGACAGAGATGATGTGGTTACCCTCTGGAGGTTATACAAGGAGAAGTGTGGTGATACAAGGCCAGAGGAGGTATATGAAAGGGTGATCTACTATTATCCAACCGATCCAAACAAGCAAAGACGTAAGTATTCAAAATTTATTCAACATAAATCATAGTTAAGTTCATCCGTTGGTGCATCTAAAAAATTAAAATGAACAATCCATGGTGTCATAGTTAAGCTCATAAGTTACAACTTTCATATAATTCGCTACAAATCATCCAAATGAACCAAGTGCGGGTGACCTGAGGGCCCCTGTTGTGTCTGAGTGTGGTTGTTATGAGCGTTGACATTATTTGACGACCCCGGTTGTGACTGGCTGTCGTTGTTAGGAATGTTGCTTTGAGGAGTAGATGATTCACAATTCCATATAAAAGGACTGTTTGACTCAGCAGTTGGGTCTGTCTGTTGGACAGTTTCACGACTGCTGTGTACTTCCTGACCTTGTTGTTCAACTGACTCCTCGTGAGTAGGGGTGCATGATTCTCTCTTTCTTTTACGTTTCTGAGATGTAATGTCAGTTTAAAATAAATTTATATTATACTAGAAAGTAAATAACAAAAGTGTTTACATTATTCTAAACAAAAACAAGTACCTTTTTTTGGACCAATGGTACATTACATGACCGCCGTGTGTGTCCTTTCTTGTCACACCTCGAACATTTTGTGCTTTTCGGTTCTTCCCCCTGTGATCGGATATGTTCTTTCTCTTTTGGCCTTCCAGGTTGCCGCTTAACAATAAGCGGTGGTTTTACCACTTGCAAGTCATCAGGAGTACGCCACTGTTTCATGTCTTTTAGAGGATACACCTTATCTTGGTACGTATTTTTTAGCGCTGTTTTCTTAAACCATTTTAACGCCCAACTGCTATTGTTATCCAAACCTTCAGCTCTAGAAACAGCACAAACATGCCCACACGGTAAACCTGATATTTGCCATTTACGGCAACTACATTCTTTTTTGTCAAAGTCAACAATATGAACCTCTTGTGAATCAAAAACTTGATACATTTTGAACATCTCAATCCCGCTAACAACCCAATTAGCGCTCTTTACCATTCTATCGTTTACTTTTGCAGCTGCCCATTCACTAAGTTCATCCTTTGGTGCATCTAAAATTAAAAAATAAAATAGTCTTACATAAATGAAATGTTAAACAAAACATAATACACACTTGTTTTTTTTTTAATTACCTTTGTATTTTGCTCGACGATCACAATAACATTTTTGTAGAAGCTTTCTGTAGTACTCCATTAGCATGGTTATTGGAACTTTCCGAACAGATGCGGTCAAAGAGTTTACTGATTCTGCACTATTCGAGGTCAAATAATTGTACCTGTCTGCAGGGCAGTAAGCCCGTGACCACTTACCAAATCCAGCGTCTTCTAGTTTTCTATAGACATCTGGTTTTGTGCGTTGAATTTCAGATATTGAATCATCAAAATTCCTCTCTGTGTATGCTTTGCATGTCCTCCAATATATAGCCTTCCACTTTCTACTCTTCAAATTGCAATTCATCATTAAATGACGACAACAGTACCCATGAAAGGCATCAGGAAAAATGGTACTACACACATGTCGAATTGCCGAATGTCTGTCAGAGATGATGGCCAAATCGCCAACATCACCAATGCATTCTTTAAATTTACTCATAAACCAAGACCATGATTCGTTTGTCTCACCTTGACAAACACCAGTGGCGATAGGTATGATCTGGTTGTTACCGTCCATTCCAACAGCAACCATGTTTGTTCCACGGTATCTCCCTTTAAGATGTGCGGCGTCAATTATTATCAATGGCTGCAAAAAACCCAAGAAGCTCCGAATCTATTTTATTAAACCACATATTGGTTAGTGAATACTATATGCATAATAATCAAGGTAAAAATTAAAAAAATTTAAGACGAGCTTACCGCAACACCGAACCCTATGAATACCATCTTAAATCGATCTTCATCATCTGTCTCGATGTGTGTTACCGTCCCTTCATTTTCCAAATTTAAGTTGTAGCAATAATACGGTAACTGCTCAAAAGAATCCGTAGGGCTACCGTTTACCAACTGTAATGCAATGTTTTTCCCACCCCAAGCTCATTTATAAGAAACGTCAATTTTCCATTCGATATTCAGATCTTTTTGTATGTCCTTACATGTATAGATCCTTCTGCTATCCTTCAGTTTGTCTACCAGCAAGTGACCCAACAATTGTTGGGTAGCGTTTCGATGATTAGGATTAATTCTAGTTCGGGAACATGTATGCACGTCGTTAATGCTTGACACATAGAATCTACATGTTATAATACTTTTTCGTGTGTGAACGTACCAGTTGCAACCCTTTTCCACACAGTTTACACTCAACCTACTCTTGCTAGACCTAATTACTTTAAACTCAAAACGTTCAACTAAAGCTTTTATTCCTATTGCATAAAAGCACTCTGCCTTATCATCAAACCAAACACCAAGCTGAACTTTGGATACCACAGCGTGTCTAAGGGTATTAATCATTTTAATTATAGGATCAGGTGAATTGGGTGGGTCAGGCATGTTTTCAAATGTGGATTTCTGCCAACGGGGTTGAACATCATCAAAAACCTGTTCGATTTTAAAATCATTATCATGATTTTCAACTTTCGATGTTTGATAATCACATTCTTCAGGGAACAAAGAAACATTAAGATCGATATCAAGAGGCCTAGAAGAAGAAGATGGTTTTACCTCCAAAGTTTGATCGATACGTTCGACGTATATTGTCTGAACTATGGTATGCTTACGACATATTTCGTTAACAAAGAAGGCTACGTCATCATCGTCACATACTTCAATTTTGTTGGATCCGGATATGTAGTGTAAGCTGATGTCCTTATCTGTGATATCGTATTTTTCCTTGATATACGTTATCAACATGATGTAATTAGCGTCTACTGGAAGTAAAACTCCACGAGCTAATTTTGAAATTCAAATAAAACTTTTAATTTTGAGGGATTAGTTGAATTCATCTTGTTTAGCGTGTGAAAATATCACAAGTTTTGCCTTATTTGTGGTGTGGGGTTATGCAGAACCCCAAGTACCAATCGCTTAAAATTTTACGATCTGGTCGCTCAATTAAAAAGTCGCTTAAAAATTTCCCTCCAAACTTTCGTTTCCCTCTCATTTGCACTCTAGATTTCCCTCCAAAATTTAATTTCCCACTCATTTGGTATGTAATGGCTTCATCTTCTTCCACTTCCAAATCAAATAAAAAGACCATCGAATACTACCTGAATGCTACACATTGCGAATGTCCAAAACCATTACCAGTCGCACTACAAACATGCGGAAAAGAAGCGGATATACAAGAAGGTGGGAAAGACTACAGTTCCCTATGAAGGTGTTGCACTTTCACAAAATGAGCTGATGATGGAAATGTCTGAGGAGTTGACTTTTATCAAGTCAAAAGTGAAAGTTCATGACAAATTTGTATTTGTTTTATCTTTCGTTGTTCTCTTCATTGCTTTTGTTATAGCAACAAGTGTTATGTACTAAGTGTTATGTACTGGGCTGTAATAAACTGGTAATGGCTGTTTACAAGTTAATGTGTCGTTTTAATGCGCATCACATGCACTCACAGTTGTGGTGCTCTACATAGTTAAACAGTCGATCAATATACAGAAACCTACAATCAATATATAAAAACATACAGAAACCTACAATAGTTAACCATACACGAGTTCAGACTAGACTACCATCTCAGACCAAGTTAGTTGTTGTACTTACATGTTGTAGTTATAATTCCCATTGCCATAGAACACAAAACCAAAGTATAATCCCACGCCTCTACTATATTAACACCCTTTTGTGAAGCTCCACACGAGCTTGGTCCAAATCGTCTCTCGGCTATCACTGCCCTAACACAAAGTTCGTTCCTCCACCTCCAAAGATCCCTACAAACATCAGAGATCGCAACATTTTGTAACAATCCTAAAAGATCCTCTACATCCCCACATGCTCTCCCTCTAAGATCCCTGACCAAATCACATTCCCATTTCAAAACCCCATCCAACCATCTCCCCTTGTTGTAGTTACATGACTAAACCATCTCAGACCAAATTACATGTTGTCGTTACATTAGTTAACAGTTAAAAAAAATAAAAAATTAAATAAATAAAAATTACAAGCAACATATAAACCATAATCTATTCAACATCTGTATTCACAGGCACCTTATACTTCCAAAAGTATGTTACCATGTGCTCACGATAGGCTAACGCTACCTGGAGAGGATCATCAACCCTCATACTCAAGTTGTTAGCTAACCGATGCAAAAAAATGCACACCCAAACTCCACAGTCACCATATTCGTCAGCTTGTCTAGGGATATTATCTGCCACTCGAAAAGTTATCTTATAATTTGAAGCAGATATGGATTTGGCGTCGAAAACTTTACACGACTTTAGATACTTGGGGAGCATTTTCTCGAAAGTGGCCCTCATCTTCAGATTGTCCTCTCTGGTCTCTGGATCTGGCGTACCAAGTGAGTCGTAAATCGTTATGACTCCGGTACTAATTTCTAGCTATGCCAGAAACCAGTGGTCAGATGGAACATTGACCGGAAAGTACACCTGCATTTGAAGACAAAAATAATATGATTAAAATTAAAAAAAAAATTACTAACGGTTTGTGAGAACAAATGCAGTTTATATACCTATCTTGTCAACACTGGTCCATGGCACAGGATACCGTCTTCCATTTGCATAACAGGCACGCATTCTTCCCTTGAGAAGATTAGTCATGAAGAACGTACTCGCCATAGCCCAATCAGCATTGGTTGGTCTGAAGTGCCACATTAGATCAAACCAAAGATCCAAATGTTGTAAGGTTTATATAAAAATCATACTGTTAAACTATTCAAATATAAAGCCATTGTATTAGGTAAACTAATAAATATTTAATAAAACACAGACACCAACTGATTAATTTAGTACCTCATCCCCAAGCCATCCTCCTGTGTGACCTCTTCCATATGCCAACAAATCTCTCAAAATTTTGCGACAAACAACAATGTCGGATTTACCCCAAGGAAACGTATGAGCTGCATTTCTTCCTTTTTCTCGAAAAAGCCCCATACATTTTGGCTTAATTAGGTTCTTGGGTGCCTTCTTGTTACCAAGTAAACCAGCAGGACGTGACAAATTCTGAAAAAAATAAAAATTTAAAATAAAACATATTAATGCATCGTCTAGTAACTATGATTACCAGGATCCTATATGACCAATTGAGTTAAGTTGTAGTATACCTCTACCCAAGGCTCCAACTGATTGAGAGGGGGGAAGCTAATTACTTTATTCAGTCTTTTGGAACGCCTTTTGGCCACTGGTGGAGTTGTAGGTGGTAGCTTCACATAGGGGTCCTTCAAAGACTTACCAACCTCTTTCATCCTCTTTTGTTGAACGTCTGGTTTCAACTCAATTGTCTTCTTTTTTGTCACATTCGGCCTACCGCGTTTCTTTTTTTGTTGTCCAAAGAAGGGTGACTGTACAGCCTTACCCAACTTCCTCTTCCTTTTTAGACGCATGAACATTTCCTGTACGCAAAGTTCAGCATTCATATTAACATCGTTTTTGACATTTGATATTTGTAATAACAATGATACTACTGTTAGTGTATTTCATACTACTACTGGAGATGGTGAGAAGGTGAAGTAAATACACCAAATGGATACTACTGCTAAGTAGATGCTACTGCAGGTAACAATGATACTACTGTTAGTGTATTTCATACTACTGCTGGAGATGGTGAGAAGGTGAAGTAAATACACCAACTGGATACTACTGCCAAGTAGATGCTACTGCTGCTAAGAATTATACTACTGTTAGTGTATTTCATACTACAGCTGGAGATGCTGAGAAGGTGAAGTAAATACACTAAGTCATATATTTAAAAGGTACCTCAGGATCCCGGTCGACAACCTCCTGACCAGAGTTATTTTGAGATTTAAGGAAAACGGCGTTTCTTGCTTTCTCAGCATCCTGGTCGATTTTGTCAATATACACCTTTTCTTTGTCAAACACTGTATCCGTTACTTTCTCACCAGCAGCAATGTTTTCTTCATTTTCTAACGACGCCTTTCCCAAGTTATCAGAATCATTACCACTTCTGTCACCAACATGACCATCAGCCTTGTTGGTGACGACATCATTGTATTCACCAGCCTTCGTCTCTTCCATAACTAGGACAACCTCGCTTAATTTCTCAAGACCGTTATCATATGCATCAGTAACAAACCCATTCGCAATGTTCTCTTCATTATCCAACACATACTCGCTGACTTTCCCACCATCATGAGCTTCTCTATCTGCATGCCCATCAGCCTTGCTCTCTTCAATGGCAGACACCGACTCTCCTAATTCATCCGGACCTTTTGATTTTTCTTCTAAACCCATTGATTCATCACCCGGTTCTATCGTATTAGCAGAATGACAATCAACTTGCGGCTTAATTACTTTTGGCAAAATCGTAGGAAGGAAATAATCAGGAAAGTTATTTGGCTGTAAGTTTACATGAAAACACAAGTATAATAAGAAAGTGAATGTAGCAAACAACTATAACATGTGGATTTTTTATAAACTGCATACTTACATCAACAGCCGTTTGAGAAAAATGCTCATTTAAATTTGGTAAATGGATATCACTAGCATTATCAACTTGCATGTGATCAACTATCGGGTAATCTTCATTTTGAAGATAATTGTCAAGTTGCGACATGGAGGATGGATACGCGGCAGCGTCAAGATAATTAAGCTTCCCATGTTCGTCATTCTTTTTAGCAGAAGATATTGATGTCTCGCATATTACATTTTTTACATCGTATTTGACGTCGACATGAGTACGAATAGGGCTTTGGTTCTAAATTTCATTCTCAAAGGGGATTGAAGTCTGAATTTGAAAATGTACAAAAAAAAGTAATTATAACAAAAGAAGGATACCTAACGGATTAAAAATTTACTTAAAGTATATTACCTTGGCATCTTTGGAAGCTAAATCTTCATCCACTTGAAGTTGTACCTCTGAATTGTCATGAACAGGACTTGGAGTCTGAAATTCAAAATATAATATGAATTTACTATAAATAAAAGAAAGATGGATATATGTGATAAATTGAAAATATCTTCTTACATTTGCAACTTTGGAGACAAAGTGATCACAAACATTCGCCCTTACTTCAGACGTTTCAGGAATAGATGTTGAACACTGTTTCAATAAATATATATATTTTCTTCATACTTTTTGTGAAAAAATAAAATAAATATGGTATCCTCAAAGTAATTTTGTTGATAAAAATATAAATTTATACAGCTAACCCCTTGAAGTTGTACCTCTGAATTGTCAAGAACAGGACTTGGAGTCTGAAATTAAAAATATAATATGAATTTACTATAAATAAAAGAAAGATGGATATATGTGACAAATTAAAAATATCTTCTTACATTTGCAACTTTGGAGACAAAGTGATCACAAACATTCGCCCTTACTTCAGACGTTTCAGGAATAGATGTTGAACACTGTTTCAATAAATATATATATATATATATATATATATATATATATATATATATATATATATTTTCTTCATACTTTTTGTGAAAAAATAAAATAAATATGGTATCCTCAAAGTAATTTTGTTGATAAAAATATAAATTTAGACAACTAACCCCTTGAAGTTGTATCTCTGAATTGTCATGAACAGGACTTGGAGTCTGAAATTCAAAATATAATATGAATTTACTATAAAAAAAAGGAAAGATGGATATATGTGACAAATTGAAAATATCTTCTTACATTTGCAACTTTTGAAACAAAGTGATCACTAACATTTGCCCTTACTTCGGACGTTTCATGAATAGATGTTGAAGCCTGTTTCAATAAATATATATATATTTTCTTCATATTTTTTGTGAAAAAATAAAATATCCTCAAAGTAATTTTGTTGATAAAAAAATAAATTTAAACAGCTCACCCCTTGATGTTGTATGTTCAGAGATTTCTCAATATTCGTAATTCTTTTTTTAACTTCATTAATCACGTTAACATCAACCTCCTTAACTAGTGACTTCACGCCCGCAAGCTCAGCAAGTATCTTACGTCTTTGGAGGTTTTCTTCTGGTCCATCATCTACACCAGCATTTGCCTACAAGAAAATGAAAATTGGTATCAAAATAATTTTGAAGTACGGTTATAGACCCCAACTGGTGCAAAACTTTCTCGTTATACAATATATAGTTAAACCTTTTGTCCACTACCTGCATTTATTATGACTTTAATGCTCAAATGGCATATACGGTTGTCGGTATAGGTAAACCATTTTTTAGAACTATGTCTCGGTGTTTAAAGGGTTTAGGATAATTTTTTTTTTTAAATTGACAATTTACCTGAACGACATCATCTGCAACGTCTTCTTGGCTTTGAATACAATTGAGCTCAACAAAATACTCATTACTACGTACAAACCATGGTTGCAACCTTTCTTCACTAGTTGCAACAAGTTTCAATATTGGATTCGAACCCTAGATAATAAATTATAGTAATGTCAAAAACAAATATAGAGAATTCGTAAGTTATTTACTAATAACAAAAAACAATGGAAATGCTTACCGAACCACAAAGTAGATCATGATCACATTTTCGGAAAATTTTACCCTTTGACCAAGAAATACCACGTGGGATCTTACTCGAGTCTTTGTTCCACCATGAGCTGCTGTTGGGATAACTCTCAAGAATCCAAATCTAACACGAAAACAATACAACTAATGTTACTCTTAGTACACGAAAACACAACAATAATTACAAAAAGATTTTTGCCAAAATCAAACCTTAAAAGCCCAAATAAAACCAGACAGAGTATATGTGGGAGGTTTAGGTGCCATTAACTTCTGATTCTTCTTGTAGTGAGCTTCACAACGCCTAGGAACTACATTTGCTAAATGGACGTATAAACGTCTCAACAAGAACTCCCCCCATGGATAGGCATTCCAAGCAGAAAAATCCTCAACCAATTGGAAAAAATGATTAGGAACAACGTACCAAGATCCACGACCATTGAATATGACGTCGGCCACTATCAACAGGCAAACTCTAACCGCATCCTCATGAGATAATGCATCAAATTGTTTATCGTTTTCGAAAAGTGCTAAAAGCTCAGTACCTTTCACATTGAACTTTTTATCAAATTTTTTATCAGGAAAGAGTCGCAAACCTAACGGGGTATTATCAACTTCTGCAAGGTCAGGCAAAGGACCAAAAACTAAACCAGTAATCAATAGAAACTCCCAACGACCAAATTGCAAAACATTATCCCCAATTCTGAAGGAAATAGGGGGGCAATGATCAAGGAATTTTGGAATATATACCTGGTTCTGTAAAATGAAGTTTAGCAAATGGTTATCATTTGCATGACAAGGGGGTATATCTAAATCTAACCATGGACCGAAAACACTTTCTCGAAACAGGCTAATTCTAGATTGATTCTTTTCCAACTTACCTTTAATCTTTCCTAGATAATGTACCTGCGACCGAAAAGTGATCTTTGCATCAAAGTATTCATTTTCCATGTGGGTCTTCAATAATTAATAATGTATGCGTCTAGGGTTAGGGGTTATTGAAATTGATACCTCTATTGAAATTGGAATACAGAATTTGGGGTTACGGTTTATACTTTGATTTTGATTTTATTTTTGGATTTGATTTACAGTAGGTGTTTTTGGGGAATTTGAATGGGTGTGTGTGGGGTGGGGGGCTTAATGGGAGAATGTTTTAAAAACGACAGTGGATTAAAGAAACTCAAAGTTGCTTAAATGATTTTTCAACGCTTAAACGAAGCGTGTTTCATACACTTTTTTGAATTAAAAATATATAACAGTATAAAAAGTATAAAAAATATTAAAAGTATTCAAAGTATAAAAGTTGGAAAGTACAAAGTTAACTGGCAAAAGCAAAAAAAGTTGGCAGGTGAAAAACTCGCTCAAAGTACAAGAGTCAGTCGCTTAAATGAAAAAAAAATGTCGCTCAAGGTGTGGAAGGAGCAAAAAGAATAAAATAACATTTTTTGAAGTTTGACTTTTTGGCTAGAAAAGGACAAAATAGAAAGTCGCTTAAGGAAAGTCGCTTGAAAAGTACACAGCCACATGTCACTCCTACATTTAAGCGATTTTGGCTAGGGCTATTTTGGGAAAGCGACTTTTTTAGGCCAAAAAAGCCCAACACTTCAAGCGATCGGGCTATGTCTATATTTGCCCCTTACATTATTCATCCTTAAGGTCTACCAAATCAAATAGCCAATTTGTAAAAATATTTTGTGAAGTGTTTAAGTGAAACCAATTATCAAAGAGAGAAGAGTAGAAGGGATATTTGTAACACCCCTAAAATTTGGTTCAGCGGAAGACAAAACTAGTTTTTGGGGTGCTACGAAATTGGTAGACAACACAAGCATATAAAGCAGGATAACATCATCCGTTTACATAAAACATTTCAAAATCCATATCTCAAGTCTACATTTAACCAAAAGTACTGAAAGTAATTAAAGAAGGCCCAAAAGAAAATAAACAAAATAGGTCCCTAAAACATTATCATAGTGTAGGTTGATCCTTAGCCATGCCATGCGCCAAGCCTCCAACATTAAACATCCAAAGTAAACAGCATCAATTACCTGAGAAAACATGCCAAAAGTCAGCTAACGCTGGTGAGTTCTAAGGTTTTCGCAAATCAAAACAGTGGACCAAGATCAGAAATCAAGTATGCTATGAGTGACTAGGTTGTAACCAAACAACCAAAACCCACACATGGGAGTATCCAATCATCATAACAGTTATCCTATAGGTGCACACTACAGATGTCTATAGGCCCATGAGACCCAAGTAATAAGCACAAAAAGCCCCTGTTAAAAGTTAGGCACAAAAGCCCTTGTATTTAATAGCGATAGTCAACTAGCATAGCAACATATCAAAAACATAAAATAACAGTTGGTCCGTTCAAAATGGTTTTGCATGTTTTCTCCCCCAAGTTTAATAAAGCATTAATAGGAGTAAAAGTGGGGCTATGAAACTCACCTCAATCAAGCAAAGCACAAATACAATCTACTGAAGCAAAGTACTCAGCGGCTCTCAAGTATCGGCACTCACAGACTCGGCATAACCTAATAATATAAACTCGCCTTAACATAATCTCCAAATGTAAAAGTTTTCAAAAGCTAACTATCGCCAAGTATGTTCCGCTTAAATTCCAAAAACTCTTTCTTATATTAGTTACTAGCGTTTGGTATTGATGGGTGTGTAGTGGTGACAAGACATGACTCAAGTGTACTCACACCACATAATGACTAAAACCGAAACGACTCACAAACAAGGACGTATGACTAAGTTTTGATTAGATAAGTTATGCGGGCGAATTGTCGGGTTCTTATCGAGTTCGTCAACTCAATAAGTCTTGCAATTCCTTCATTTAACTTATCATCCCAAAACTTAATAATCATACTTGGTAAGTCATGAGGATGAATTGCTCATTAATAAATCTCTTCCGACATGCTTATTGGGCTCTTATTGGACTCGTCAGCCCAATAAGTACGATAACCATGTGGGTCGGGTTTATTAAAGCCAAATGATCCAAGACTTGACATTAAATCCACAAAACATAAATATTTCCATAAATAGCACTCCTCGACTTGCTTGCCCTCAAAATAATAAATAACTCGCACTTATTAATTTTTATTTGTCAAAATATTAAATAACGTCTTACGAGTCATTTAACTGTTCCTTTTTAACCTTTAGAATATCAAGTAACCATACGTTCGTTAATTAATATTTTTAGGTTACCGTTTAATAGTGTCATTTAAATTTCTACGAGTCATTATATATTTCGAGTCACATTTCCAAGTTTAATTCATAATCGAGTCAACATTCATTTCTCAATAGTCCAATATAAATCGTAAAGTCCAAATATCTCTTTTGGCTTGTCGAGGCCACAACGAGACTAAGGTGTCTCGGCGACACTCGACGTTGCTCAATATCAACATAGTTCATTATATTTCCAAATAAAAATGCCGCAAATATCAATCAACCTCCAACAAATTTTAACGGCCAAATAATCCTACGGCGCGTTATCTACAACTCCTCCCATTCACGCAAACAACAATCAACATCCACAAGAATTTATCCAGGCCGAGACCCTAATGGTCTCAGCTCCATCTTTCGGCTCCAACTTAAACCAATTCAACCCAAGAATATATACTCGACAACAATCAATCCAATATCCAACCAACAATCTGATTGGGGCCGCAATTTCCACAGCCGCAATTTATAACCAAATCGACCAACAATCAATCAATTCCACAGCCGCAAATTATAACCAGAATATAACCACAAAATCAAAACAATAATCACTCCAATATCCCACCAACAATCTGATGTGGCCAAGGGTTTCAACAACCCTAGATTCGAATGAAACAGCCCACAACATCAAAGAAATAAAGATATACATACGACTCACAAGACTCGACTCGACTACTCAGCATACAATAGACCACGGTTCGACACTACACAACCAAGAAAAGATACCAAACGATTATTATTGATTCTTTAGTTAACGAAAACATTAACCCATTTATTTTAAGACCCAAATCGACAAAGAAACTGAAAAAGTAACTCGACAAGATCGAGTTGTTGCACACCGAGCCACAACCACGGGTGACTCGGTGTTACCCACCTTTGGTACACTCGGATATCAACAAATCTTGGTCGGAAAAATTTAAATGGTGGCGCGTGGTGATGTTGGAAGGGAGATTTGGGGAGCGTGTTGTTTAGAAGTGGGGTGAGGGTTGCAAGAGTTGAAGTTTGGTGGTGGTGGTGTAATAAAAGAGATGGCGATGAGGGCTTGTGTATTTGGCTGAAACTTCGCCGGAGAAGATGGGGGGGGGGGGTGGGGGGAAGAGAGAGGGAAATATGGTCGGCTGGTGAGTGAAAAAAAATGGGATAACCCTAAATTGTAACCATTCGTAAAATCCCACATTAAAATAAATTATCTTACAGATTATTTATCCTTTTTCCACGTATAATTTTTTTTATTATTATTATTATTTTTTCATAACCCCTATCTTATGCAACCCAACCTCAACGTACTTAACGTTTACTTTATATAAACATTTTTATATGAAACCTTAAGATATCTCATTTGTCATTTTACGTTAAATTGTTAACGTATGTATAAACTAAACGTTTCTTATCCAATAGAGTTCCTATAAAATCCTAAACTATTATAATAACAAATGTAAGTAACAAAACCTTAAAAATACTAAAGTACAACTCATCCAACTAAGGTACAAGCATCTAAAGCATAGAAACCCTAATTCTACTTTAACTCCCGATAAAACCCTAATTTCATAAAACTATGATTTTATGTAATAAAATCACAAACCCTAAATAATATATATGATTTTTATAAAATATCAATGTACAAGTCTTTCAAGCCAAGGTATAAGTCATTAATGCATAAAAACTATATATTAATATAAATCTCATAATAACCTTAAATATATTCATTTTAAAGCACATTGTCCAAGTATTTCATGCATTAACCTTAGAAATAAATTTCTTAAGCATATTAAATATAAGTACAAGTCCTTAAACCTAGAGTACAAGTATCTAATGCATAAAAACCTAAAATTACATTTATATTACTTTTTAACTTAATAAAATTTACATATATGTTGTAATGTGAAGAGAAGAGTTAGGAGAGAATGATGTATATTACTGAATGATACATTAGGGTTACAATCATAGCCTTGTATACATAGGCTCTAATAGAATATTCTAGAGTATAGAATTACATAAATAAGTAAGTGAATATACATTCTAAAATAGTACAATACTCGCCCTTGGATATTCATACTAGATTATACGCAAAGATGATGCTTGCTGCCTCATTAAAAACCTTACCAAGAAAAACCCAGTGGGATAAAAACTCGGTGAAGGGAAAAAGAGTGAAGCGCGTATAATAATCCCCCTCAATTCAACATATATTCTTCAATTGTCGCATTCCAATCTTATAATCAAGTTGCTCAAAAACTTTTGTTGGCAAAGATTTTGTAAATAAATCGTCCAAATTGTTACTTGATCGAATTTGACAAACATCAATAACTCCATCCTTTTGTAGATCATATGTAAAGAAAAACTTCGGAGAAATGTGCTTTGTTTTGTCTCCTTTGATATACCATTCCTTGATTTAAGCTATACACGCCGCATTGTCTTCATATAATAAGGTTGGATTTCCTTTGATAGACTTGAGGCCGCATTCTTCTTGGATGTATTGAATCATCGATCTTAACCAAACGCATTCTTCTTGGATTTTTATTTGAAGATTATGCCTCGCTAAAACCTTACTAGATAAAACCCAATGGGACAAAAATCTAGTGAAGGGGAAAGAGTACATAATTCCTTCATACGCTTAGGAACGTTGCCTTGTCAAAAACCTTACCAGGCAAACCCAATGGGGACAAAACCTTGGTCAAGGGAAAAAATGCAACACGTATTTTCAACATCATGTCACCTCATAAACATGAGCATCATATATCCATATAAAGATATTTATCATATTTCTTTAGTTTTCATGATGTATAAAGATATCATCATTAAATATTCAATTCGTAAACTAAGACAAACTTTGTCTTTTATTTCAAGTTTAGTTTCTAAGCATTCAATCGCCTTCATAAACTCTCAGGGAGTTTCATTGACATACCATAGTCAAATCCAGATATCTTTATAAAATTTCATAGGCAAACATAATCATTTCATGTCTGACTAAGGGCGATTGTAACAATTATGCTCATATTTCTTGATCTCATACAATTATTTATTCGGTTTGATCAAGTTGTATACTCAAGAATTTTTCTTATTTGCTTCAAGCATTTTAAATAACGAGACATGCTTTATGCATTTTATATCCTTTTAGAAATCTGAACATCAAATGAGCACTTACTCATATTCTTTCAGGTGCATATCAATATTTCTCATATTGCCAGACTTATATAATATCAAAATACTTATTGGATCCACCACATGAGATCATTTTCACGTCTTTGCGAAAATGTAAATTCAGTACATTAATTTCGCTTTTTTATAAAGACATATATTAATCCAATAAGTTTACACATTCATGTGTATGGACTTCAAGTCCCATATGTCTCATCACAAGAGACTTCAATCTTTCACTAATTACTTGCGTCTTTACATTATGGCCAATCATTTTACAACTGCACTTCTTGCAAGATTATTTCCAAGATCCTCACTGTTATTATAGCGCTATTTTGTGATAAATTTGTTATCTTGCGCATCATTAGATACGATAGCACTATCGACGTCGATTCAATTCTTTTTCGATTTCACATTTTACTAGACATTATATTTATTGAGATCTCATAGTTTTAAATGTACAAGAGGTTCTTTTAGAATCCTCTTTGTCTAGTGTCTCAGTACAAGACTATTATGGGGTCTTTATTACCTCGATATGACCATCTTAACTTCTTGCTCCATTTATATAATTCGAGGATTTATATTTGGAATCGATTGTTCTATCACGCAATAGGCGTTCCATAGAATCATTAACAATAATTGGTTGTCCAGTTGGGACACAAATATAAGTTGGAGCATTAGCAGCGTATAAAAGATCTAGTTACTCTGTTTAGGTCACCAAATATGTCTGGCATTTTCTAGATCAGAAAAATGAATTATATTTTGAACTTCAAATTCATATTCATTAGTGTTGTGAGGATCAACATTTACATTATTATAATTCATTCCGAATTCTTGCTGCTCATTCTCTTCCCCTGAATGAATTATCATTCTTAATATCCCACTTTGTGCGTTGTGGTGGATTCACTAGAATATAAACCGCACAACTACATGACTCTAAGGTGGGAGATATGGTTCGTGACCGAAAAACCATTAAAATCGGGAGAATCATTATAGCTTTTGGCATGATGCAAATTTATGTTCTATCATTTAAATAACATGCCCCATAAATCATTAATTTTGCTCTCATAATTATTGGCTTTGTAATTAATTGAAAACGTTTATAAACGCTTCAACAAAAGCATTTCGCTTACCAACATGAGCTACAAGTGTTCAACACTTATTTCAATAATTACAAAATACTTGGAATTATTAACCACCATTTCCAAAAATATAATATGGAAAACGTGCTCGCGTTCTTATAAGCGGAGTCACTAATCACGCTAACTTCATGTTGCGTCTTTCATGATCATTTTGACGATGCATCGATTTTAAAATCAAAATGATCTAAATGACACTTGTATAGGCCTATATATATCTCTTTTGGATATTTTCCAAAATATAAAGGAATGAGCCCTTACTTTAATTTGATGGTGGTAAGTGAAGTATTAACTTCTATTGAGAGCAATAAAGACAATGCAAAAATCATTGAAGAAACTCATGGTTCTTTTATATATTCGCATCATCATTGACTCGGGATGGTCCAACCGGTCATGCCTCATAATAATATAATTTTGGCACATAAGCTTATGTTATGGCTTGTCGAGGAAGATGCAAGATAATATAATGCATCATTAATATGAAATTTCATTCCTCGTAACAAGTTTATATTTTCATTTACGGAGCAAAATTGTGTTTGCATAGATTCTTACATCTATGAATATAGTGTGTAATATCTTTGACACACTTGTATTTTGCATACATCACATTGCATTTTACATGAATCACATTTTCGTTTGCTCCTTTCTTATTTTGCCACTAATAGTGGTTTGTCAATTTCATATTACTTTGACCATATCCTTTACCATGTTAAATGATCTTTAGACATTTATCATTATATTTTCACATTCACTTGAGGGAATGGAGATCTTACATTGATCATTTTATCACATTCACTTGAGGGAATGAATATCTTTATGTTGATCATCTCATCACATTCACTTGAGTGAATGAATAGACTCATTTGATATTTTCGGAATATCAATTCGTGCGGGAGCATTTACAGCCGGTATATGTGATTTAGTAACTCGTTTTGCATCAGTGAATGCATCCGGCAGCTCATTGGCTATTCTTTGTAATTGAATAATCTTTTGAACTTCAAGTTCACTTTGACCACTTCGAGGGTCAAGATATGATATGGATGATGCATTCCATGTTAAACCTTCTTTTTCAGGCTTTTCTTTTTCTTTTTCTCCCCCTAACATCGGGAATATTGTCTCATCAAAATGACAATCAGCAAAACGTGCTGTAAATACATCTCCAGTTAATGGTTCCATATATTTGATAATTGATGGAGATTGAAAACCAATATATATTCCCAAACTTCTTTGTGGTCCCATCTTTGTACGTTGTGGAGGAGTAATTGGGACATAAACAGCACAACCAAAGATTTTTAGATGAGACAAACTTGGTTCTCTGCCAGAGACCAATTGTAGTGGAGAATACTTGTGATATGCACTTGGTCTTAATCTAACCAATGCCGCAGCATGTAAAATAGCATGTCCCCATGCCGATGATTGGAGATTAGATTTCATAAGCAATGGTCTTGCTATTAGCTGCAATCTTTTAATGAACGATTCAGCTAGACCATTTTGTGTATGCACATGTGCAACCGGATGCTCCACATTAATTCCAATTGACATACAATAATCATTAAAAGATTGAGATGTAAATTATGCGGCATTATCAAGCCTTATGTTCCTGATATGATAATCAGGAAAATTTGCCCTCAATTGAATTATTTGTGCCAATAATTTAGCAAATGCAACATTTCTTGCTGATAATAAACAAACATGTGACCATCGAGTTGATGCATCAATTAATACCATAAAATATCGAAATGGTCCACATGGAGGAGTAATTGGCCCACAAATATCTCCTTGAATACATTCCAAAAATTGTAGAGATTCATTTTCAACTTTGCATGTAAAGGGCCTGATTATCAATTTTCCAGGAGAGCAAGATTTACACGATAAATCCTTTGCTCGCATGATCTTGATACCTTTAAGTGGATGTCCATTAGAATTTTGAATAATTCTTGACATCATTGTATTGCCAGGATGCCCCAATTTATCATGCCATAAAGCAAATAATTTTGGATCTGCTAGCGTTTTGCTAGAGGCCATATTAATTTCTGGCTTGCTTATACATGTAGAGTATAAGCCAGAAGATAGGCCTTTCAATTTTTCCACTATAGTTTTATGGCCATTTTTAGTGGATGTGACCAGAAGATATTCAATATCATTTTCAGCCATAGTTTCAAGATGATAATCATTACATCTTATATCTTTGAAACAAAGTAGGTTTCTTCTAGATTTACTAGAATATAATGCATCGTATATATAAAGATTGATCTCAATGTCACAAGAATAACATATTAATTGTATTCTATTAACAATAAATAGCTAGAGTTCATGTATTATAATTTAACGTACAAATATGCATGCAAAACACATACTGGAAGCTAATTAATATTCATATAAAGGATCATACTAATTATTTATGATTTTATTTTATAATGGTCGGCGACATACATACTTCTAATATCAATTAAAGCCTAGCATGTTTCCGTTTGGGGTGTGAAATCTCGGATACAAGAAACTCAGCCATTGCCTATAAATAACATGAAATCAATATACATTAATTTAAGATTTACCGCATCGCGATTCGTAAGTCATAACCAAACAAGTTTCTGCCTTCCCTATCAACATTCTTTTTTTTATCTTTTGAAGACTTCGTGTTCTTTAAAAACTAAAAAATATTTGTAGATCGTGCTGATAACGTGTTGTAATGTGAAGAGAAGAGTTAGGAGAGAATGATATATATTACTGAATGATACATTAGGGTTACAATCATAGCCTTGTATATATAAGCTCTAATAGAATATTCTAGAGTATAGAATTACATAAATAAGGAAGTGAATATACATTCTAAAATATTACAATAATATAATTAATATAACTTGAGAAAACATTAAAAATATATTTTTCCCATTTTCTAAACCCTAGTACAACTCTCCTAAGCCTAAAGTACAACTCCTTAATGCACCAAATGGATTCCTTTTATTTTCTTTGAACTCGATATATATATACAAATATAAAAACACTAAAATTTAACCCTAATTAATAAATACTTTCTATAAACCCTAAAACCAACTAAGCACTAACCCTAACCCTAGAATACACTCGACCTAGCTCAATGTACAACCCTACAAAGCCCTAATCTACTTCCCTTTCCATTCCTATTTCGAAACCAACCAAAGACGAACTAAACTCATTTCTTTTCAAAACCCTAAGTACCCTTCAATAAATATTGCCTCCTCTAGCCCCTTCCATGTCCATGTCATCAACCTTAAAATATCTAACCTAGGAGAGTGATATGTATGGTTAAAAAAGTTCCACATCATTCCTTTTCCCCCTCCTTCCATGTGGCATCCAAGGGATTGTCCACATCCCCTTGTCTCCCAAAGAAGCCCTAGGAACTCAAGAAAACCCTAGATCCCCTCTTCCTATAAATAGTTTACCACATTACCCTCATTTTCCATCACTACTACTCGACACCAACCAACACAGCCCCTTAACCACTCTCTACTGATCCTATAACCTTCCTACAAGCCAGATAAAGCCTAAGAAGCCTAGAAGAAAGTAAGAAGCCTTGTGCCCTAGTTTGAATCCAAATATCCACTTAAAATCCCTAATCGACTAACATAATTTGGTAAGTTTTCTAATCCTATTTCAATACTTTTTATATATTTGTTATGTTCCTAAAACAATAATAATCAATCCTTAATAATATAACTAGGCCAAGAAAAACTTTTCTTTCTTTTTCCTTTTGTCGAACCAAACCAAACCAAGACACCCTAGGATATTTATTTTGATAATAAACTTGGAAAACATTAAAACATGTTAAAAGAATAGGTTAAGTAATACTAATAAACATGTGTTATGTACTAAAAATGGTAGAACAAAAATCAATATTTTCTTTTCCTTTCTTTTTGTGTCGCGCACAAACCAAACGTACCCTTAACATAAATAAAAATCGAGGAACCTTAGGAACACGTTAAAAACAACTTAAATACATTAAGTATATTGTAAATGAATCGAATAAATTAGTCCCTAAACTCAGAAACCAAAATCCGAACCCTTTTCTTATTTTTTTCTGTCGCTAAGTTGATCAGATATCAGACTTTGGACCTAGTTTTCGACCACTAAACGGACACTAAAAATTCTAGATTTTTGTCACATCACAGACCACTTAGCTGTCTAATTATAGGAAAAAGAATGAAGTGAAATGATTGAGAATTCACAAAGTTATGTGCGTTTGAAATCTGCCCATTTTTCTGCTACTCGAACGTATAGAAGTTAATTCATTCGAGCTTTAAACACTCGAATGACCAGCTGATAAAATGAACATAAGCTCTTTATAAGTTGAATATTAAGTTTATAAAAGATGTCTTTTTCCGTAATGTATAACGCGTTTTATAAAAATAAGGACGTCGTGTGTGACGTGACGTGAGTCTCAAGGGTAATTATTGACAAAACTCTAGACAGAATTAATAAAAGGACTTAGTTCGCTGTCGACTTGAACCTCAGGGGTAAAAAGTGTCACTTTTGAAACTACAGGGGTAAAAACTGTCATTTGACCAAAGTTGAGGGGTAAAAATTATCATTTTATGAAAGTTCAGGGGTATAAACCATCAATATAAGAAACTATAGGGTATAAAGCGTAACTTTATATATATATATATATATATATATATATATATATATATATATATATATATATATATATATATATATATATATATATATATATATATATATACATATATATTTTTTATTATTAATGTAATTTATATATATATATTGATAATAAAAACTAATAAAAACTAATATGTTTATTTCGATAACGAACAAACAAAATATATATTTAACGAACAAACGAAAACAAAAACATAAAAATAGGAAATAAGATAAATCTTATAATTATTGAAGAGACTTCATGTCGTCTCATTTTAACATTTAATCGACAACCAAAAACGTTACGCAACAAACATTGGAAACATATATATATATATATATATATATATATATATATATATATATATATATATATATATATATATATTCGAAAACGATTACTGAAACTTGACATAACGAACCAGGTTGCGTGCCGGAGATGTTTATCAACTCTATTTAACGTTGTTTTCCATCCGGACTGTCAAGGTGAGTTCATAGTCCCACTTTTCTTTATACGTTTTCCAAACTTGTGGGGAGATACATGCTTCTAAACCGAACACAAGTATTTTATGTATGCTTTCCTGATTTATATTGCATAAGTTTAACTGTTGCCTATTTAAAGACCCTCTATCATGAACCATTAATCATTTTCGGGTGAGCGCGAATATAATGAATAGATCTATTGGGTTGACAACCCCTTTGTGTTGCTGGATAAGTAACCCAATGCATTTTATTTGAAAACGTTTAATAAAGAGTTTCAGGCAGACTCCTACTCGAGGGCATAATTGCTACATTTAATTATGTAGTGATTTACATCATTAGCTTATAACTATGATGTCCATCGTGTTAACGTCTTGCGATTCATGAGACTTATAACAATATATAACGAACTGCGATATAACTGATTTACTTTCTACTTAGCTTGTGTTCAAACTGATTATTACTTTAAACACTATGAATTCACTCAACCTTTGTGTTGAGTTTTTAGCATATTTTATCTCAGGTAACTAGAAGTACGATTTGACACGGAGTGGCATGGAATTTCTTCTTATAAAAAGAGTGTCTATTTCGTTATCATTCAACTAATAATGTAACTTTTACAACGTATTTCAAAACTTTCCGCTGGGACCTCTATAATGTAACTCTGATATAAATAAATGAATGATAACAATATTATTTAAAACGTCTCTTTTCGAGTCGTTTTCTATTCTCATGACTGTGATCCTTGAAGTAGCACCCCAAACGGATATTCCGCTGCGTATATCGAAAACGGGAGTGTTACAGAGTGGTATCAGAGCTCATGGTTATAGAGAACCAAATGTTTTCAAACATCGGACTATAACTGCTTTTCACAAAAACTTAACCAAAAGTGCTCCGTGCCACAACGCCACTGAAATGTTACTTATATATATTTATTTCTAATTATTTAGCTATATAGTAAAATATTTATAATTACCGGGTGGTTACAGAATCCTGATTTCCCCTACCCATTTTATTCCTCTTATGTCGGACTCGGATATTGAAAACTATCACGATAGTACTGGACATCACGCTTGTACCTACACCCTCAACCCCACAACCACGTCCACTTTCCTACATATACACCGTCAATTCTTACATCTTTATCACCACCTCCACTATCATCTATAAGTATCTATTCCCCATCTGTCCCATTTAAACTTAATGAAGAAGCTAAGACCATTGTCGCTCGATATCATGCTTTACCCCAACCACCTACTCCCGACATCCCTACTCCGCCACAAGTATTTAAGGCGGGTGAAATCACGCAATCAACACAGGAACGACAACCGACTATTTCCACCCTGCTGACGCAATTAGAATGGCAAGAAGAACAGATCGAGACTGCTTTAGGTCATCCCGACGAGTTGCCTCTAGAATGCAACGAGGGTATAAAATATAAAGTTGAAGATTTAGAGGCCATGAAGTAGAAGATGGACGAGAATCGTAAGAAGATAGAGAACTGCCATGAGCAGCTGAGACAGAAATACCTATGATGAATTGAAGTTGATAGAAGGAATGAAGAAGAAACATAAAGAACTGATGACAGCTTAGACGAAGATCACTATTTTGGAGACAATAGTGGGAGACATGCAAAATAAATATCAGAAGTATATACAAATCCTCGTCAGCATGATCGTCAAACTGGAGAATCGACTCGGAGGAGCTTCTGGTAGCTACAAAATCAGATTTATATTTATCAGCTTTTGTACTATGTCTTGGCCATGGGATATGTAGCATAAATATGACGCTTCTATTAATTTTGTTATATATAACAAATTAGCAAGTTATTTATGACTATATGTGGTTTTGATTTTGTTTTATTTTGCTGTGCATGGTATCAATTGATGTGGGCCAGTAATGATCATCTTATGTACGCGTATGATAGTATTTGGACATGTTGTGACTTTATGATTAACATGGATTTTACCTTGTTAATTTAACATGGACAAATTCTAAAATATGTGTTCTGCTTGTGGTATTAATAGAAATATGCCTCGCACTTCCCCAGAACCAGCCATGTCCCAAGCTACTATCAGAAAACTTTTTGCAGATAGTGTTGCTGCAGCACTTGAGAGTCAAGCAGCATAAATGGCTCGTACTGGAAGCACTAGTAGACCCAATGGAGAAAGCGAGACAGCAAATGCTCGCAAGTGCACTTATAAAGACTTTATAAACTGTAAACCAACTTTCTTTAAAAGAACAAAAGGAACAACTGAGTTGGCTCGTTGGTTTGAGCGTACAGAAATAGTCTTTGTGAGAAGTGGGTGTACCGACGACTGTAAGGTTACCTTTGCTACCGGAACTTTCTTAGAAGATGCCCTGTCTTGGTGGACTTCGACTGCCCAAACTATGGGTGTTGAAGCAGCTCACCAACTTACCTGGGAAGATCTTAAAAAGAAGATGTTAAAGAAGTACTGCCCCCGTACTGAGATTAAGAAGCTGAAGGATGAGTTTCACTAGCTAGTCGTGAAAGGAACAGATCTTAAGGCATACAATAGATGGTTTCAGGAGCTTGCTCTCCTATGTCCAACTATTGCGTCTGATCTGGAGAAGATGTTGGAGAAATATACGGAAGGATTACCTCGAAGTATCGAGGGAAATGTTATTGAATCCAAGCCGCAATCATTGGAAGAGGCGATTACCATAGCTCAACAGTTAATGGATCGCGAAATCAAGCGAAGTTCCATTCAAGGAAATGATGATCACAAGCGAAAGCTTGATGATAAAAGGACCACTCATCACCACAACAACTACCAACAAGACCGTAATAATCATCACCATCAACAGAATCACCGATAGGAGACTGCTAGAGTCTATACTGCCACACCTGCTGAGAGGAGTGGTTATGTCGGAAGAAAACCGTTATGCAATCAATGCCTGTTGCACCGCTATGGTTCATGCACTATTAAGTGCGCAAGGTGTCAGAGAATTGGACATCAGACCAAAGACTGTAGAGCAACAGGACCAACCTACAGCCAGTAACCGTAACTTGCCACGGATGTGGTGAGAAGGGGCATTTCAAGAACCAGTGCCCGAAACAGAATGACAACCAGAATAATGGTGCCCGTGGAAGAGCGTATGTGCTAGGAGATGGGAACGCACATCCGAACCAAGAATAGTGCAGAAGAATGAGAACTCGTTATAGCTAAATAAACCGTAGCTTAAGACTTCTTAAGTACATTTCCTATTGTACTCTACCTTAGTTACGATGGATGTAACCTAAGTGTAACAACTATCCTTCTACCGTATGAAATCTCTATCTTGTAATATTTCCGTAATAATTACAATCTGCGTTAAATTTCAGTTTCTATTCCATTTGTCCTATTTCCAATCGTTACGTAACAAAACCCTGAATATTCCCTTAGGAATTCAATTTAATATTAGTTTTGACTGAACAATAGGCTATTACCTTCCCGTAAGATTTCCACTCGAACCCTAAGATTCGACATCCCATTAGTACCCTATAAATTCCTGACTTATCACCATAGTATGAACAATAATTTTCTTATATTTGTGAAAAATAATTATGTTGTCATTTTACAAAAACAAAACGTTGAATATCATCTAAAACTTTTGAAAAACATAAATACCCCAGTAACTGAGTCAAATTTTACATCATTTGGTCCTCAAATATACATAGCCTGATCAACTATGTATAATTTAGGAAGAATCATGTCATAAATGAAATAGTTATCTTTTCAGAATTTCTAATAATAATTTTCATTCAAAAATAAAATTTTGAGACAAAACAAATTGTTCATACTAATTCCATTTGACCAACCATAATAGATGTCTACAATTACTACCCATCACCTCTAAGATAAGAAAATCAAATACGGACAAGATACCCAAACCTTATCCCTCACATCTCGACCAGCACAGGCGAGATTCCTTTCAACGGGGGGATACTGTAACTATTCGTAAAATCCCACATTAAAATAAAATATCTTCCAGATTATTTATTCTTTTTCCATGTATAATTTTTTTTTTTATTATTATTATCTGTTCATAACCCCTATCTTATGTGACGTAACTCACATTCTCGATAAACGTGCTCGCATTTAACCCAACCTCAACGTACTTAACGTTTACTTTATATAAACATTTTTATATGAAACCTTAAGATATCTCATTTGCATTTTACGTTAAATTGTTAACGTATGTATAAACTAAACGTTTCTTATCCAATAGAGTTCCTATAAAACCCTAAACTATTATAATAACAAATGTAAGTAACAAAACCTTAAAAATACTAAAGTACAACTCATCCAACTAAGGTACAAGCATCTAAAGCATAGAAACCCTAATTCTACTTTAACTCCCGATAAAACCCTAATTTCATAAAACTATGATTTTATGTAATAAAATCACAAACCCTAAATAATATATATGATTTTTTTTAAATATCAATATACAAGTCTTTCAAGCCAAGGTACAAGTCATTAATGCATAAAAACTATATATTAATAAAAAATCTCATATTAACCTTAAATATATTCATTTTAAAGCACATTGTCCAAGTATTTCATGCATTAACCTTAGAAATAAATTTCTTAAGGATACTAAATATAAGTACAAGTCCTTAAACCTAGAGTACAAGTATCTAATGCATAAAAACCCAAAATTACATTTATATTACTTTTTAACTTAATAAAATTTACATATAATTAATATAACTTGAGAAAACATTAAAAATATATTTGTCCCATTTCCTAAACCCTAGTACAACTCTCCTAAGCCTAAAGTACAACTCCTTAAAGCACCAAATGGATTCCTTTTATTTTCTTTGAACTCGATATATATATATATATATATACAAATATAAAAACCCCAAAATTTAACCCTAACTAATAAATACTTTCTATAAACCCTAAAACCAACTAATCACTAAACCTAACCCTAGAATACACTCGATCTAGCTCAATGTACAACCCTACAAAGCCCTAATCGACTTCCCTTTCCATTCCTAGTTCGAAACCAACCAAAGACGAACTAAACTCATTTCTTTTCAAAACCCTAAGTACCCTTCACTAAATATTGCCTCCCTTAGTCCCTTCCATGTCCATGTAATCAACCTTAAAATATCTAACCTAGGAGAGTGACATGTATGGTTAACAAAGTTCCACATCTTTCATTTTCCCCTTCCTTCCATGTGGCATCCAAGGGATTGTCCACATCCCCTTGTCTCCCAAAGAAGTCCTAGGAACTCAAGAAAACCATAGCTCCCTTCTTCCTATAAATAGTCGACCACATTACCCTCATTTTCCATCACTACTACTTGACACAAACCAACATAGCCTCTTAACCACTCTCTACTGATCCTATAACCTTCCCACAAGCCAAATAAAGCTTAAGAAGCCTAGAAGAACGTAAGAAGCCTTGTGCCCTAGTTCGAATCCAAATATCCACTTAAAATCCCTAATCGACTAACATAATTTGGTAAGTTTTCTAATAATATTTCAATACTTTTTATATATTTTTTATGTTCCTAAAACAATAATAATCAATCCTTAATAATATAACTTGGCCAAGAAAAACTTTTCTTTCTTTTTCCTTTTGTCGAACCAAACCAAACCGAGACACCCTAGGATATTTATTTTGATAATAAACTTGGAAAACATTAAAACATGTTAAAAGAATAGGTTAAGTAATACTAATAAACATGTGTTATGTACTAAAAATGGTAGAACAAAAATCAATATTTTCTTTTCCTTTCTTTTTGTGTCGCGCACAAACCAAACGTACCCTTAACATAAATAAAAATCGAGGAACCTTAGGAACACGTTAAAAACAACTTAAATACATTAAGTATATTGTAAATGAATCGAATAAATTAGTCCCTAAACTCAGAAACCAAAAACCGAACCCTTTTCTTATTTTTTTTTTGTCGCTAAGTCGATCAGACATCAGACTTTGGACCTAGTTTTTGACCACTTAACGGACACTAAAAATTCTAGATTTTTGTCACATCACAGACCACTTAGCTGTCTAATTATAGGAAAAAGAACGAAGTGAAATGATTAAGAATTCACAAAGTTATGTGCGTTTGAAATCTGCCCATTTTTCTGTTACTCGAACGTATAGAAATTAATTCGTTCGAGCTTTAAACGCTCGAATGGCAAGTTGATAAAATGAACATAAGCTCTTTATAAGTTGAATATTTAGTTTATAAAAGAGTCGTAAAAAGTTTTTCCTTTTTCCATAATGTATAACACGTTTTACGAAAATAAGGACGTCGTGTGTGACGTGACGGGAGTCTCAAGGGTAAAAAGTTAATATTGAAACCACATTCTATTCCTCTTATGTTGGACTCGGATATGACGGGAGTCTCAAGGGTAAAAAGTTAATAAAAGGACTTAGTTCGCTGTCGACTTGAACCTCTGGGGTAAAAGTGTCACTTTTGAAACCACAAGGGTAAAAACTATCATTTGACCAAAGTTGAGGGGTAAAAATTGTCATTTTATGAAAGTTTAGGGGTATAAACCATCAATATAAGAAACTATAGGGTATAAAGCGTAACTTTATATATATAGTTTTTATTATTAATATAATTTATATATATATTTATAATAAAAACTAATAAAAACTAATACGTTTATTTCGATAACGAACAAACAAAATATGTATTTAACGAACAAACGAAAACAAAAACATAAAAATAGGAAATAAGATAAATCTTATAATTATTGAAGAGACTTCATGTCGTCTCATTTTAACATTTAATCGACAACCAAAAACGTTACGAAACAAACATTGGAAACATATATATATATATATATATATATATATATATATATATATATATATATATATATATATATATATATATATATATATATATATATATATATATATATATATAGGCAAAGGACTGGATTTAAATGCATAAGGCCCCTCAAGGACTGATTTTGTAACTTGGGCGCCGGGTGGGAAGTGACATTGGGCCAAACTTTCTTTAACCCGTAACCGGGATAGATTTAAGTATCAAGACGACTTCCCGAGTAATTTTAATGTGTTCCACTGATTTTAGAATAATTTTTCCAGTCAAATCGACTATAAATACGTCTATAATTATTTAACGCGTCCAAAAGTTAATATTTCTCGTTTTTATTAGGTCTAACTGTGCCGGCTCATGGAGTGCCTCACTGGGTACACAAAGGAATACTCATCACATTATGAAAGTCCACGATATATAAACCAAAATCCGGATAAAATATCCAACAATCCCAAAAGTGGTTACAGGTGATACACTATTCATTTTAAAACATAATGCGGTAATTTGAAAAGGTTCCCGATATTTACCAGTTGTCACAGCCTCCCAGCCTCAGAAGAAACCCGTCCCGGGTTTCAGTTAGAGTTACCCGATACGTTTGAAAAGAGATGACGGTACTTTCGCTTTATCTCGTCCTCACGCTCCCATGTAAACTCAGGACCATGACGTGAGTTCCATCGGACCTTAATGATAGGAATGCGACTGTGCTTCAGTCGTTTAACTTCACGATCCATAACTTCCATTGGTTCCTCAATAAAGTTTAAGTTCTCGTCTATCTGGATTTCCCTCAAAGGAACAACCGGAGTGTCATCAGAAAGTCATTTCTTCAGGTTACACACATGAAACACGTTGTGCACATTATTCAGTTCTGGTGGTAGCTCGAGTCGGTAGGCTACCGGTCTGATTCTGTCAAGAATTTGGAATGGTCCAATGTAACGAGGATTGAGTTTTTCGCGCTTGCCGAAACGTATCACCCCTTTCCACGGTGAGACTTTTAACATGACCCTGTCTCCGACCTGGAATTTGAGAGGTTTACGTCTCTTGTCAGCATAGCTCTTTTGTTGATCTCGTGCAGCTTGCAAACGGTTTCGGATCTGAACTATCTTCTCGGTCGTTTCTAGAACAAGTTCGGGACCAGTAAGTTGACTGTCGCGAACCTCAGCCCAACAGATCGGGGATCGGCATTTTCGGCCATACAGCGCCTCAAAAGGTGCGGCCTTAATGCTGGCATGATAGCTATTGTTGTAGGAAAATTCGGCCAAAGGCAAGTATCTCTCCCAGACTTTTCCGAAATCAATAACACAGGCTCGAAGCATATCTTCCAAAGTCTGGATAGTCCTCTCGCTCTGGCCATCTTTTTGGGGATGATAAGCAGTACTCATATCAAGGTTTGATGCCATGGCCATCTGGAGTGACTTCCAAAAATTTAACGTGAAACGACTATCTCGATCTGAGATAATCGATATTGGCACGCCATGTCGAGAAACAATTTCTTTCAGATATAGTCGGGCAAGTTTATCCATACTGTCGTGTTCACTGATTTCAAGAAAGTGAGCGGATTTAGTGAGTCGATCTATGATTACCCAAATAGTATCACAACCACTAGCTGTTCTTGGTAATTTAGTGATAAATTCCATGGTGATCCACTCCCATTTCCAAACAGGAAGTTCAGGTTGTATCAATAAACATGACGGTCTCTGATGTTCAGCCTTCACCTTCGCACATGTTAGGCACTTGCTGACATACAGGGCTATCTCGGCCTTCATATTAAGCCACCAATACAGTTTCTTCAGGTCTTGGTACATTTTATCACATCCGGGATGAATTGAGTATTTTGATTTATGCAACTCGTGCATAATCAACTCACGAATTCCTCCATAAAGTGGTACCCAGCTTCTGTCCCCAAAACATAAGGTTCCATCGGAACGCTTTATGAAGCCATTTTTGTTTTCTACCATTCCATAGAAGTTTTCGTGCGGTCGGTTTTCTTACTTTAATGCTTTCGCTTGGGCTTCAAGAATTTGAGATGGTAACGGTGAACTAATAGTCATTCCCAAGATCTGACTCGTAACGGTGGTATTCTTTCCTTTCGACTAAGAGCATCAGCAACAACGTTTGCTTTACTGGGATGATACCGAATTTCAAAGTCGTAATCACTGAGCAGTTCTAACCAGCGACGCTGTCTCATGTTCAGCTCTTTCTGGTCCAAGAAATGTTGCAAACTCTTATGGTCAATATACACAATGCACTTCGTGCCGTACAGGTAATGTCTCCATATTCTGAGTGCGAATACTACTGCACCCAATTCCAAATCATGAGTTGTGTAGTTTTTCTCATGGGTCTTGAGCTGTCGCGAAGCATATGCTATTACTTTCTCCCGTTGCATTAAGACAGCTCCTAGACCTTTGTGCGAAGCATCGCAGTACACGACGAAGTCCTCGCTTCCTTCAGGTAGGGCTAGGATAGGTGCACTACACAAATTTTCTTTTAACAGTTGAAACGCTTCTTCCTCATCTTTTCCCCATTCGTACTTTACATTCTTCTGAGTCAGCTTAGTTAGGGGCTTGGCTATTTTAGAGAATCCCTCGATGAATCTCCGATAATAACCAGCTAGGCCCAAGAATTGACGAACTTCGGTTGGGGTTTTCGGGGCGGCCCATTCCTTGATGGACTCGATCTTCACGGGATCCACGTGAATTCCCTGACTATCGATCACGTAACCCAAGAATTGTACGGTTAAGATCCAAAATTCACACTTAGAGAATTTGGCGTATAACTGTTCATGCTTCAGTAATTTCAAGACAAGCCTTAGATGCTCTTCATGCTCCTCTTTACTCTTGGAATAGATCAGGATATCGTCAATGAATACTATCACAAACTTATCCAAATAGGGCTTGCACACTCGGTTCATGAGATCCATGAATACCGCTGGTGCATTGGTTAAACCAAAAGGCATCACTTGGAACTCGTAATGTCCATAACGAGTTCTGAACGCAGTTTTTGGAATATCTTCTTCTCGAACTCTGAGTTGGTGATATCCAGATCGTAGATCAATCTTGGAGTAAACACTCGATCCTTGAAGTTGATCAAACAGATCGTCGTTCCTGGGTAGGGGATATCGGTTCTTCACTGTTAATTTGTTCAACTCTCAATAGTCAATACACATGCGAAAAGATCCATCCTTCTTCTTTACAAATAATACTAGAGCTCTCTAAGATGATGAACTTGGTCGTATAAATCCCTTTTCTGACAATTCTACCAATTGCTTCGGCAGTTCTTCCAACTTGGTAGGGGCGAGGCGGTAGGGTGCTCGAGCTACGGGTGCAACTCCAGGTATCAATTCGATCTGAAATTTGACTTGTCTTACTGGTGGGATTCCCGTTAAGTCATTTGGGAATACTTTCGGAAAGTCTTGGATGATAGGCACATCTTCACTACATTTTTCACTCTTCTCCTTCCCTTTATTTTCAGAAATCCGGGACAAGAAGAGGTAACACCCTTTTTCTACGTACTTCTGTGCCTTAGTACAAGAGATAATGTTCAATCTGGAAGGACCTCCACGATCACTCCTATCTCCTTGTATGTTCAAGACTTCTCTTCCGTGGGGCACACGAACAATTTTCTTATCGCATATAATATTAGCATGGTACTTGGATAACCAATCCATGCCGATGATGACATCGAAACTCCCTAAGGTGACGGGTAAGAGATCGATGTTGAAAGGATGGTTTAGGAAATTCAGCGTACAGCCACGGATAATGGTGTCTATCTTTTCAAGGTTTCCATTTGCTAACTCTACATTGTACTCAATATCTAAGGCTGTCGGGGGATTTTCGAGCAAGCGCATAAATGTAGTGGATACAAAACTCCTATCGGCACCAGTATCAAACAGTATAGAAGCATAACGATTGTTGAGAAGGAACGTACCAGTGACAACGTTCGGGTCCTCCTTGATCTCCTTCCCAATAACGTACACCCTTCCTTGGGCTGTTCCCACTTCTCCCTGCTGGTTCCCAGTGCCTTGGTTTCCCCGATTTCCTCCTGCTCCTCGATTACCATGATTATGCCCATATCCTCCCGTGCCTCGATTCCCATGATTTCCCCCATTTCCTAGGTTTCCTTGATTCCCTTGGTTCCACTGCTCACGACACTCATTCTTGTAGTGTCCCTTTTTCCCACATCCATAACAAGTAACACTAGCCTTCCAATCCGTTCCCTGAGCTGTTTGCACCATGGCCAGGGGTCGGGATTTGTAGTCTTTGGCTTTGTGTCCTATTTTTGAGCAGTTGTTTCATACCACAGTACATGGCCCGTGGTGATGACGATTACAACGGTTACATTTTGGCTGATTCCCCTTATAACCCTTCTTCTCCCCATCAGCAATAGCATAAACCTTTGCGACCTCTTGTCTTTTGTTCGGGTGGTCATGACTCTTGGACTGATCCTCCCTTTTCCTCTTATCGTTCTTCCCCTTTCCTACACTTTCGAGAACTAGCGAATCCATTAAACGTTGAGCCATCGTGATGGCTTCATGGAGATTAGTCGGGTTTGCAGCAATCACATCATTTCTAGTAGCCAGTGGCAACCCATCGGTGTATGACCGGATCTAAACACACGCCATGTGTTAGATAGATACTTTGAGTAATATTAACTAGCACGTGGAATTTACTAGCTAACACTTAGAAGATTTGTTTGTATGAATGGAACAATGTTTGAGTTTGTGTATATGAACAATAAAGACAATCAAGTATAACCAAAACGATTCAATATTATTATCTCAATAATACGAGTGATCTTCTATCACTAGGGTTTACAACCTTGAATCTCTATGAATGAGTCGTACTTAAACTTTAACCTAGGCAATCCTTTTATACACCAAGGATTCCTGTACAAGATAACTATAATCTACATTAATAAGGATATCTACAAAATCCTTTCTATAATTATCTTTTTACACGTTTACAAAAACATAAGCAGTACTAATCTTCTTGTGTGAGCAGTACTAACTGACTTAGTACTGTTAGTGTTGTCTTCAGTAATTCTTCATCAGCACTAACTTATAACCACCAGTACTAACTTCTTCTACTACCAGTACTAACTGACTTGATACTGTTAGTGTAATCTTGAACGAATCTTTAGCAGTACTAAGTTATACCTGGCAGTACTAACTGTTGGTTTAATTCCCAACAATCCTCCCCTAAACTTATGATTTCTGTGCAAATCATTAAGTTTCTTCTTGAATTGAACTCTGTATATGATGGGCTAGATTCTTTCAAACACTTATCTTCAATCTTGGATCACTTTAGAATTTTCTTCACATACAAGCTTTTGAAGAAACCATAACAGTAAGCACTCCAATATAAACTTCATACTTATCTCTTATTTTGAACTGCTATCCTCCCCTGAGTTACATAATCATCTTTAACAACAACTGAACAAACGTTAATTCCTCCCCTGTTTGGAAGAATCAACACCATCACATAAATTTGAACATATGACATTTGAGCTCAGCTTCCAATATGACAATTTGTACAAGTGTCCATCAAATTCAGTTGTATAGTTTCAGACCTACTCTCATCACTTCCAGATGTGTAACCTTCTGAGAGAGGTGAATCATAGAGTATAAACTCAGTTTTAAACCAAGTTTGAATGAAAACTACAAACTAGTTGGAACTAGCAGTACAAACTGTTTAGCAAAAATTTTCAGAGATCAGGATAGACTCAATGTAGACTTGAAAACATTTTTGCCCACTTATAGTTTTTAGCAAACTATCAGCTATCAACGAATTTGATGTGTCTTTACCAATAGCCGTTTGCTTTGGACTAGTCAACTCTTTACTTTAAGATATGGTGAGTTGATAACCATCCAGTTTTTGGTAAACTGTCAACCATAAACGGATTTGATTAGTCTTTACCAAAAACTGTTTGCTCTGGACTAGTTGGTTCTTATGTGGGTTAGACATGGTGAACCAATAACCATTTGTTGTGTGCACAGATCACACACTAAACTCCAAAACATCATTTAGTCCAAAACATAAAGCACTTGTAATTCCTTTGTGCTTATCATCCATACCTGCAATTGTTAGTCCAAAAACAAGGAAACAAGGTGCAAAGCACTTGTCTTTACAACAATATAAGTATATGACTAACATTGCACCCAAAAAAGGAATTAATTTCCTTGTGGAACCCAAGCCATCACAGACTTAGGTTTGCCTCTAGCATCAACATAATTCATTCTTTTTAAAACAATTGAAGTACCATTAGGTTTGATAGGTCTCCAAACCCATGATGCTGATGCATTAACACCATTGCCCATATTTCCCTTAGCAGTATGATTAAGGTGACCAGTACTAACTATTGGGCTAGCAGTATGAACTGCTGGCTTTGTGGTTTGTACTCTTGGTTTCCAAACTTGTTTGTTTAACACTGCTTTGTTATTAAAGGGCCTCTTAACAGTTGTTAGTGCAGATTTAAAAGTTGTTTTTGCACCTTGAACTGTTGGTCTTGGGTATGAATTTCTGGTCTAGCAGTATGAACTGCTCTTGGTCCAGACCTTAAAAGAACTGATCTAGGTATCATTCTAGCATTTGTAGGGTGAATGGGAGGTCTTACTGAGTTCACCCTAGGACTTGAACACCTAGTTACCCTATTGTTGCAATAAGCAGCAAGATGGTCAAAGCCACCACATGTAAAACAAGCTTTCCTATAGCAAACAAAGTCATCACCTAGTTGGTGAGACTTGAGGTTGTTCCAATTCCTCTGGTTACCTCTGGGCTTGTTTGTGGTTCTATACATTTCAGCATACCTAACTGTTGGTCTAAATGGTTTAGCATTGGTTTTAGGCCTAACAGTCTCAGTTTTGACCACCTTAGGAACCCTTGTTCCTCCTATCTTAGCATTATCAGGTTTAGCCTTAACTTGATTACTTTCATCATCATCAAAAGTCCAATCCTCTATAGTTGGAACATCTGATTCCCTACTTGAGGACCTATCAGAGGATACTTTGTCCTCAGAGAGTGATTTATCACTTGCACTCTCAAAACTTACTTCTACAGGCTTATCTACTACCACATTCTCCTTAGGTTTTGGACCATATTCCATTTTGGGTAGTTGAAATTCCTCTAAACCTGTGTGTTCTAGGTCAATGCCTGGGGGTGTGGGAATTCCTCTATAAGGAGGTGGAACTAACTTATACCCTAGGCTTGACTTAGCTTTGTTGAGGGTTTGACATTCAATTATTTTAATGACATCCTTAGATGCATATTCTAAAGTGTCTACACTCATTTGAATGTTTTCTTTAGCCTGTTTCAACTTTTCTAACTCATGTTTTAACACACTAATTTCATTATCTCTAAACATTAAGTCTCTCTTAAGTATAATCATATCATCAGAAAACTTAGACTCATTACCTTTATAATGAACAATTTGTTCTTCTAACACAGCTAAAGCCCTTTTATGATTTTCTAAATTAAAACAGGTCTGGGTTAGCTCTATTCTTTGTTCTTCATATCTTTTATTAAGAGTTTCTAGATCTTTTAATGCATCACAAGATTTAGAACACTTAGAAACTTGTACCTCAGAATCTGAAAATGCCATGAGAGCCATCTCTGTAGATGTTTCTGCTTCCTCCTCTGCAATGTAGCTCCAGTCAAATCCTAAGCCATCAATGGCAACCATAGCTTTTGAGCTTGAGTCTGTAACTTCCACAACTCTGGTCTTGCTTCCAAAGCCTTTGTTCTTGCCATCTTGTTGTCTTGACATTCTGCACTCTCTTGAATAATGACCCTTCTTATGGCAATTATAGCACTCAACTTTTGACTTGTCATACCCAGCAACATCATTGTTGTTAATGATTATCTTCTTGCCAGTCTTCTTCAAGAATCTCTTAGCCCTCATGCTAAGAAGAGAGAGCTGCCACTTGATGTCCATCTCTTCAAGATCATCTTCATCAATCTCTTGAAGGTCTCCATGAGTCAACATACTTCCATTGTGCTGAGTAGTCAGGAAAGCACAATAAGTATTCTCATCCAAAAGTCCATTAGTACTGCTTGAAGTACTAGCAGTACCAATATTTGGACTAGCAGTACCAACTGCTCCAGCAACTTGAACTTCTTCCTCTGAACTTGAGGTACTGGGAGTTGATACAAAGGCCAAATTCCCTGAGCTTGAACTTGTTCCAGCAACCTTCTTCACATCTTGCTCCACTATTTTGAAGTTGCTATATAGATCCATTAAGCTCATGGAATCTATATCAGGCTTGTTCTTCCATACAACCACATGCATAGCCCATTCTGATGGTAGACTCCTCAGAAATTTGGAGTTGAGATCTTCCTGAGGTATCTCAATACCAAGAATAACAAGCTGACTCACTAGTTTCTGTAGCGTGTTGAACATATGATCTAGAGATTCATTGCTTGTAGGTGAGAAGTTCTCAAATTGTTGCTTAAGTAATATCTTCTGAGTTTTCTTGGTGGCTTCATTCCAACCATATCTGGCAACAATAGCATCAAACAATGTCTTGGCACACTTGAACTTACTGAAGTTCAATAATTGATCATTAGGAATGGTCATAAGCAGCATCCTTCTTGCCTTAACATCATTCTTGTGCTGGGCCTTCTCTTCAATAGTCATAGGCTTTGTCTACACTTTTGTTTCAGTCCTACCTTCAACTACAGTTGTAGTGGTTGTAGGCTTGAATGTGTTTCCATCTTCTATGATCTCCCATAGTGCATAGTCTTGCACCTGGAAGAATTGCTCTATTCTCAGCCTCCACATATCGAATTCATTAGGTTTGAGAATTGGCAATTTTGCAGCAACATTGGTTTGGGTTGTTGTCTCCATGTCCATCTTCCTTATAGATAAAGTTCGTCTTGGATCTTCTAATTCAAAGTATCAGAACCTGTCTCTGATACCACTTGACCGGATCTAAACACACGCCTTGTGTTAGATAGATACTTTGAGTAATATTAACTAGCACGCGGAATTTACTAGCTAACACTTAGAAGATTTGTTTGTATGAATGGAACAGTGTTTGAGTTTGTGTATATGAACAATAAAGACAATCAAGTATAACCAAAACGATTCAATATTATTATCTCAATAATACGAGTGATCTTCTATCACTAGGGTTTACAACCTTGAATCTCTATGAATGAGTCGTACTTAAACTTTAACCTAGGCAATCATTTTATACACCAAGGATTCCTGTACAAGATAACTATAATCTACATTAATAAGGATATCTACAAAATCCTTTCTATAATTATCTTTTTACACGTTTACAAAAACATAAGCAGTACTAATCTTCTTGTGTGAGCAGTACTAACTGACTTAGTACTGTTAGTGTTGTCTTCAGTAATTCTTCATCAGTACTAACTTATAACCACCAGTACTAACTTCTTCTACTAGCAGTACTAACTGACTTAATACTGTTAGTGTAATCTTGAACGAATCTTCAGCAGTACTAAGTTATACCTGGCAGTACTAACTATTGGTTTAATTCCCAACAGTGTATCGCTCAATCTTGAGTGCCTCAGTACGAACCATCTCGGGGAAAAGTAGTAACAATTCTTGGAAACGACGGTTGTAAGTTGCCATATCAGTACCTTTCACCGTATGATTCCAAAATTCAATTTCCAGCTTCTTAACCTCATTCCGTGGATAGTAGGTCTTAATCAACAAGGCCTTGAACTGATCCCACGTCATAGCATAAGCCACCTCACTCCCAATAGATTTGAGGTAGTTGTTCCACCAAGTTAATGCTTCGTCTTTCATACAGAAGGTGGCATACTTTACCTTGGCATTTTCCTCACAGTTACTAATGAATATGGACTCGATTTTCTCCATCCACCTCATTAGCACAACAACTCCTTCGGTTCCGCAAAACTCAGTTGGCCCACAAGTCCGAAATTCTTTATAAGTACAACCACGGTTTCTGGCAGATGGTGGAGTTCCAGCTAAGGTATTTGAGTGATTAGACTCAGCTAAGATTTCAGCAACACGCTGAGCCACAAGTTGAACAATTAGAGCTTGGTTCACATAAGGGGTGTTTGGTGGAGTGTGACCATTGACACCCTGATCATTCACATTCTGTTTTTCATTAGTTAGGTTGTTGGTATTTTGGTTGTCGGTATTCTGACCATAAAGATTTGAAACTGGACACCGGCCTCGATGACCGATGTTAACAACAGCACGCCCTGTTCGGGTGGTCCTGGCTGGGTTTCAACTTGGAGCCATTGATCTGAATAGAAAGATAAGAGATTCATGAGATTCCAAACAATATATAATATCATACAAGAAAGTGATCATCACAGAGTTGAATACCAACACGAATACCAATCACAACAACAGGAATACTATTATGTTCATATCACAAACAATACATGCTCAAAACCATATTTCCAAAAGTTCTCATCCATAATAACATTAAAAAAGATACAAGTTCTCGAAGTACAACGGAAATAAAGGATAACTGATCGTCATAGACGATACTGATAACTAAGATAGCTAATAACATCAACATCTCTAACTAAGGACTCCTTAGTTTAGGGATGGTACAACAATCATATGTCTAAGTACAACTAGCCACAAGCTCGGCGAATCTCTCTCAAAGTAGCCTCTAGGTCTGCCATCTGTACTCTAGGTCTGCCATCTGTCTCCATACAGATGATATCTCAAGGCGGTCCACCTCACGGTCTCTCATGAACTGAGCGATCACAGTCTACTGCTCTGTGACCCTACGCCAGAGGGCTTTGTCAGTGTCTCGCACAGTCAAGATACCTCTCTGCAAATATCTGAATGCATCACGCCAATCCAACAAGTCACGCCTCAGTGATGTAGTCCTACCATACAATACTCCCATGTCTCTCTCAATCTCCCTAAATCTCGCTGCTGACACACCCACTAGTCGATCAGTTATCTGACTGATCCTCTCCTCGTGGGCGGTGATCTTCCCCTAAATCTGACCCATCTCTCCATGGGCTGCTGCCTCTGAGGCAACCTCTGATGGAGTGCCCGAGGCTGGTGGACTCTCTGGCCCAGGTGAGTGGGGAGGTGAGGCCAGCTTGAAAGAATGCTCTTGAGAATCGGGCTCAAGCATGTGATCAGGAGAGTCTGGTCCAAGTGAGTGTACTAAGGGTGCAACTCCCTGATCTGGTGGAACGGCCTCATCTAGATCAACCTCCTCCTCATCCTGAGGTTATCCCTCAGGGTCATCGTCCTCATTCCATCCTCATCCTCTGAATCTGGGTCACTGAAACGACGTCTCTGTGGAATAGGTGAGTCATGAGATGATGGAGTAGGTGATCAGGATCTTCGGCGAGATGATGATGCAAGTGGTGGTGACAGAAGAGAGTGAGCTGGGACATGCATGGGTGACGATGGTGATCGCATCAACATGTGAGTGGTGGAGCTGTCGGCAAGCTGAGGAGTCTGAGCTCGGGCTAATGCCTGGTGTAGAGTAAGCTGTCGCAAGGAGCTAGGGCGACCAGTTGATGATGATGGCTGAAAGGTGAGTGAAGTCTATGGCATATGAGCAACTAATGATGGTGATGCGAGAGCTGAGTGTCGAACGATCGCATAAGGATCGTCCTGAGCTGATGTCATCATAGTCCGCCCTAAGCGGGGTGCAGGAGTAAGGATCTCCTCATAGACATCATGTGCAAAAGAAGGCATCGTCTGTGACAACGGCATAGGGTAGCTATAAGCGTACAAAATAGCCAATCTCATAAACCAAAATCATATCCAAAACAATCAACATAGAACACCGCATTATGCTAAACATGTTCAAACAAATACCGCATAAGTCATAAAGTATCATTCTAGTATATTGCCAAGATCTCACATATAAGATCCAAATATAAACCAATCATAACTCATAATCATAATATTTCAGTTCTCAACTCACGCGGCTTCGGCTTGGCAGGCTGGCATGTCTTGGTCAAGGATCAATTTTGAAAAATGGTTATAGTCTAGGTTCTTGATAAGTACCCAATTCCCTATAACCTTGAGCTCTGATACCAATCTGTAACACCCCCAAAATTTGGTTCAGCGGAAGACAAAACAAGTTTTTGGGGTGCTACGAAATTGGTACACAACACAAGCATAGAAAGCAGGATAACATTATCCGTTTACATAAAACATTTCAAAATCCATATCTCAAGTCTACATTTAACCAAAATTACTGAAAGTAATTAAAGAAGGCCCAAAAAAAATAAACAAAATAGGTCCCCAAAACATTATCAGAGTGTAGGTTGATCCTTAGCCACGCCATGCGCCAAGCCTCCAACAGTAAACATCCAAAGTAAACATCATCAATTACCTGAGAAAACATGCTAAAAGTCAGCTAACGCTGGTGAGTTCATAGGTTTTCACAAATCAAAACAGTGGACCAAGATCAGAAATCAAGTATGCTATGAGTAACTAGGTCGCAACCAAACAACCAAAACCTACACAGGGAAGTATCCAATCATCATAACAGTTATCCTATAGGTGCACACTACAGATGTCTATAAGCACATGAGCCCCAAGTAATAGGCATAAAAAGCCCTCGTTAATAGTTAGGCACAAAAGCCCTTGTATTTAATAACCATAGTCAACTAGCATAGCAACATATCAAAAACATAAAATAAGAGTTGGTCCGTTCAAAATGGTTTTGCATGTTTTCTCCCCCAAGTTTAATAAAGCATTAATAAGAGTAAAAGTGGGGCTATGAAACTCACCTCAATCAAGCAAAGCACAAATACAATCTACAGAAGCAAAGTACTCAGCAGCTCTCAAGTATCGGCACTCACGGACTCGGCACAACCTAATAATATAAACTTGCCTTAACATAATCTCCAAATGTAAAAGTTTCCAAAAGCTAACTATCCACAAGTATGTTCCGTTTAAATTCCAAATTCTCTTTCTTATACTAGTTACTAGCATTTGGTATCGACGGGTGTGTAGTGGTGACACGACATGACTCAAGTGTACTCACACCACATAATGACTAAAACGGAAATGACTCACAAACAAGGACGTATGACTAAGTTTTGATTTGATAAGTTATGTGGACGAATTGTCAGGTTCTTTTCGAGTTCGTCAACTCGATAAGTCTCGCAATTCCTTCGTTTAAGTTATCATCCCAAAACTCAATAATCATACTTGGTAAGTCATGAGGATGAATTGCTCATTAATAAATCTCTTCTGACATGCTTATTGGGCTCTTATTGGACTCGTCAGCCCAATAAGTTCGATAACCATGTGTGTCGGGTTTATTAACGTCAACTGATCCGAGACTTGACACTAAATCCACAAAACATAAATATTTCCATAAATAGCACTCCTCGATTTGCGTGCCCTCGAAATAATAAATAACTCGCACTTATTACTTTTTATTTGTCAAAATATTAAATAATGTCTTACGCGTCATTTAACTTTTCCTTTTTAACCTTTAGAATATCAAGTAACCATACGTTCGTTACCGTTTAATAGTGTCATGTAAATTTCTATGAGTCATTATATATTTCGAGTCAAATTTCCAAGTTTAATTCATAATTGAGTCAATTTTCATTTCTCAATAATCCAATATAAATCGTAAAGTCCAAATATCACTTTTGGCTTGTCGAGGCCACAACGAGACTAAGGAGTCTCGGCGACACTCGACGTCGCTCAATATCAACATAGTTCATTATATATCCAAATAAAAATGCCGCAAATATCAATCAACCTCCAACAAATTTTAACGGCCAAATAATCCTACGGCGCGTTATCTACAACCCCTCCCATTCACGCAAACAACAATCAACATCCACAAGAATTTATCCAGGTTGAGACCCTAATGGTCTCGGCTCCAATATAAACCAATTCAACCCAAGAATATATACTCAACAACAATCAATCCAATATCCAACCAACAATCTGATTGGGGCCGCATTTCCAGAGCCGCAATTTATAACCAAATCGACCAACAATCAATCAATTCCACAGCCGCAAATTATAACCAAAATATAACCACAAAATCAAAACTATAATCACTCCAATATCCCACCAACAATCTGATGTGGCCGAGGGTTTCAACAACCCTAGATTCGAATGAAACAGCCCACAACTTCAAAGAAATAAAGATATACATACGACTCACAAGACTCGACTCGACTACTCAGCATACAATAGACCACGGTTCGACACTACACAACCAAGAAAAGATACCAAATGATTATTATTGATTCTTTAGTTAACAAAAACATTAACCCATTTATTTTAAGACCCAAATTGACAAAGAAACTGAAAAAGTAACTCGACAAGATCGAGTTGTTGCACACCGAGCCACAACCACCGGTGACTCGGTGTTACCCACCTTTGGTACACTCGGATATCAACAAATCTTGGTCGGAAAAATTAAATGGTAGCGCGTGGTGATGTTGGAAGGGAGATTTGGGGCGCGTATTGTTTAGAAGTGGGGTGAGGGTTGCAAGAGATGAAGTTTGGTGGTGGTGGTGTAATAAAAGAGATGGCGGTGAGGGCTTGTGGATTTGGCCGAAACTTCACCGGAGAAGATGAGGGGGAAAAGAGAGGGAAATAGGGTCAGTTGGTGAGTGAAAAGAAATGGGATAACCCTAAATGTTGTTATAATTTCCTTTATATAGGCAAAGGACTAGATTTAAATGCATAAGGCCCCTCAAGGACTGATTGTGTAACTTGGGCGCCGGGTGGGAAGTGACATTCGGCCAAACTTTCTCTAACACGTAACCGGGATAGATTTAAGTATTGAGACGACTTCCCGAGTAATTTTAATGTGTTCCACTGATTTTAGAATAATTTTTCCAGTCAAATCGACTATAAATACGTCTATAATTATTTAACGTGTCCAAAAGTCAATATTTCTCGTTTTTATTAGGTCTAACTGTGCCGACTCACGGATTGCCTCACTGGGTACACAAAGGAATATTCATCACATTATGAAAGTCCACGATATATAAACCAAAATCTGGATAAAATATCCAACACATCCCAAAAGTGGTTACAAGTGATAAAATATTCATTTTAAAATGTAATGCGGTAATTTGAAAAGGTTCCCGAAATTTACCATTTGTCACATAATTGGATAAGGGTAATTTGGGTATTCCTCACATGGAAAAGAAAAGAGAGAAAGAATATGCCATGGCATATTCCTTTGCTTGGAAAGAAAGTGTGTATGTTAGAGATAGAGAGAGAGAGAGATTGAGAGAGAGAAAGAGAAGAATTTGAATTTGAAATTCAAATGTGTGAGAGGGAAGTAAGAGAGTGATGTTGGGTGAGAGAAGAACCATGGTTGAGTTGGATGAGTAAGCATGGTTGAGTTAAGAGGATATCCTAGGGAATATTCTATGCTTGGAGAGAAATGGGAGATGAAGGGTTGAGATGAGTTTAGATGAGTTGGAAGTGATGTGATGGAAGGGAGCCTTGGTTTGAAATTCAAATTTGAATTTGAAGTGTGAAAGGAGAGTGAGGGGATAAGGTTGTGTGTGAGTTGGATTGGATGTGAAATGCATGTGATGGGGAGCCTATGTGAGAGATTCAAATTTGAAATAAGCATGTGATGAAATGAGAGGGAGTGAGTTAGCAAGTATGTGAGAGAAGGATAGGATTATGAGAGTAGTGTGTGTATTTTGAATTTGAAAGTGAGGATGAGAGTGTATGAGTGAGTGATTTGGAATGAGGTGATGTTGAAGTGATGGGGAGCCTTTGGCTTGAATTCAAATTTGAAATTTGAATGTTGGAGGAGTAGGAGGTGGTTTGTGGTGAAGGTTTATTTGTGTTTGAAATGAAGGGTTGGATGAAGAAGATGATAAGGTGCTGAAATCTTAGTGGTTGGATTAGAATGTAGAGAAGGGAATGTTTGGAAGATTTGGTATGGGAATGTAGGGGACAAGAAGTACATGCAAGTACAAGGAATATTAAGAAAATGTTAAGGATAAGATTTAGGAGGAACTTGAAATGGTAGGAGGATTAGTTTGGTGTAGAGATTAATCAAATGAGTGATTAAGGTTTAATCATTTTGTCATTAAGGAAGAAAAGAATTAACAAAGATGATTATGGGTTGAGAAAATCAAAGGTTACTTATAATCTCAAGTAACTTAACGTCGAGTATTCATAATCTCATAATACGTGAATTTCCACGACTCGACGTAATCAATAATCATCTTGATGCAAACAAGCTAAGTGCTTTGCATCATTATAAAGCATATCCCATAACGGGAAAGGATGCATTTACGCAAAGGGACATTTGACTTAGTTTGACCAATAAGGGAGTAAGCCCGTTACGTGATTAGAGAAGATGTAAACACGGATTATGGCCATATGAATACTTTCACTTGATGTCACGTGAAATATATAAGTTCCCTAGGTTTAGAAAAGCCTTGGCTAGAGGCGTTTATCAAAATACTTGAGTTGGCATTTTGCCAAAAACGGGAGTTTGTAAATTTGGATCCCTCTAATTCTAAAACTCGTTTCGAGTGTTCCCAATGAAGCACATAACATATTCATACCTGTATTGAAAGATCCACATTTGTCGGGTAAGGGGAAAGCCAACTTTCAAATTTCGTCCCGAACCTTAACAGAAGGCTGGCGCGCTGTTGGCGATTCGGAGCACTGGCAGCGCGCCAGGCCCAGTTATTGGGTCGGGAGAAATTTGGCTAACGTTTGTAATTTTATGTGTTGCGAAGGTTTATTTTTCATCATTAAAACATAAGGAGATCTAACTAATGTTGTCCCAACACTTTTGAAACAATCATATCCATTCTCGTTCCACCCATTTATCAAATCTATACCCATTGTGATTCCATCAAACAAACCAAACGGCACCTAATTCTGTTAAAAGAAAATATAATAATTACTCTTAGTTAAGAAAAAAATTCATTACTCGTATCGGAAATTTGCAAAACCGTGATTCAAGATAACATTTATTTCCAACTTGAGTCAACTTTTTGTCATATTAATAAATCTATGACATATTTATGTGAACTACATATATTACCCTTTCGTAATGCAATTTGCGTCAATGATATCTGTTCTTTCTGACACTTTACAATATTAACAATTCGTCATTCCTCTTTCGTATTTTTTTTTTGCAAATTTCTTCCTCAATTTTTAACAAAAGAATATTGAAAGTAGCTAAAAAAATTCTCGTTAAATTCTCGACATTTTGACATCCATTTCATTCTCTTCTAAAGGTTTCGGGCAGGTCCATTATTACCATTCTGAACACGACGGTAAGACCAGGTAACACTGCAATTGTTTACGATGCATTGCGAAATCATTATTTTTGAAAATGATTTTCTGTCTGTAACCCATTTGATTTTTTATTGCAGCACGTGTCACATTAATTACGAAACTATTGCGAAGTTATTATGAACAACAATTGGTAAAAATGAGATAATAATTTTTATTCACTCAAATTTTAGCCCAAATCTTATCCCATGAGAATGACTCAAAGAATCCCATGTTATTCACCATTTTTAGCGTTTCATTGCTAACGTGAACATTTTTTTGGTTTACCAAGCAAAACACCCTCAACAGAAATTCACATACTCAATTAGTACAACGTATCTACATCCGAACAACAATTCTTAAAAATGTAAAACAATTCTTCTAACTTAATTAATTATTTGTTGTTAAAAAATTCAATGATACGATAATCGCCTAAACAATGAGCTTTAATTTCATCATCATACCTTGTTTTTAACAACAAATAATTAATTAAGTTAGAAGAATTGTTTTACATTTTTGAGAATTGTTGTTCGGATGTAGATACGTTGTACTAATTGAGTATGTGAATTTCTATTGAGGGTGTTTTGCTTGGTAAACCAAAAAAATGTTCACGTTAGCAATGAAACGCTAAAAATGGTGAATAACATGGGATTCTTTGAGTCATTCTCATGGGATAAGATTGCATTGAACCAGTTGATTAAGTCATGTCAGCTAGACATGAGTAAATATAAAAGTGTTCATGAAGAGAATATGTTTTGTGTGAAGAAGAAACAAAAAATAAGTGAAGGATACAAAAGTGTTCTCGAGTCAGAAGATGACTTGGCTAGGGTGAAGGAATTTTTGTTAGATAACAAAGCAAAGAAAAGTCAAACCAGCAATCCACAACTCAATGCCAAGTAAATTTTTTATGGTTATCCTCTGGCACTACAAAATTGGGCGTTTGAGGCTATGGCTTGTAACATTGGTTCTATGTATGCCAATTATAACCCAAAGTCTGGTTTTCCTAGGATGCTTAACTGGTTGTCCAAAAGTATTCCAAAACTGGACGAAGTGCAAAAACATCTACAAATGAAGGTACCACCTTCACTACTTTGTCGATTAATTTTCCATTAAATAATAACACTGAAACTATGTTTATTGACTTTCATTTGTTTTGTAGGGATTATATGTCGAGGACAAACCTCATCTGAAACAGGAGGAGATGGAATATTTCAAAACCTCACTGAGAGTGATAACATGCCTGAGGAATTTGGTTAGACTAAGGAAAATGATGATGACCAAACGAGACCTATTGTGTCAGACCTTCCACAACCTGATGCAGAAGCAGTTGAACAATCCATCAAAAAGATAATGGAACAAAGGTTTGTAGATGCCAACAACGTTGACTATTTATTTGATTTACTAGAGGACATAGCAAACTCATGCTCTGATATTTGGTTTCTAAGCATGCGAATGAACAGTTATCCGATGTTTCTGAAAAAGCTTCTGAGTCATCAGAATCTATTAACGCATGAGAAACTGTAGTCGGACTTCTCCAACAAGTAAAAGTATTGTAGGACAAAATATACAAGCTGCAGAGGGATAATTTGGACAGTCAGTTAAAAGTTCCTACACCATCTGAAGGAGATTCTTTAATCTTAAACAAAACTGGTCAAATAAGCGGGCGAGATGCAATAAATCCTGTCGTGATTTAGGGAAATCTAATCCACTACAAAATTTCATTACGTTTTTACCTTATATGGATAATATTCATCAAAATAGTGATTGAACTTTCCTCTACTGTTCTAATTCTGGTGCAAATGAAGAGCAACTTGGACATGTTGGGGATGATGGGAGTGTTGAGTAGAATTCAGGGGGTGTGAACCCTTATCAACAAGAGGAAACTGGAAATGGAAACCTTTGTTATCGATGTTGGGGATGGTGGTAGTCATGAATATGGTAAGGCAACTGAGCAGGTTGTAAGAGACATCACAAAACGTGGTTGTCTTGAGTAGAATGAGGGTGTTGTGGACCCTTATCAACCACAATGATGAAGTGTAATTTCTTATGCTTTTTAGGGGTCATTTAGCCTCTAAACTCGTGTACTTTTGATCATATATAGCCCTAATTGCTTCTATTTGAGTTTAGGTACTTAGTAGAGAAAATGCTGGAAATGTACAAGTTTTAGGCTCGATTGGACGAAGAACGAAGAAAAGCGACAAATTCAGCAACGTGACCGAAATCTCTAACTTGGTCACCAATTCGTCCTAGAAGTGCAATTTTAAGATTATTTGTGACGGGGTCAGTGTGTACAGACGGCCTCCAATAACGGCGTTAATAAAATGCCCCTTTACCGATTTGACAAAAAATTATAACTTTTCACAGAAACGACTTGATTATAATGGACCTCATGTTAATCTTTTATAAACTGATAAAAATCTATTACAAACCAACCCTTGAAAGTATTTTAAATGAAACTAGACTCAATTACCTTCAAGACAACGGATGGCACGACTTCTAACGACTTACGGTTCATTTTCTACAAAATAAAAAAAATGGACAGAAACCGACGAAAATCTCGAAAAATACCATACGGCTGTATGGGAAATACCATACGGCCGTATGACCATGCAAAAAGATCCTATCCTTTCTGAGTTTTGAGCATACGGCTGTATGGAAGAATACCATATTGCCGTATGGTCCTGACCTGTTCTTTTAAACATATTTTTGCATTTGCATATATTCCGGAAAACGACTTCTATAACTCGAAACGACACCAAAACTTTCAGAATTCATTAAAATAACATAATAAATCATTTTTATAACCATTCGACCCGTTGAACCCCAAAGTGGATATAATTAGCTACTAAACCAAACACTCATTTTTTGACACTTTCATACTATACTGAAGCACTACAACATACTTAAAAATCTACAAATACAAGTTGATGCCATAAAAAATGACCCATAAAACTCTACAATTTTCAAAGACTATAACATAACGACACTCGGGGTTCAACATTGCTTCAAGCTCGGTATCCTATGACTACCTTTCTACTCATAAACCAACTACTTTCCATTCGGGCTTCAAATGTTAGGCCTTTTTACCAAAACCATTGCTTGCATCGCATAATACCTACAAAATATGTTAACAACTATAACGTAAGCTTTCGCTTAGTTAGTAACTGGATATAACGAGTTATCATAATTAACATAATCAAAATCATTACATACACATCAAAGCTAATATACTTAATCATTCACATACATAACTTGCAACCAAGCATCTTAACCACATCAATCATACTAACACTACACATTGAAATATAAATCATTCACATACATTAATTAGTCCCATGACTAACCAATAATTCATCTTGAGTAGAGTTTAATTAGCCTAGCTTCCAAACCACTTCTAAGCCTCTTAAATCCTTACATCATAACACTTAACAACCAATATACATAACACAATTGATCATTTAATTTCATAACACATTATAAACATGGTTACTTACCTTAGCTCCGTAGCTATTTCACCAAACATCATCTCCATCATCTTACTTGATTCCTAAGCCCAAATCACCATAAACATAGAAACTTCAAACACATAATTAAATTACCATAACAATGGTTTATACAACCACTAGCTCACCATAACACTTCAAATCATCACATAATCATATATTGATCATATGATAATTAATCACATAAAATTACTAACTATAATTCAATAATAATCTCATAATTACTATAACCTCTTAATGTAACTTAAAACACCATTTACCCACTTTCCCAAATTAGGGTTCATAAACCCTAACTCCTCAATTCTTTAAATAAATTAAATGAGATTACTTACTTATGTTGGAATGATTATTAGGCTTACCCTTGATATGAAACGCTAATTTCTTCACCAAGTTCTTCTTTCCCTCCTCTTTTCTTGCTCTAAGCCGACAATCACCACACACACACAACACAAATGAATTGTCTGGAACTTATGGAACTACTTCACATATAAGCTAGCACAACTTTGTCCATTTGGCAAGAATGGTCCCTCAAGTCCTTTTTCTTATAGTTAAGCCACATAATACTAATAACTTATTTAACACTTGACAAATTTAGCTCCCTTAAGGCTATTTCTCTTATATTTGTGACACATCATATTTTCTATAACCATTTACATAATATTTATACTTATAGTTTGACTAACAGGTTTGACTAACCAATCACGTAACACATTCAAACTACTAAAAGTCGTAGTCAAACTATCTAATGGCATTCTAGTGAATAAAATCTTAAAACCCGGTTTTGGGGTGTAACAGTTAAAGGCATCCTAACAGTGACACAACCAAAGGGTGACGCCGTCACATATGGCAGTGGACAAACGAAACCCTAAGTGGACGGTGAGTTGAAGGCATCACAAGATATACCCGACGACGTCACGACCTGAAATCTATAAATACAAACGCATATTTTTCATTATTGTGTTTGGAACATTTTTTCTAACTTGGAGTCCGAACCCTAGACGATTTCTCAGTTGTTTTACGCCACTTTAGCCACTGAAGACTATAACACCCTCAACCGGGCCTAAGTATCTTATTACAATAATGCTATTGGAATAGTTAACTATGAATTTTATAAGTTTTAAGGACTTACGAGATTGGTTAGTCAACCCAATAGTCAAACTATAAGTATTAAAGCTCATGCAAATGGTTATAGAAAGTATGATGTGTCATATTTATAAGAAAAATGGACTTAAAGGGTTAATATTGTCATGTAGTAAATAATTAATAAAGTTACATGTGGCTGAATTCGAAGTAAATGGACTTGAGGGGCTTAAAGGGTCAAGTTGGGAAATAACTTTGGGTTGAAGAAAGCTAATACTAGAAATATCCAGGCTTTTAGATAATTTAGAATTGTCTATATGTGTGAGTGTGTGTGTGTGTGTGTCGACATAGCCAAGAAGGAGGGAAAACCGTGTTTTCCTTGATGACTAAATTGGTGAAAGATTAGTGCTCCAAATCAAGAATTAAGTTAGTACCAATCATCCTTTCAAGTAAGGGCATGCTTGGTTAAGGGGTATAAGGGGTCTGGAATGGGAAAGATAATGAATGATGGAGGTTGGTTAAGGGGAATATAATCTTCCATTACCTAGTAGTGGGTAATACCCCATTCCTCAACAAATTGGGGGGAATGAAAATCTATAATGAACATTTCACGTCTGAACATGCAACAACCAAACCAACATCAGAAAAGAAAGAGTACGAGAGTCGAGAAAGAACAACAATACTACAAATCATATCCAAATCAAACCAACATTAGTCCGAATCCAAAACAGAAACAAAAACTTTAAAAAAAAAAAGGAACGAGAGGAAACAAGAACCAAATCCAAATCTCAACAACATAACTAATCCAAACAAACCCATGTTCACAAAAACGATAAACACAATCGTCACTGCTCACGTCTTAAACAACTCCAACTATCCAAATCGCATCTCCAAACTACTAGCTACACTCGAATAATAAGAGAAAACAAGACAAAAGCTGTGTATAGGATCTTGGAGCCGTGACCTTGTTAAAATAAGCTCTTTAACCGTAGTTAATAACTCAGTTTGAACAACCAAGAATCGAAGAGCTTTTACAGATTGGTTTGTGTTTGTCACTCGGATTTAAGCAAGTAGATATAAGAAAGTCCAATTTAGGAATGCGTTTAATTTGAGTAGTAAGAAAGAATCAAGATTTTTGATAAAGAAAAAGTTAGGTGAAAAGGAGATCTATTATTTTGTGTGTGTGGCTGCGTATGAGTGATAGTGTTTATGAAAATATCTATTATTTTGTTGCCCGGACCAAGCAACATTTTAATGCAATGGAATGTTCATTATATTCCTTTGCATTCCCTTTACCTTTGCTATTCCCATTCACATATTTGAACCAAGCGCACCCTAAGTAATTGCTTATCTTAAGTTGATTGATGATTGGAAGGTTAGGGTTTATGAACCCTAATTGGGGAAATTGGGTAAATGATGCTTATAAGCTAAATTAAGAAGTTATGATGAATATAGGTTAAGTATTATTGAAGTTAAGCTAATAAGTTAATGGAATTAATTATCATATAATCATCATATGATTATGTGATAATTAGTAATGGTTAGAAAGGAGTTATGGCTGTTGTAGCCATGACATAATTGATTAATTATGTGTTTATGTCTATAGTGGTGTTGGCTTAAATGTCAAGAATGGAGAAGATGATATCCTTGATTTCTTTAGCTTGGGATCAAGATAAGTAAACCGGTTATAAGTTAATGTTATATGGATTTCAATGCATTATATGTTATGTGTTGTTGATGTTAAGGTTAATGAAATACTTGATGTGTATGTGCTTATGTGCTAGTAGATTATAAGTCTAGTTTGGCATAACTAGCATAAGAATGATACAATAGGTTGGAAGTTGATTTAAGAACGAATGATGATGCTTAAGAGGCTTAAGGTATGCGTTTATGATTAACGTTGTGAAAGAATGAATGGTTATGATGTGTAATGTATGAATGATGTATGATGTTTAATTATATCCATTTTACTTACTAAGCATTCGTGCTTACGGTTTAAGTGTTTAATGTTTTGTAGGTTGTGAAATGATGCTTGACTTAGACTAAGGTCTAAGGTTGGATTATGCGGAAGTTAGAAGATGGTAAGAAAGTAGAGCTTAGGTAGATACTGAGCTCAAGTCAATGTTTTACCCCCAAAAGTCTAAAATGGTTTGTGAACGTATTGTCAAGTGTTAAAGTATATGTTATGGTTGTTGAAGTAATTGAGTCGTCAAACGGTATGTCATAACATGGTTTAAGTGTCTATGGTCATGTTTAAAGGGGTGTTTGGTATAATGTGTATTTATACCCATTTTGGGTTGTAAACGGGTTAATGACTATGAACATGATTTATTATGTTAAGTTAATGATTTCCGGAATGTTTGAAGTAATATGAAAGTAGTATAAGTTGAATGTAATGTAAATGGGTCAAAACGGGTTTTGGCATAAAACCCGTCAAATAGTAAAGTAGCATTCCGGAGGTCAAATGGTAAATGTTTATGTATGAAAACGATGTTTACAATGTATTAGTGAAATCTGAAAAGTTTCGTAAATTATCGAGTTAGACTTATCCCAATCGAATGGATTCATGAGTCAAAAATAACTTAAAAAGATTCTTCCTAAAAATCCTATATGGGCGGATCCGTAAGTCGTCACGGGTCGTGCCACCCGTCATTTTGAAGCGAATGAAGTCTAGTTTCATTTAAAAATGGTCTTAAGGTCTAAGTATTAATGTATTTTTGTCAATGATCAAGAAAGTATTAGAATGAAGGTCAAAGTTAGGTCGTTTCTGCGTATGAAGTCAATGTTTTTGGTGAAAGCGTTCACGGGGTGTAACAAAAACTTCATGTATTGTTGAGATAAGTATTGTTCATCAATCAATCGATTATGTTTACCCTAATTGTTTGATTATTTTTAATTCTTGTTTCTCCATTGCTATGTGATTTGTTAAATCTAGTCTTAAATTTATAATAGCTGACTTAACATATTGGACTAACACTTACGGGTAGTGTACCCGGTCAATCCTAGCAAGTTTGGTAAGTGCGGGTCATTCGCAAAGAGTAGTTAAACCTAATGGATTTTCTACAGTTTTAGGGGGGTTTTCAATATGAGAGATTGTCACGATTTAATATTAATTAAACTACTAAAACAATAAAAGTAAATTAAACTAAATTAAACTACGGTTGTGATCAATTAAAAAATAAAGTGTTAACCATGTTACTCCTACTACATTTTATTGATTACTTACCCATTTCGTCAATGTTGATCCAAGTTACGCATGTGTGATCTTTACACACTGCCAGCTGGTGGGGGGTCCGATAATGGTACAAGTGCTAAAGTCAAAGCAAAAGTTAACTTTGTCACTACTGAAGCAATAAACAGAGCAACAAGAGAAACAACAAAGAGAGGAGAAGATGCAACATTGAAGAACAATAACACACTGTCATATCTTTCACCTCATTGTACAAGCCATCAAGGCTATTTATATAAATGCCACCTTATGTAGTTAGTTAGTTAGCCTTTTCATTTCAGTTAGTCTTGTAGTATAAGTACTTGTTGAAGCTTGCCAGTACATATACATTGTAAGAATTACACTTTTAATCAATACAATCCTTCACTTTGCAATAAAAGGAGGATTAAGGATAAGAACATATGATCAAGGAATCGGGCTAAAAATAAATAATGCATCAACATTAAATATAAAGCTAGAATTATTTAAACTAATTAACAATCTATGATAAAAAATAATAATAAATTTATAATAATAATAATAATAATAGAACGTGATAAATTGAACATAAAACTAAAACAACTGATTGGTACATATTTCTTGCTGATTGAGACTAACGATGTGTGTAAAGTTATATGGCAAAAATAAAATGATGAATTTACGAAGTATAATCGAGTTAGTACGTATGTTACGTCATAACTTGTACTTATTTGTACAAGTAGAACCGTGAGGTTTATGGCTTGATAGAGCCGTAACGTGTCACCTTTTCTTAACAAAAACCAAAATAACACATGTCATTTCGTATACTTGTCATGTACTACAACTACTAACGTAAATAAGTTCACACATAAACTTTCCCTTCATTTATACCTCCTTGTATCCGTTACTTCATATGATTATCATTTCAGAACTCTTAATGAACAAGACGTACGTCGTCTAATTTTGTGGTTCAAATCCCACAAACTTCATACAAAGAAGGATTCGGAAATGATCACAGGATACCCAGTTAGGCCGAGTACATATGAGTCAAAGTCTCGCAGTCACTAGGTACCATGTAAAAGAAAACCTGTTTCGTTTACCCGTTTTATTAATGTATCATGGTAAAGCGGAAATTAGTTAAATTTGATGGTCCAAAATGTAGAATATGTTAGTATATATGAAGAATTTGCAACAAAAGAATCTGAACTGAACTGAAGTATCTAATAAATCTCGTGTATATTCATAATTCTATCAAAATTACAATCTCAAGCAAAATTTGAAGTGAAAGAGCTAGAGCCTAGTGGGCAATAAAAATTTAATAAAGCTAAACATAGCTCAAACTTGCTGATGATTATCAGCATCAGTGGTGGTTGGTGGAGTAGGTTTAGCAAGGTAGGTGGGATTGATGTCACCGGGCATGACTATGACGATTTTGGGCTCCATTTCCCGCCATAATTCCATACGAAACTCAGGCACGGATGATTTTTCTTGATCAGGAGTGCTATTTCGGGACGAATTTGTAGAAGAAGAATATGGCTTTTTGTAAGAGCATACTAAGATGATTAATGCAAATGCTATTAGGGTTAGCATCAAAGCCAGGCCTCCGAATAGGTAGGGTATCGGAGAGTGCCACCGGAATCCGGTGGCGTGTTCGGTGGCAGACACGGGTGCGGTGTTATGTATTGGTGGTGTCATTTCGGTGCTTTTGTGTTTTTTTGTTTTGGAGTGCAAGAAAAAATGTTGAATTATGGTTGTATTTATATGAAGGGCTAATTATCAAAATGGTATGTTAATTTCAACTTTTTCAAAAAAAGGTACAAAAATAAGTGACTTTCCCAAAAGAGTCATGTGCGAACGTGCGATCGTGCGAACCCACAAAAAACATGACACGTGTCCATTATTTTATTATTAAAGTACATTTGGTAGGTAAGGTTGGTAGGAGTTTGACTTTGAATTTTTAATTAAATGACTAATATACCCTCACTTTTATCACCACACAAATTCATCAACATCACAAACTCTATCCACAGATCTATACCCATCACTTTCATATATCTTAATTCGCTTACCTACCAAATGTAACTCATATATATTAATTCGCTTACCTACCAAAAGTTATGTAACTCATATATATTAATTCGCTTACCTACCAAATGTAACTTTGCTTCAGATGGGGATTTATATTAATTCCCTTCATTCTTGTCTATTAACTTTGCTTCATTCTTGAAAATGACAGATCTATACCCATCACTTTATTCGTTTTTGTGTGTTTGTCAACAAGATTGGATCTTTGTGTTTGACTTTGCTTCATTCTTGAAAATGACAGATCTATACCCATCACTTCATTCGTTTTTGTGTGTTTGTCAACAAGATTGGATCTTTGTGTTTGATTTGTGGGATGACGAGTATATATTGTTGAGATGATATTAGATGTTAATAGAAGTGGGTTTTGTATGAAATTTGGCAAAGTTGTGGTATGATTAAATATGCTTGAATCTGTCTTTATAGTTGTTGATCTATGTTGCTTTATAGTTGTTGATCTATGTTGCTGCTATTTAAAAATTGAATTAAAGATTTTTTTTTTTTTTTTTTTTTTTTTTTTTTTTTTTTTTTTTTTTTTTTTAAATTATGAAGATCTGGGTTTGGTTTTGGATGATGAATTGGATGAAGATCTGGATTTTTTTATATGAAGATCTGAGTTTGTTTGCACATTCGCACATTCGTTGTGCACATTCGCACATCCATTGTGCAAATGTGCGAATGTGAAATTGTTTTTTTTTATATGAAAATATGGGTTTTTTTATGAAGATCTGGGTTTTTGATGATGAATTGGATGAAGATCTGAGTTTGTTTGCACATTCGCACATTCGTTGTGCACATTCGCACATCCATTGTGCAAATGTGCGAATGTGAAATTGTTTTTTTATATATGAAAATCTGGGTTTTTTTATGAAGATCTGGGTTTTTGATGATGAATTGGATGAAGATCTGAGTTTGTTTGCACATTCGCACATTCGTTGTGCACATTCGCACATCCATTGTTCAAATGTGCGAATGTGCGAATGTGATTTTTTTTTTTTTATTATTTTATTTATGAAGATCTGGGTTTTTTATGAAGATCTGGGTTTTTTTATATGAAGATCTGAGTTTGTTTGCACATTCGCACATTCGTTGTGCACATTCGCACATCCATTGTGCAAATGTGCGAATGTGAAATTGTTTTTTTTTATATGAAAATCTGGGTTTTTTTATGAAGATCTGGGTTTTTGATGATGAATTGGATGAAGATCTGAGTTTGTTTGCACATTCGCACATTCGTTGTGCACATTCGCACATCCATTGTTCAAATGTGCGAATGTGCGAATGTGATTTTTTTTTCTTTTTTTTATTTATGAAGATCTGGGTTTTTTACGAAGATCTGGGTTTTTGATGATGAATTGGATGAAGATCTGAGTTTGTTTGCACATTCGCACATTCGTTGTGCACATTCGCACATCCATTGTGCAAATGTGCGAATGTGAAATTGGTATTTATTTATATTTAATAGAAGGGTATATTAGTCATTTAATCAAAAATTCAAAGTCAAACTCCTACCAACCTTACCTACCAAATGTACTTTAATAATAAAATAATGGACACGTGTCACGTTTTTTGTGGGTTCGCACGATCGCACGATCGCACATGACTCTTTTGGGAAAGTCACTTATTTTTGTACCTTTTTTTGAAAAAGTTGAAATTAACATACCATTTTGATAATTAGCCCTTGTATTTATATGAAGTGATTGCAATGTTGCAATAATAGTGCATGGATTGGAATTGAGTGTAAAATGACTAAATTATCACTAGTGCTTGAAACAAGGTTGTTTTCTTTCTTTCTTTTTCTTTTGCTTTACGGTTTCTCTACTTGCTCAAAAAGCACTACTTTTGGAAGTTTGATCGTGATTCCATGCTTATATTATGACATGTTTTTTAATTTTATTTTTGTAATTTAATGTTGGGATTTGCTAAATAGACGGTTTTAACTTGAGATGATAAGACGAATTGGGTGGGTAAGTTGCTAAAACACATTAATATTATGATCTGTATATTTAAATGCATGTCATAATGCTAGCTATAAGCCTAACGTTATTTTATTAACGTACTATTGCGGATGTATGTCAAAATCCAAGTTTATAACCATGGTCAGTCACTTGTGGATATACACAACCTAAAAGCATTCACAATCATACGATATTATGATTCGAGATTAGTTTATATTAAATGGACAACTTTAATTTATAAAAGGGTTTAAGGAGATTACAAGGTTACATGTTTACTTAATGAACACAGAGAAAAACAAACAAAGAGTTAGACATAGACTTTGAAATCCTTTCATAACAATGAGTGAATGAGCGGTAAAATGACGTTGAAATAAAGTTTGTCATGAAAAGTACCTCGAAGCTTTTTTGTGATCACAAAAATTTGTTGTTATATCATATTTTGTTGTTCATCCTTTCATTCTTATTTTTATCGACTTGTTTTTCGTCACTTTTTTCCTTTCATAAAATAGCATACTAAGTATATTTTGGTATAAGATATTTTGAACAATTTTTTGTTATCCAACTTCCAGTTTATTTAGAAAGCATGATCTTTTTATAAGTTAAGTTATTTTTCTAAGACTAGACGAGTACACGTGTAGAGCAATGAGATTTTTTAGCGGCAGATATTTTTCGTGATAAACAAAAGTTTATAGGTTATAAACGAAAAATAATAAAAGTTTGAAGATTTAAGGATTAAATATAATGTTCGACTCGGGTGGTTCAACCGGTTGAACCGTTCCGGTCGAAAAACGATTCAAGTTAAACCGGGTCAACCCGCCGGGTTTGAAGCGTCCCGGTCAATCCGGTTTTCGATGTTCATTAATAGTTTTCTTTTAAAACATATATTTTCAACATTTATTTTTTTAGTTTCAACTTTTTATTTTTTCACTTTTTAGTTTTTCCTTATAGATATAGATCATAACTCTAATCTCCACATGATTCATACACAATATTCTTGATAACAAGTTATAGACGTTGCCCTTTTTTTCTTAATCAAAGTTATATATACCACGGGGGTTTTGCTAACTTAACTTGGGTCAATTTTCTTGAAGCAGGCAAGCAAATGGAAATAAGAGAGAGACCCTAGTGCAATTTAGTAAGTAAAAGGGTCCACCTTATCGCATAGCCTCAGCACAAGTATCACTTAAACGTATTTCCAAATTTGCCCATAAACACCCAAACCAACTAGTCACTTTCCTTTCCTTCTGAACAATAGACCGTAACATTTTAATATTATTTCTCCTTCTTAGAGCTTTAGGTACCATGGCGGAAGTGCTCGCCGAATCCCATGCGGCACCAGTATATACGTCGCCGAAGCAATGCCACCATACCGTTTGTGCTCGTCGTTGCCCTACTCGTCACTCCCCGACGCATATAAGACAAAGAACTTAGCCGTTGTGATTGTATCATTTTTTTTAATTTAAAAACAAACCCACTAAAACACTATAAATACTACCCTATTCTAACCAAATCTTACACAACTTACTCTATTAAAACACTTCATATATTTTTAATTTTAATTTTTTTAAAGAAAAAGAAAAAGAAAAAGGTGATTCATCTTATTCCAGTACGTCCGATCTTGATGATCTAAATAACATCGAGATGATTATGCAAGCTATGCAGTATGAGCAGTCGTCACAAGAATAAGAAGCCCAAACTATACGCCGTAATCATATCTATCGTGAACGTTGAGTTGCTGAAGCACATTTGTTGACCGACTATTTTGATGATGAGCCAATATTTCCGGATTACTATTTTAGACGTCGATATTGTATGCGCTGTAAACTATTTTTTGAAATAGTCAAAGGTATCGAAACATATATTCAAATTGTTCATCCTCTTCCCGATCATTTTAAATTCTTTGTAGTCCGACCCGATGCTACAGGTCAAATGAGTTTTAGTGTTATTATGAAATGCACATCTGCCATACGTCAATTGGCGTACGGATGTACACCTGATACATTTGATGAGTATTTGCAAATGGGGAAACATTGCGCACGCGATTGTCTAGATAATTTTACTATGTCCATTATCGAATTGTATATGCTCGAGTTTTTAAGAAAACGTGACTTGAATGACATTCAAAATTTATACAATGCATATAACATGGTTCATGGGTTACCGAAAATGTTTGAAAGCATTGATTGTATGCACTGGGAATCGACTAATTGTCATAATGGGCAATTTGGGAGAGGCGATAGAAAATATGCAACTATAATGCTTGAAGCTGGTGCGTCATGCGATTTGTGGATTTAGCATGATTTTTTGATAACAAGTTATAGACGTTGCCCTTTTTTTTCTTAATCAAAGTTATATATACCACGGGGGTTTTGCTAACTTAACTTGGGTCAATTTTCTTGAAGCATGCAAGCAAATGGAAATAAAAGAGAGACCCTAGTGCAATTTAGTAAGTAAAAGGGTCCACCTTATCGCATAGCCTCAGCACAAGTATCACTTAAACGTATTTCCAAATTTGCCCATAAACACCCAAACCAACTCGTCACTTTCCTTTCCTTCTGAACAATAGACCGTAACATTTTAATATTATTTCTCCTTCTTAGAGCTTTAGGTACCATGGCGAAAGTGCTCGCTGAATCCCATGCGGCACCATTATCAGCGTCGCCGAAGCAATGCCAACATACCATTTGTGCTCGTCGTTGCCCTACTCGTCACTCCCCGGCGCATATAAGACAAAGAACTTAGCCGTTGTGATTGTACCATTTTTTTTTAATTTAAAAACAAACCCACTAAAACACTATAAATACTACCCTATTCTAACCAAATCTTATACAACTTACTCTATTAAAACACTTCATATATGTATATATATATATATTTTTTTTAAAAGAAAAAAAAAAAGAAAAAGAAAAAGGTGATTCATCTTATTCCAGTACGTCCGATCTTGATGATCTAAATAGCATCGAGATGATTATGCAAGCTATGCAGTATGAGCAATCGTCGCAAGAACAAGAAGCCCAAACTATACGTCGTAATCATATCTATCGTGAACGTTGAGTTGCTGAAGTACGTTTGTTGACCGACTATTTTGGTGATGAGCCAATATTTCCGGATTACTATTTTAGACGTCGATATTGTATGAGCTGTAAACTATTTTGAGAAATAGTCCAAGGTATCGAAACATATATTCAAATTGTTCATCCTCTTCCCGGTCATTTTAAATTCTTTGTAGTCCGACCCGATGCTACGGGTCAAATGAGTTTTAGTGTTATTATGAAATGCACATCTGTCATACGTCAATTGGCGTACGGATGTACACCTGATACATTTGATGAGTATTTTCAAATGGGGGAACATTGCGCACGCGATTGTCTAGATAATTTTACTATGTGCATTATCGAATTGTATATGCTCGAGTTTTTAAGAAAACGTGACTTGAATCACATTCAAAATTTATACAACGCACATAACGTGGTTCATGGGTTACCGAAAATGCTTGAAAGCGTTGATTGTATGCACTGGTAGTCGACTAATTGTCATAATGGGCAATATGGGAGAGGTGATAGAAAATATCCAACTATAATGCTTGAAGCTAGTGCGTCATACGATTTGTGGATTTATCATGCATTTTTTGATAACAAGTTATAAACGTTGCCCTTTTTTTCTTAATCAAAGTTATATATACCACGGGGGTTTTGCTAACTTAACTTGGGTCAATTTTCTTGAAGTAGGCAAGCAAATGGAAATAAGAGAGAGACCCTAGTGCAATTTAGTAAGTAAAAGGGTCTACCTTATCGCATAACCTCAGCACACGAACAATATCCGGCCCAATGAGCTGAGCTTCTCCTACTTGAGCCCAACAAATGGGTGATCGGCATTTTCGACCATACAATGCTTCAAACGGTGCAGCCTTAATGCTTGCATGATAACTGTTATCGTACGAAAACTCAATCAAAGGCAAATGGGTATCACACCCATTTCCAAAATAAATTACACTTGCCCGAAGCATATCTTCTAAAGTCTGAATTGTCCTTTCACTTTGGCCATCGGTTTGCGGGTGGTATACAGTACTCATGTCGAGGTTCGTGCCAAAGGCATCCTGAAGTGATTGCCAAAAGTTAGAAGTGAATCTGCTGTCTCGGTAACACCCCAAAAATCGTAATGAAGCAGCGGAAGTCTAATTTGGGATATTACATCTTAGATCGTAGTCATAATTATAGAAAACGACTCGAAAGAGACGTTTTGTAAAAATTTGTTATCATTCATCAAATTAAAATCAGAGTTGTTCAACAACAGAGTCATAATATTTAGAAATACAAATGAAAAATGTTTAAGATGAATGAAAAACATTTGTTTTTGGACAACGTCCAAAAAGGGGGCTCTGTTCCACTCCGTGCCTTTAGCTTCTTTAAATACCTGAGATAAAACATGCTTAAAACGTCAACACAAAGGTTGAGTGAATTCACAGTGTTTAATTTGTAATAGTTTGAACACAAGTCAGATAATAGTGAAAACAATGATATTGAAGTGTGATATAAATATTGCCCTAAGCCTCATGACACGCAAACCTTAACATCGGGTGTAATAATAAATAATATAAATGGCCCACATCATAGCAATGATGTAGGTGATAATGCCCTCGTCGTAGGAGTTTGCCAAACTCTTGATAATTCGAATAAAGTGCACTTGGTTACCATTCCAGGCTAACTTCAAGTGGGTCGTCAACTTCCAATAGATCTATTCACTAAATTCGCGTTCACTCGCAAGTGATTAATGGTTCATGATATAAGGGACTTTTTGGCAGGGTGGTAACTTAGGCAATATTAACTTAGCAATATCAATCAGGATAGCATACAAAAATATTTGTGTTCAGATTTATAGCATGTATCTCCCCACGGGATTTGAAAACATAGAAAAAGTGGGACTATGAACTCACCTTGGTAGTAATAGAGTCTGTGATGCAATATAATCAAAAGGTGTGTAGTTACTCCAACGCGTGACCTAGATAGTACGGCATGATTTAGTTCGCATATTAATTTATGATTTGATGAACGTAAAATAGTTTATATATTTTCAAACCAATCATGTTATTGCTGCACATGGTAACTATTTATTTCGTCACGTAAATAATATTGACGTATAACAATTTTTAGTATTTCGGTTAGTCGTTTTTGTCACAATTTTTAATAGTTAATATCCGACATGTTGTCAGTTCGGGTTTTATTAAGTGTTAACATATTTAAAGAAAATGAAACATTCTCCTTTTAATTTCTAAAATCATGCGCACCCCTCTTTTTATTTTTAAAGCAAAGCGGGCTGTGGCCCAACTAGAATGTAATCCGAATTCTGGTGGCCCGGTACAAGAGTCACATAAGTTTTACTCTTTCATCTTATACTGGGCTTCAGCCCAGTGTCAACTTTAAATCCAACTCTATTTGTAAAAAGAAAAACGCAGGTTATATGTTTTTGTGGTTTGCCTGGTATTTTAGTTCGAAGCCAAAACAAGTCATTCGAAGGTTTAGAAACTAGGCTGTCTCAAATGAAACTTTGGCGAAGGGTCGTATGCTACTAAGGTCGAAGCTAAGGTCTCGCTTGCTAAACGACTCGAGTACCACTCGAGCTCAAGCCGTGGAGCGTTTAGGTGGTTGTCACACGAGGTGTGTACGGGTCTATCCAAAGGACTTATTCACGACTTAACCCACACCCCTATCGGCTTATAATCTTGGGTTTAGTTATACGCTTATGCCAAAGATACTCAATGTCGATATCACGATATAAATCAAAGAGCAATTCGACTATTTTAAGCTTTTCTTAACGAAATTTATTCACAGTTTCTTAACAAATTCGATTTACATTTTCATCAATACTCAAACCACACTAAATCTAATTTGACCTAATCCTTTAGTCTATATAATTGGATAATAAAACAACATCAAGTAAAGATTAATAATAACCTGAAATTGGTGGGAGGTGTCGAACACTAAACAGCTTTCTAAACCCGAATCCAAAAGCTCCAAAACCCGAAGTTCTAGCTTCCAAATTCGTCCCACCAAGGCTTCCTTATCCGAATCACAACTCGACTCAAAACCTTGAGAACTTTTTAATTTCTTTGGTGTGTGGTTTAATTGTGTGATTCGAATAACCCATGGAGGTGTGAATTTATAGAAAATCATGGAGCTAAACTCCATAACCCCTTTCGGATTGTTGGAGAAACCAACTACTTAATTAGTGTAAGGTCTCCATTTAAGCTCCTAAATCCTAAGTAAACTCGTGATTGGTGAAGAGGACAAAGTCCCATGGTCAACCGAAATTAAAACTAGATGGTGATGGTTCGAATGGAGTCTTTTGGGGAAGAAGGTTATGGCGACAAGACATGGGGTTAAGGTTTCTAGGTTTGCCAAAAGAGGTGATAAGAGTAGAAGGTGGAATTTGAAAGGAGGTGAGGGTTTGGTGGTTTTTGGGTCTCGACAGGAATAAGAAAGAGGGAGGGTAGCAGTTTTTGGGAGTGATAGTCAAAAAGGAGATAGCAGTAATAATATTAAAGGAATAGGTGTATGTGGCGACAAAAGAAAAAGAAATATAAGTGAGGAAGGAAATAATTAATATAGATGTAGTAGTGGTCTTTATTCAGAGGTGTTTTAAATGCCCGGGTCTCGTTAGACCGTGTCGGTTTTTGCTCTACTTAAACATTTCTAACTCGAGGGTTTAGAGTCGTCATAAATTATTTGCTTTTATTTTCAAGTCCGTATTTATTTTTATGATTCGTTCTGTACATTATTCGTTTTGATTAATTAAACTTATGCCATACTATCATGGTGTCGGTACGTGTGTGGTTCCAATAAAATGGAACGTGAGTTTTGCCACATTGTTTGTTTTGTAATCTCACTAGTTATTTTTCAGTAAAAAGAAAAATATATAGTAATATTTCGAATGCAAAGGTGAATAAAATAACTTGATTAAGATTCATAATCAATTGCTTCGGGTTTACAGAAAGTTAATAACTCAAAAATTTCGGGTTATTACAGTACCTACTCCTAATTCTGAATTCCGTCCCGGAATTCTTAGTTCGTGGTGGTGGTTGGTGTTGACTCGGGAAAGAGGTGTGGATATTTAGCACGAATTCGGTCCTCACGTTCCCACGTGAACTCTGGTCCTCTATTCGAGTTCCATCTGACTTTGACGATGGGGATGCGGCTTTGTTTTAGTTGTTTCACATCTCGGTCCATAATCTCTACTGGCTCCTCTATAAAATTAAGCTTCTCGTCAATTCGAAGTTCTTTGTATGGTATAACAAGGGTTTCGTCTGATAAACACTTCTTCAGGTTTGACACGTGAAAGGTACTGTGCACCCTACTGAGTTCTTCAGGGAGTTCGAGTTTATATGCTACTGGACCAACCCTTTCTAGGATCTTGAATGGTCCAACATATCTGGGGTTCAACTTACCACGTTTCCCAAACCTAATCATTCCTTTCCAAGGAGATACCTTCAACATAACCCTGTCTCCAACTTCAAACTCCATAGGTTTCCTTCTTACGTCGGCGTAGCTTTTCTGTCTGTCTCGAGCGGCTTGTAGGCGTTGTTTGATTTGGACAATCTTTTCGGTGGTTTCGTGAATAAGTTCGGGCCCGGTGATTTGTGCATCTCCAACTTCGGTCCAACAGATGGGTGAGCGACATTTCCTACCATAAAGTGCTTCGAATGGAGCAGCTTTAATGCTAGCGTGATAACTATTGTTGTATGAAAACTCTACTAACGGTAAGTGTTTATCCCATCCTTTTCCAAAGTCGATCACACATGCTCGCAGCATGTCTTCCAAGGTTTGGATAGTTCTCTCACTTTGACCATCAGTCTGTGGGTGGTAGGCGGTACTCATATCTAGCTGAGTATTCAAAGCCTTCTGCAATGACCGCCAAAAGTTTGACGTAAAACGACTATCTCGGTCGGAGATGATGGAAACCGGCACTCCATGTCGGGAGACTATTTCCTTCATATACAATCGCGCAAGGGTATCCATACTGTCGGTTTCTTTGATTGCAAGAAAGTGCGCAGATTTGGTGAGACGATCAACAATGACCCAGATAGTATCAAGTCCACCCGAGGTTTTAGGTAGTTTCGTGATGAAGTCCATCGTAATCCTTTCCCACTTCCATGTTGGAATCTCTGGCTGTGTTAACATTCCGGACGGTCGTTGGTGTTCTGCTTTTACTCTAGCACATGTCAAACATTTTCCGACATACATAGCGATGTCGGCCTTCATGTTTGGCCACCAGTACAACTTCTTGAGATCTTGATACATTTTATCAGCCCCCGGATGAATGGAATATTTCGACTTATGGGATTCGTGCATAATAAGATCACGCAGTCCCCCGTATAGTGGAATCCATGCTCTGTCACCGAAACACAACGTCCCATCTTGTTTTCTCACAAAACCGTTCTCGATTTCCGGCATCCTGTGAATCTTCTCATTCGGTCGGTTCTCTTCCTCCAAGGCTCCGGCCTGAGCTTCTAAAATTTTGGCTGGGAGTGGTGACCTAACTGTAATTCCCAAAGATCGAACTCTAAGGGGTTTGATTCGTTCCTTTCGACTCAAGGCATCGGCCACTACATTTGCCTTTCCGGGATGATAACGAATCTCACAATCATAATCACTGAGTAACTCCAACCATCGGCGTTGTCGCATGTTCAGCTCTTTCTGATCTAGTATGTGTTGAAGGCTCTTGTGATCTGTAAACACCTTGCACTTGGTGCCATACAAATAGTGTCTCCACATTTTAAGAGCGAACACTACTGCTCCTAACTCAAGATCGTGGGTCGTGTAGTTCTTTTCGTGGGTTTTGAGTTGTCGGGAAGCATATGCGATAACCTTACTCCTTTGCATCAATACGGCTCCCAAGCCTTGGCACGATGCATCACAATACACCTCGAAGTCTTCACTTCCTTCGGGTAGTGCTAAGATCGGAGCTTCACAAAGCTTTTGTTTCAACAGTTGGAATGACGTCTCTTGCTCCTCTCCCCATTCAAATTTCTTCTTCTTTTGTGTCAATTCCGTCAAAGGTTTGGCGATCTTGGAGAAACCCTCGATGAATCTCCGATAGTACCCAGCAAGACCTAAAAATTGGCGTATCTCCGTGGGGCTTGTGGGAGATGCCCAATCCTTAACAGCTTCGATTTTTGCGGGGTCCACGTGAATACCTTTGCTGTCGATGACATGCCCCAGAAATTGCACTTTCTCAATCCAAAAATCACACTTGGAAAATTTGGCATACAATTTCTCTTCTTCGAGCAGTCCTAGGATAGTTCTCAAATGCTCCGCATGTTCTTCCTTGGTACGGGAGTAGATGAGGATGTCATCTATGAACACAATTACGAACTTGTCCAAATATGGCTTGCACACTCGGTTCATTAGGTCCATGAACACGGCTGGTGCGTTCGTCAGTCCAAATGGCATCACTTGGAACTCATAGTGCCCGTATCGTGTACGAAACGCGGTCTTCGGTATATCTCCTTCCTTAACTCTCAGTTGATGGTATCCTGACCTTAAATCAATCTTCGAGTATACACTCGATCCTTGCAGTTGGTCGAACAGATCGTCGATTCTGGGTAATGGGTATCGGTTCTTTACAGTAAGTTTGTTCAATTCGCGGTAATCGATGCACATTCGGAAGGATCCATCCTTCTTCTTGACAAACAGCACTGGAGCTCCCCATGGCGATGAACTCGGGCGTATGAATCCTTTATCTGACAATTCCTGCAATTGCTCAGACAACTCTTTCATTTCAGATGGTGCCAACCTATAAGGTGCTCGTGCCACTGGTGCTGCTCCTGGCACTAGCTCGATCTGAAATTCTACTTGTCGTGTTGGCGGAAGGCCAGGTAAGTCTTCGGGGAATACATCGGGAAATTCTCTAACTATTGGCACATCTTCTAGTCGCTTCTCTTCCGACTTCGTCTCGGTTACTTGTGCCAGAAATACAAGACATCCTCGCTCGATATACTTCGCTGTTTTGCAGCACGATATGATACTTAGTCGAGTCTTACTCCGTCTGCCGCGGACAACTAAAGTTTCTCCTTCACAGGGGATGTGAACAACTTTCTCGTCGCATATAATTCTAGCGTGGTTCTTGGATAACCAATCCATGCCGATAACTACGTCGAAACTACCAAGTTGGATGGGCATGAGGTCTATGTCAAATGGTTGGTTTAGTAGAAGTAGGGTGCAGTTTCGGATTAGGGTGTTAGTTTTTACTAGTTTGCCGTCAGCTAGTTCTATTTCGTAGGTGGTGCTCAATTTAGTCGGTGTAATATCAAGTAGAGATGCAAAAGAAGAAGATACAAAACTTTTGTCGGCTCCAGAATCAAATAAAACTTTAGCAGGGTGGTTATTAAGAGGAAACGTACCCGTCACCACATTGGGATCTTGTTCAACATTTCCGTCTCCTAGTACATATGCTCTCCCGCGAGCATTGTTGACGGGGTTGGCAACCTGATTCGGGCACTGGTTCTTGTAGTGTCCTTTCTTGCCACATCCATGACACACTATGGCTACTGGTTGTAGGTTGGCTCCTGTGGCCTTGCAATCTTGGGTTTTGTGGCCGGTCCTCTGACACTTTCCACATTTGGCGAAACAGGGTCCTTGATGGTGCATCTTACATCGGTTGCACATGGGAGCGGGTCCAGCATAGCCCCCAGTTCCAGTAGGTGTGGCGGCGTAAGCCCTGGCAGCTTCCTGCCGGCGATTCTGTTGGTTATGGTGGTGGTTCCGGTTTTGCTGATAGCTTTGGGTGTTGTTGCGGTTATGGTTTTGGTTATGGTGAGAGTTGTTGTTGCTGTGATTGTTTCTACGATCATCAAATTTCCTTTTGTGATCGTTGCTTCCCTGAGCTTGATTACGCCTGATTTCCCTTTCCAGTAACTTCTGAGCAGTCTCCATGGCTTCCTCCAGTGTTTGTGGTTTGGACACTGTGACATCTCCTTCTATGCTTCTGGGTAGTCCTTCAACATATCTTTCCAGTGTCTTTTCGAAATCCGGTACCTTGGTTGGGCATAGTATGGAGAGTTCTTGGAATCTCCTATCATAAGCCCTGAGATCATGTCCTTTTACCATCAACCGATCAAACTCATCTTCCATCTTTCGAATTTCAGTGCGAGGACAATACTTCTTCAGCATCTTCTGTTTGAACTCAGCCCATGGAAGTTGGTAAGCTCTATCATTACCCATTTTATGAGCAGTGGCGTTCCACCACGACAATGCATCATCTGTCAAGGTGCCAGTAGCAAAGGCGACTTTATCGCTTTCGGCACAACCACTCCTTGTAAAGACAGTCTCTGAACGCTCAAACCATCGAGCTAATTCTGTCACTCCTTCAGTACCTTTAAAGGTTGGCGGTTTGCAACTCATAAATTCCTTGTACGTGCACTTTCGGGTTGCAGCTGGCTCACTCTCGGCAGTTGGCCTTGTTGCACTACCGGTAGGAGTTGTGGTTGCAGCTTGAGCTACTAATGCAGCAGTCACGCTTTCCGTGATCAATTGGCGGATCTCTTCCGGAGTCATGATCGATCCAGCGACTGCTTCTGTAGTTCTGTTGCGGGTAGCCATGTTCTAACAATACACAAGAACATAAATTTAGGTTTTACGGTTAATATCATCAAGTGAGGCGTCATGATAGTAGCATACAACATTCTCATAAACAAGGTTATCATAATTAATCATCACGACATGTCTGAATACAATCACAACATACATGGAATAATATGGTAACGTATAAAAGAAAATCACAACACATAAACGAAGAAAACAACCATAACATAGATTAATATTGGTACATAGTCATCATAACTAACCATGAGTTTTAATAATTCAATACATTGTTTCCAAAAGAACAATACAATATAGATTATTAATGCCACGCAGGGCAAGTTACGGTGTCACTACTACAACAATATGTGACTAATCTACGAAGTGCTGGGTGCATCTCCGGGTCCATGCTGCAATCCTCTAACAGTCTCAGCAAACTCCTCCATCCTCCGATCTCTGACCCTCTCCCTGGCCTGCAACTCTCCAACCGCTCCTCCAAGAGCATGGATGGTACTGTCAGCTACTGCCAGCCTCTCGGTCTGGTGCTCGATCATCTGCTGCTGCATCGCTACAATCTCTCTCAGCTGCTGTGTCTCATGACTCTGTGCATCTAGGCTCTGACCAAACTCAGTAACAATCTCTCTAACTCCCTCTAGCTCGGTGCCGAACAGATCGAACACCTCCTCCATAGCAATCCTCCCGACCACGAGGTTCTCGACCTCCTCCTGTATGTTCTCGACTCGCTCGAGAGATATATCATCTATCAGACTCAGCAGCTCATCAAGACGATCCTCATGTCGGGCCAGTCTGGCGGCCAGCAGTGGGATGGTGTGATGAATGGGCTCTCCTGTGACTGGGAGGACAGCTGATGAACACTCCCCCAGCTCCGAAGCTCTGGGAGCTCCCTCCTGAAGTCTCCAATGACGAATGCACTCCAACAAAAATGACCATCTACGAGCATCGACCCTCCTGTGAACACGGGGCTCGGATGGGGAAGGACTCACGGGGTGCTCTCTCTCAGGAGAGGGTAGAGGAACACTCTGAGCCCTAATAGGTGAGGCAGTGGGAGATGAGATAGGAGATGATAAAGGGACAGTGGTAGTCTGAGTATAAAACACAGTAGGGGGTGGTATAGGTGATGGTGCATCCTCGGGCGAGGGTGGTGGAGTCGGGAGCATATAAGAGTGGGGCTGTGGCACTGATGGGAATGGCTCAGGAGAACTGGGTGGTGGTGTGGCTACAAGAGCTGGTGGTGGTGGTACTATGGCTGGTGAGGTACGTACTCGTTTCCGAGCAGTGTGAATATAGGTGAAACTGTTAGGGCCGTACTTGTATCTCTTTCCAAAAGGGGCTGGCTCATAAGGCTGAAGGACTCTAACTCGCTTGCGCCGGCGGACCGGTGCAGGCGGGGGTGGTGGTGGAATGGATGCAGTCGAATCAGATGAATCTGAGTCAGAGGACTCATCATCAGCCTCTGATCCTGAGGAGTAGTGATCATGGGTCAGGACTCGACGTAGCGATGGCTCAGGGTGATCATCAGCAGCTAAGAACTGCTGGGACTCATAGTACTGGTCTAAGGTCAAAGGGCCATAAGCACGTGAGGATGACAGTGGAATAGTGGGTGTAATGACTGGTGTGGAAGCGACTTCACCCTCCTCGAAGGGCTCCGTCTCTCCAGACACATCCCCAGATGGGACAACAGATGGGACAGTGGGTACAATAGGTAAAGTGCTGTCAGTGTCATAGTCAGACAAAATGATAGTGGGGACAGAGGGTGATGCCGGTAGTGCGTCATCACTGTCGGAAAGTATGATGATAGGAGGCGACATGGTACTGTAATATCCCAATAATAATAAGTGTAAGTCATTAATAATATAAACATGCATTAGTCATAATAACATATGAAAGTGATAAAACTAATTTGTCATGCATAATCTGCCAAGCAAATCTCAATGCAAATATAATAACATTTGTAAATGATAAATTTTTATTCGTTATGCATAATCTGCCAAGCAAATCTCAATGCAAAAGTGTAAGTGTAGCAAAGTGTTGGCACGGAGGGCATAGGGTGGTAGGGTTTAAAATGGTCCTTTTAGAAATCGCGGTTATAGTCCAATGTTTTTGAAAAGCATTTGGTTCTCTATAACCATGGCTCTGATGCCAATCTGTAACACCCCAAAAATCGTAATGAAGCAGCGGAAGTCTAATTTGGGATATTACATCTTAGATCGTAGTCATAATTATAGAAAACGACTCGAAAGAGACGTTTTGTGAAAATTTGTTATCATTCATCAAATTAAAATCAGAGTTGTTCAACAACAGAGTCATAATATTTAGAAATACAAATGAAAAATGTTTAAGATGAATGAAAAACATTTGTTTTTGGACAACGTCCAAAAAGGGGGCTCTGTTCCACTCCGTGCCTTTAGCTTCTTTAAATACCTGAGATAAAACATGCTTAAAACGTCAACACAAAGGTTGAGTGAATTCACAGTGTTTAATTTGTAATAGTTTGAACACAAGTCAGATAATAGTGAAAACAATGATATTGAAGTGTGATATAAATATTGCCCTAAGCCTCATGACACGCAAACCTTAACATCGGGTGTAATAATAAATAATATAAATGGCCCACATCATAGCAATGATGTAGGTGATAATGCCCTCGTCGTAGGAGTTTGCCAAACTCTTGATAATTCGAATAAAGTGCACTTGGTTACCATTCCAGGCTAACTTCAAGTGGGTCGTCAACTTCCAATAGATCTATTCACTAAATTCGCGTTCACTCGCAAGTGATTAATGGTTCATGATATAAGGGACTTTTTGGCAGGGTGGTAACTTAGGCAATATTAACTTAGCAATATCAATCAGGATAGCATACAAAAATATTTGTGTTCAGATTTATAGCATGTATCTCCCCACGGGATTTGAAAACATAGAAAAAGTGGGACTATGAACTCACCTTGGTAGTAATAGAGTCTGTGATGCAATATAATCAAAAGGTGTGTAGTTACTCCAACGCGTGACCTAGATAGTACGGCATGATTTAGTTCGCATATTAATTTATGATTTGATGAACGTAAAATAGTTTATATATTTTCAAACCAATCATGTTATTGCTGCACATGGTAACTATTTATTTCGTCACGTAAATAATATTGACGTATAACAATTTTTAGTATTTCGGTTAGTCGTTTTTGTCACAATTTTTAATAGTTAATATCCGACATGTTGTCAGTTCGGGTTTTATTAAGTGTTAACATATTTAAAGAAAATGAAACATTCTCCTTTTAATTTCTAAAATCATGCGCACCCCTCTTTTTATTTTTAAAGCAAAGCGGGCTGTGGCCCAACTAGAATGTAATCCGAATTCTGGTGGCCCGGTACAAGAGTCACATAAGTTTTACTCTTTCATCTTATACTGGGCTTCAGCCCAGTGTCAACTTTAAATCCAACTCTATTTGTAAAAAGAAAAACGCAGGTTATATGTTTTTGTGGTTTGCCTGGTATTTTAGTTCGAAGCCAAAACAAGTCATTCGAAGGTTTAGAAACTAGGCTGTCTCAAATGAAACTTTGGCGAAGGGTCGTATGCTACTAAGGTCGAAGCTAAGGTCTCGCTTGCTAAACGACTCGAGTACCACTCGAGCTCAAGCCGTGGAGCGTTTAGGTGGTTGTCACACGAGGTGTGTACGGGTCTATCCAAAGGACTTATTCACGACTTAACCCACACCCCTATCGGCTTATAATCTTGGGTTTAGTTATACGCTTATGCCAAAGATACTCAATGTCGATATCACGATATAAATCAAAGAGCAATTCGACTATTTTAAGCTTTTCTTAACGAAATTTATTCACAGTTTCTTAACAAATTCGATTTACATTTTCATCAATACTCAAACCACACTAAATCTAATTTGACCTAATCCTTTAGTCTATATAATTGGATAATAAAACAACATCAAGTAAAGATTAATAATAACCTGAAATTGGTGGGAGGTGTCGAACACTAAACAGCTTTCTAAACCCGAATCCAAAAGCTCCAAAACCCGAAGTTCTAGCTTCCAAATTCGTCCCACCAAGGCTTCCTTATCCGAATCACAACTCGACTCAAAACCTTGAGAACTTTTTAATTTCTTTGGTGTGTGGTTTAATTGTGTGATTCGAATAACCCATGGAGGTGTGAATTTATAGAAAATCATGGAGCTAAACTCCATAACCCCTTTCGGATTGTTGGAGAAACCAACTACTTAATTAGTGTAAGGTCTCCATTTAAGCTCCTAAATCCTAAGTAAACTCGTGATTGGTGAAGAGGACAAAGTCCCATGGTCAACCGAAATTAAAACTAGATGGTGATGGTTCGAATGGAGTCTTTTGGGGAAGAAGGTTATGGCGACAAGACATGGGGTTAAGGTTTCTAGGTTTGCCAAAAGAGGTGATAAGAGTAGAAGGTGGAATTTGAAAGGAGGTGAGGGTTTGGTGGTTTTTGGGTCTCGACAGGAATAAGAAAGAGGGAGGGTAGCAGTTTTTGGGAGTGATAGTCAAAAAGGAGATAGCAGTAATAATATTAAAGGAATAGGTGTATGTGGCGACAAAAGAAAAAGAAATATAAGTGAGGAAGGAAATAATTAATATAGATGTAGTAGTGGTCTTTATTCAGAGGTGTTTTAAATGCCCGGGTCTCGTTAGACCGTGTCGGTTTTTGCTCTACTTAAACATTTCTAACTCGAGGGTTTAGAGTCGTCATAAATTATTTGCTTTTATTTTCAAGTCCGTATTTATTTTTATGATTCGTTCTGTACATTATTCGTTTTGATTAATTAAACTTATGCCATACTATCATGGTGTCGGTACGTGTGTGGTTCCAATAAAATGGAACGTGAGTTTTGCCACATTGTTTGTTTTGTAATCTCACTAGTTATTTTTCAGTAAAAAGAAAAATATATAGTAATATTTCGAATGCAAAGGTGAATAAAATAACTTGATTAAGATTCATAATCAATTGCTTCGGGTTTACAGAAAGTTAATAACTCAAAAATTTCGGGTTATTACAGAATCTGCTGTCTCGGTCAGAGATGATAGATATTGGTACTCCATGTCTCGATACTATTTCCTTCACATAAAGTCTAGTCAACTTGTCCATACTGTAGTCCTCTTTGATGGGTAGAAAATGTGCTGATTTTGTTAGTCGATCGACTATAACCCAAATAGCATCGAAACTAGTTGAAGTCCTTGGGAGTTTGGTGATGAAGTCCATAGTAATCCGATCTCAATTCCATTCAGGAGTCTCAGGTTACTGTAGAAGACCAGACGGTTTCTGATGTTCGGCTTTAACTTTCGCGCATGTAAGACACCTACGAACATAATTGGGAACGCCGGCTTTCATGTTTGGCCACCAATATAACTCCTTGAAATCGTGATACATCTTGTCGGATCCTGGGTGTATAGAGTACTTTAACTTATGAGACTCGAGCATGATTAAGTCTCACAGTCCTCCAAAATGCGGTACCCAATTTCTTCCCTTAAAACACAAAGTTCCATCGGAATGCTTCTCAAACTTGTTATGTATCATACCGTAAAGAATCTTACTCTTGAGATCTTCTTGTTACACAGCTTCTTCTTGAGCATGGAGAATCTGGGCGGGAAGGTTTGAATTAATGGTCAAAACCAAAGCTCGAACTCGTAGCGGCTTCAACCGTTCCTTCCGGCTCAAGGCGTCTGCCACGACGTTCGCTTTTCTCGGGTGGTATCGAATTTCACAATCATAGTCGCTTAAGGTTTCCAACCATCGTCATTGCCTCATATTCAACTCCTTCTTATCCAAAATATGTTGAAGACTTTTGTGATCGGTAAAGACAATACACTTCGTCCCATATAAGTAGTGCCACCACATTTTGAGTGCAAAAACCACTGCTCCTAACTCCAAATCATGTGTGGTATACTTCTCCTCATGAGTCTTAAGTTGTCGGGAAGCATATACCATGACTTTCCCTCGTTGCATCAAAACTGCTCCTAACCCTTGATATGATGCATCACAATAAACTACAAAATCTTCAACCCCATCTATTAATGCCAAAATTGGTACACTGCAAAGTTTTTGCTTCAAGGTTTGAAATGCTTCTTCTTCGTCCTTTCTCCACACATATTTCTTATCCTTCTGAGTCAATGTAGTTAACGGTTTAGATATTTTAGAGAATCCCTCGATGAATCTCCTGTAATATCCAACCAATCCCAGAAATTGTCAGATTTCTGTGGCGTTAGAAGGCATTAGCCAGTTTTCAATAGCTTCGTTTTTCGAGGGATCCACATGTAACCCTTTGCTGTCAATCACATGACCAAGAAATTGTACCTTGCGAATCCAAAATTCACACTTAGAGAACTTTGCGTACAATTGCTCTTCCTTGAGCAACTTAAGAATTATCGTCAGGTGTTGCTTATGTTCTTCTACACTCTTGGAGTAGATCAAAATTTCGTCGATGAAAACTATAACAAACTTGTCCAAATATGGTTTACACACTCGGTTCATGAGGTCCTTGAATACAGCAGGTGCGTTTGTCAAACCAAAGGGTATCACTTGAAACTCATAGTGGCCATATCGAGTCCTGAATGCTGTCTTGGGAATATCCTCTTCCCGGACGATGAGTTGATGATAACCTGACCGTAAATCTATCTTGGAGTAGTAACCTGATCCTTGTAGTTGGTCTAAAAAATCGTTGATTCTAGGTAACGGGTAGCGGTACTTCACTGTTAGCTTGTTCAGTTCACGGTAGTCAACACACATTCTAAATGATCCGTCCTTCTTCTTAACGAATAACACCGGTGCTCCCCAGGGTGAGGAACTAGGTCGAATAAACCCTTTATCCAACAACTCTTGCAACTGCTTAGACAGCTCTTGCATCTCCGTCAGAGCTAGTCGATACGATGCACGTGCTACGGGTGCAGCTCCCGGAACTAGCTTAATCAGAAATTCCACTTTTCAAACCGGTGGAAGTCCAGGCAGATCTTCAGGAAATACTTTAGGAAAATCACGTACAATCGGAATATCCTCGAGTCGCTTCTCTCCCGACTCCTTCTTGGACACATGTGCTAGGAATGCATGACATCCTTTCTCAATGTATTTCAAGGTCTTAATACAAGATATAATATTCAAACGGGTTCCGCTACGGTCTCCGCGGACAACCAGGGTTTCGCCATTGAGAGGGATATGAACAACTCGTTCACCACAGACAATACTCACATGATGCTTGGATAGCCAATCCATACCAACCACTACGTCGAAGCTTCCGAGTTCAATGGGTATGAGATCGATACTAAACGGGTGATCTAGAAGGTTTAGAGTACAACCTCGGATTACGGTGCAAGTGTTAACTAACTTGCCATTAGCTAGCTCAATGCTATAACTAGTGTCTAGAGGGGTAGGGTTGATATCAAGTAGTGGTGAAATCGTAGAAGAAACAAAACTCATATCGGCATAGGAATCGAATAAAACTTTAACACGATGATTTTTGAGTAGAAACGTACCGGTGAATACATTCGGATCCCGCTGCTATGTAACTACCCATAATTTTCCAAACATTATTTTTATAATAAAATTTTATTTAATATTATCTGGCAATTTATTTGAGCATTTTTGGAGCCTACATAATTATTTCGGGAGGTTATATCGCACACTGTAGCATACAGTAACCCTCCAAACTACTTAATTTTACCAAGGAAAGTGAAGTAATCACTTACTGACACTTACTGACAATTTATTTACAAAACCGAGAAGTTATCTCGCTTTTTTGAAAAACGCGACACCACACGCGTACCGACACCACATTATTTATGGGTTAATTCTGATAATTATTTTTTGGGGTCAATAGTATTGTTTTATAAAAACGTTCACGAAAAATTTATTTTTCGCATTATTGCTCGAAAGCACCAAACCGGGTTGCCACGATTACATTTTTAGCTCAACGGGACACGTGGTACACGAGGTAATAATAAAACAAAAAACCCAAGATTATTATCCTAACCCCAGCCGCCCCATCACTTTCCCCTTTATTTTCTATATCTATTTTTACTGTTCCTGGTCTTTTTGATCTTCCCCAAACAGTTTAAAGCATCGATCTATCAATATCAACTTTTTCTTTTTGACTATCACCTCTTCTCCCCAACACAAGATAACGAGAGAGAGCTTTGGAAGAGGAAGCTGATAATGACCTTTCCCCAAAACCCGTCCCTTCTCGAGATTTCCACAAGGAAAGCCATTGTCAAAGCAGTATGTTACCTTCTTTTATATACCACCGATCCATAAGGGAACCACACCAAACTCAACCTTATCACAACCTTATCACCTCTTCTCCCCAACACAAGATAACGAGAGAGAGAGAGCTTTGGAAGGGGAAGCTGATAATGACCTTTCCCCAAAACCCGTCCCTTCTCGAGATTTCCACAAGGAAAGCCATTGTCAAAGCAGTATGTTACCTTCTTTTATATACCACCGATCCATAAAGGAACCACACCAAACTCAACCTTATCACAAGAAAAGCTTTTTTAAGAGTGGTGATAAAGATTCAGCTGTGGTTCTCGCTTGGGTTCGGATTGGATCGATTTGTACTTGGGTTTCATTTTTTTATCTTGGTCTCCCTCACTCGACATCACACGCCTTTATGAAGATTTTGTTCGAATCTCCTTTGTGTTCATTTCTACTGATTTTATTTATGTATTGGAACCTTGAGTTGGTTTTCATGTGGAAACCAGTTTGTTATTCAATCTTTTTTTTTTTTTTTTGATAAAACCAATTAGTATAATCGAAACTAATAATTTTCGTGGATATAAACACTCGGTTAAATCTGTTTTTGATAAAGATCTCGTGTGGTGAGATGGATTAAAAGTGGTGGTTGTTTGTTAATTAAACCGAGTCGACTCATTGAGTCAACTTAGTGGGTGAGTCAACTCGCGAATCGTCCTTGTTCTACGCTACTGTTCCTCGCCATTGTTACTTGTTTAATTTCAGTAGCATTGCGGGTCGGGTCGACCTAGTTCTAGCCACAGTTTGGATTTGGTATAGCATAAGCACATTTGACTTTAGATATTGGTATTGAACTGTGTTTTGGGACCCGAACATGGTGCAAGTCGTAAGCCGTAGAGGGTCACGTATGGGTTTGGATTGCGTTGTTTCTTAAATATCATTCGGTCGAGATTTGAATCTGCTCATTGTAGCATTACGTATTTGGTTAAGACTATCTTGGGTTTGTGTATAACTTATTTGTCTTGACTGTCATTATTCATTTCGATTCACAAAGGGCGCGTTTGATTTTATGTTAATGTATACAAGTGGTGTCGGGTTTGGGTGTCGTCTCGAAACCATCACAGCAGCCCTTAAGGGCGTGTTTGTGTTCAATTCGGAGTTAACAAAATATAGGCGTTTTCTTTGCTACTTTCAACCCATTTGACATGTTCCTTTTAAAGCATAAATGTTCAGTTGACCCACCTGAGCTTAAGACAGCTTGGTCTCATTTGATTTTGCTATTTGTTGTTCTTGATTTCATTTTAATGGTTTTAAAATGTCATGGATATTTCAAATTGAATCACATTTAAATAGCAACTTTATTGATTATTGCTGAAACTATTGGGATCAGGGGGAAAACACCGAAAACGTATTAATTGACTCATTTATTTGACATTTTCCTTTGTCACTGTTTTCCTTGACTTTGTTTGTCATTCCCTTCTCGACTCAAGTTCTCGTCTGTATTTTTCATGACTGTGTCGAGTTTCTATTCCTATTTGGCGTGAGTATTCTTGAGTCTATACTGTCTTACCGCCACATGAAACGTTAACACTAAACTTTTTACAAACTTTGATGCGAGTAATCCACGAAAACTAAGACGCTTGTCTTTCGAAGACTCTTTTACTCTACGAGACGTATTCTGATATATATATATATATATATATATATATATATATATATATATATATATATATATATATATATATATATATATATATATATATTTGGTTGTGTCGATCCGTTTCCGTTGTGCCTGGACTCTCGATACTATTGTGCTTTGCTCTTGATGTCAGTTGTGACCATTGTGATATTTTGTGTTGCTGCAAGCTAAGGTGAGTTCATGGCCCCTACTTTTACTGGTTTTTACATTGTTCCTGGGGGAGAATACATGCTCGTTTTTAATTAAACTCAATGACTGTTTATTTGGAAAGATGCAAATTGTTTACTCAATATTTGACTATTTGGCTGAAATACTCGATTGTTTACTCGAATGCACTATAAGACCAGGTGTACTGAACTGTTTACTCAATATTGGTCAGCTTGACTCAAATACTTGATTGTTTACTCGAATGCGTTATATGTATACATGACACACACATTGACCAGGTGTACTGAACTGTTTACTCAATATTTGACTGTTTGGCTGAAATACAAGATTGTTTACGCGAATGCGTTATATGTTTACATGACACGCACATGAACCAGGGGTACTGGACGAACACATATAACAGGACCGGGTGCAACGGTCACATGACCAGGTGTAACGGTCACATTACCGAGTGTAAAGGACATACTACCAAGTGTAATGGTCATTACGAGTGTACCGATTAACCAAACAATATAAATTGGTGTTTCCACATTTACAAATACTAAAACCTATGAACTTACCAACCTCGTGTTGACACTTTAGCATGTATTTTCAGGTATAAAGCGATAGCATACTATTGGAGGATTTTGGCATGGCATGGCATGGTCATAGAAGACTCTGATGTATTTGGGACCGCTTGATTTCACCTATGGGCTTATATTTCCACACCGTTTTTTTGAAATGTTGTAAACAAATCACTTTTGAATATGAAATCTATTTTAAACGGTTGAGATAAAACCGTTCCTTGTACTTTGGGTTGAGATACCAATTTAGTAGCACCCAAACATGTATGCTTCCGCTAAATCAGATTTTGGGGGTGTTACATGCTGCTCCCCATCGCCCATCACATATGCTCTACCGCGAGCGTCTTCAGTTCTTCGACCAGTTTTCTTTGGGCAATGACTCTTGTAGTGACCATGCTCTCTACATCCAAAACAAGTTACCACTGGTTGGGTGGCATTCCCATTAGTCACAGTTCTGTTCTTACAATTCTTAGCAATATGCCCTGTCTTCTGACATCTCTGGCACTTAGCTACGCATGGTCTAGCGTGATGCTGATTACACATATCACAAAATGGATACGGCCCAGCATACCTTCTAACTTGTGCTGGTGCAGCCACATAAGCGTTAATAGTCTCTTGTCTTCTGTTCTGCTGGTGGTGATGATTGTTGTTACGGTACTGGTTGTTGTTGTTGTTATGGTGATGGTTATGGTGAGGGTGACTGTTGTTGTTACGGTTGTTGAAGCTGTTGTTTCTCCTGTTGTCCTCCCACTTTCGTTTGTTGTCATAGTTGTTACCCTTCTGAACAGTGCCATGCTTAACCACTTGGTCCATAAGTCGTTCAGATATGCGAATAGCATCATTCAGAGTCTGAGAGTTGTAAGATGTCACGTGCCCTTCAATACTGGAAGATAAACCACCAATGAACTTCTCCAGTAATTTCTCATTATCTGGCACCATGTGAGCACAGAAAACCTTCAATTCTTGAAATCGACGCACATAAGTAGAAAGATCAACACCCTTTACAGCCAAATTGTAGAACTCAGTATCCAACTTCCTCATATCACTACGAGAACAATAATTCTTGACCATCTCCTTCTTAAACTCTTCCCATGAAGTATTATAAGCATTCTCTAACCCTATATCTTGAGCATAAGCGTTCCACCAAGACAACGCATGCTCCACCAAGGTACCTATCGCATACTTCACTTAGCAATCCTCATAACAGTTACTCCTTAGAAACATCGACTCCATTTTCTCAAACCACTGAGTTAAACCAACAGCTCCTTCAGTTCCTTTAAAGGTAGTAGGCTTACAATTCATGAACTCCTTAGAAGTATAGAAATGGTTATCATTGACAGCTTGCACTCCTGCTTGTCCAACGTTCGGGTTGCCAACACCCGCTTGCCCGGCAAGTGCCTTGGTAATGCCATCATCAATCAACTTCTGCACCGCAGCTGGAGTCATCTTCTTAGGCGGAATAATTCTATCAATCATCACAATGTACAACACTGTAAGTATTTGATTAACGTAACAGAATCATATCACAAGATAAACAACACCATGATATCATCATAATATAGCACGCATTTAACACCAATAATAGTACATCACCAAAATAAGTCTTACAAGATATGCAAAACGATTACAAGTTTCTGATTTAGTACGTACAGAGGTAAACCACTATCATGATACTAAACTACCATAAATAAGATGATCACTACACTCTCACTGACGATCTCCCCCATACATAGCCAAAACATCAATATTGTCATCAAAACGGAAACGCGCCATCCTATCATAGTACGCCTGCCACAGCATGACATGTAACTCATCCCTCAACTCCTGAATACTACGCTGGTAATGATGACAATCACTATCAATGAACACCGCTCCAAGGTCCAACTTCTCCACAATCTTCTCGACCTCTGTCATCCTCTTCTCTAATGACACCAAACACTCCCGAATCTCTGTATCTGCCTTCTCTGTAGAACTCAACCTCGCAGCCTGCTCATACAACTCCATATGCAAATCACCTGTAGCTCTCCTATCTCCCTTAATCTCCTTCTTCAACTTTAAAACATCAGACTGTCGCGCACACAATCGTCTAGCCATCGACATATAACGGCCCTGGCACCAACAGATGTCCTGCCTTAAATGACACAGCTCGGCTTTAAGCTTGGTAGGGGAAACTCGCTGTACAATCGAAGACTCGCCAATCTCAAATATAAACGGTGGTCCAGACGTCACCTCGGTAGCTAGAGTATGACCCAATGCATCTGAAGTATTAGACTCATAAGTAATGTCCGAGACTGCTGGTGAAGGTGGCATGGGGAGGGCCTCCTGCTCCATCCTCCAATGGCTTCTCGTCATCATTGTCACCATCATCATCATCATCCATCTCCTCATCATCATCCATCTCATCATCATCATCCATCTCATCATCATCATCCATCTCATCATCCTCCGGGTGAGGTACATCAATAGGGTGTTGGTCCTCCTCTGGACTCGGTGGTGCAAGTGGGTGATCAACGGATGTAACTGATAACTGACCGGTAGGGACTGATTTAGACATAATACGCTACAAGGAGTATCGGAAAACTATGAAAATTCTAGCCAAATTTTTATAAAAATAGTTTTATATGAAGTGAGATAACAGCGGAAAATTCAAGCATATAATAGTGCAAAAGCATGCACACATAAAAGTTTAAGTAAAGCAATTAAAGAGCGAAGTGGCATGGAGGGCTGATGGCTATCGATTTCAAAAATGTTTTGACACACACAAAATGTTTATAGTCGAGTATGACCTCGTTCTCTATAAACAGTGGCTCTGATACCATTCTGTAACACCCCCAACTTGGAATATGGCAGCGAAACAGAGCTTGGGGTACTACGTGAGGGGTAAGACAGTCACATCCATAGAAAATGATCTCATAACGAGACGTTTTAGCAAAAATATATCATTCGAATACAAAATTTAACATTTAGAGTTTAAAAGACTCGCAAACATAAGTTGCAGTGGAAATAAAACATAGTTTGAAGCGGAAATAAAAGACATGGTTCAACAGGTTTTTCGAATGATAAATAGAAAAAAATATAGTAAAGAGAGATAGTAAAGCCAAAGATAGCCATCAAAAGTCTTCAGCCACTCCCAGTGCCCACAAATATGCATCAATTACCTGAGATAAAACATGCTAAAAAGTCAACACAAAGGTTGAGTGTAATCCATAGGTTTAATAAATAAGCAATTGAGCACAAGATTTTAAGTCTGGAAGATATAAGTAACAAATAAAAATATCGGGTAAGCGTCAAATAATTCTGCTAAGCTCATGACACACAAAGCGTTAACCGGTACCAATAACCTTGGCGTAAGTCGACAGTAACCGCGGAATTTCATAATATAATAGTTGCCCCTAAAACTAGGTATTCTGCCAGATACCTAGTGAAAATCGAATATAGTACATCACATGTGGACCGACCTTAGTCAACATGGCGGGAGGGTCAATTCCTATAGGCCTATAAACTATAATCGCGCTCACTCGCAAGTGATTAATGGTTCATGATCGAGGGACTTGCTTTTGGTAAGGACGGTACTTAGCATTAACATTTCAGTCAGGAATAGCATACCAATAAACAATTGTGCTCATAAAAATAAGTAAATAGCATGTATCTCCCCCATAGGTTTATAAATAATTTAAAAGTAAAAGTGGGGCTACGAATCACACCTTAGTAGTAGTGGAGAAACAAGATTTCACAAATGATCAGATGGTACAACACAGCAAATGAACCTCGGCACAACCTAATAAGTGAATAGTATGTCTCAGCAATAAAACTAAAAGCGATTTATAAAGTAATACTCGTATTTCAAATGAAAAAGTTTAATTTCAATGGCGTTTAAGAAGAATAAACATTTAAGACTCATGTGGATACGAGAAGTTAAGTAATAAAAGTCGGCAGTCACAAACGGATATGAAGAAAAGAATAACAAAAGAGAGAAGAACTAAGATTAAGAAAAGATATAAAATAAGAAAAAAAAAGAAAGAAAAACATCAATAGGTTGTTTCGGTGTTTTACCCATAACCCAAATTGTTGGTAAAACGTTATGATTTAGGAATAAAAGGTATAAGTTTTGAAAAGGTTTTTAGGATATTAAGTAATTATAAACGATTAAGTTACAAAAGATTTTATCAAAATTTGGACATGATGCGTCCGTTTATAAAGCATTTCCAAGTCGTTACGACTCTTGAATATAAGTTTTATCGTCATATTTTACAAGTTATTAATATATAATTAGACATTATTCTTCGCATATATATTAGTTGACAAGTTTATCGACCATTTTGTGTATGTTCGGGTCCAAATATTTTAAGCTCTTATGAGTCTAACATACTCTTCCGTCTCAAGTACCAAAATCGTCCATAAAGTCCATCGGCTAATACCGTAAATCCAATAACGTCCAATCTCATCCAAGCATAGGTTATTATAATATCCAAGTCAAATGTCCAAATCATATCCCATATTCTCAAATATTATTCCGAAACACCATATCGATAAACAAATAAATAAGTAAGTAACGGAAAATAAAATAACGACAAAACTAATATAAAGTTGACTCGAGGTTTTCTAACCTCGAGTATGACATGACCGAGACTCCTGTGAGTCTCGACAAAACTACTCGGTACAAATAAACATAACAACCATTACCGTGACTCCCGTGAGTCACGGCTTGACTCACATCGAGCTTATGTAGCTCTCGGCTAGGACATAACTCAACCAAATCCATACCGCGACATAAACAAACCAAGTCCAACCAAACATAATCAACAAACCAAACCTCATGCCGTGACTCACCTTGAGTCACGGCTCGATGCGATATGAGTCGTATGACTCTTGGCTAACGCAAAACATATCCAAATCCAAAACCAAACCAATCCAAATAATCACAAATAATAAATTAATCTAAATCTATGCCGTGACTCGCCTCGAGTCATGGCTCACTCCCCGTCAAGCCTAGGGGGCTCTCGGCTACACTCAACCTAAACCAAACCACTCCTAATCCAAAACACAACTGATGCGCGTGATGTGTCGTTGTGGTTTAGCAGTGTTAATGCCTACTCAAGTTTTAAATTTATATTTAGCCGACTTATCAATAACACACACACTTAACGAGCAGTGTACCCGGTCAATATGAATATAATGGTAAGCAGAGTGTCGATCACTAAGAGTGGAACGTATTATCTAGTTATTCTAATCAGTATTTTAATATCCTAAGTTAGTTATACAACCTAATCTAACGCAAGGGGGTTCAGCCTGAGAGACTGACACAGTTTGGTTATAATTAAATAGAAAACTAAACTAATGAGCACGAATCAGCGATTAGCACACACGTACACAGATAGATACTCGAGACAATAAGAAGACCTGTCCTGATAATTAAATAGATTGTCACTTGTTTTATTGCTAGTTTTATATGATGTGTATATAATTAAACCTTTCTCTTTGGCTCTAATCTTAACGGCGAGTAAACCCTTAATGATTACTTATGTCTATCCTACTTTTTCTAGAGACGCTAGAATAAATAGGCGAGGAAGAGGCATGGCGACCCAAGCAAGACTCAGCTAGACACAGAGGTTATCAATGCACTAATAAAAGTCACCAAAGACATCAACATATAAACTTTAATTAATGGGAAAGCAATATTAAGGGGAGTGCATGATCTTCCGTAGTCACATGACACAAGCCCATCAATCCTGATGAATTAAAGTGTACTAAAACAATAAAACAAAACTACTTAATGAATTGAATACATGCAGGACCTTCTTACAGCTCTTGTATCTTTGTTTGAGGTGTGTCTTGTGCTGCTTGGTCGTCTGAATTCGGCTCTAGGGTTATACAAAAGGTCTCTTAAATTCGTCTGACCTTGGGGTATTTATAGTTTATGTCTGAGGGATCGATGCGGCGCATTGAGTTGATAGATGCGGCGCATTGACTTAACTTCGCGTGGGGTCCAAGATTAATATATTCTGGAATATTCGTACACCGTCTTCAGATGCGGCATAACTTGATCTTTGTATGCGGCGCATGTACTTTAGCTGTCTTGGATTGTAACTGGTGAAATCTTGATAGTGATACGCCGTATGTTAGAAGTATATTGCGGCGTATCTAGAGTAGAACGAGCTTGATCTTCTTCTTTGACCAAAGTTTCATATGCGGCGCATGACAGAATTGCATGCGGCGCATTCTTCAAAGTCAGGCAATGGTCTTCGAATTCATCTAAGTATGATATTGCGTCGTATTTGTTGAGTGAGATACGGCGCATCTTCTAGATTTCAGTAGACTTTTGACATCTCGCTTGTTTTGCTCCATAATTAGTCCAAAATCGCCAAGTTTCACATAATGCTTGTTTTTACCTGAGAATTACTAAAGTAAACATTAATGTATCGATTCTCATATATAATATAATAAAACAAGTCAAATAAATAGGATAAATGATGATAATGAAATGTACTTATTGAGTTCATCAAATATCCCCCCACTTGAACTTTACTTGTCCCCAAGTAAACCTTAGAATTAATCATATGAAAATGTATCCTAAAAGATATTAGGATTTATTTTTATATTTAAGCACGTATTCGTTTTGTCATAATCACACAACCAAACACTTAACGACGTAGAAACCAAAATAATTTTTAATGTAAAACAATTCTAAATCGTTTAGTTGCTTAGTCGTGACGAATATTCTATCATAGGCTTGGCAAGTATACGCATCTCCCCCACTAAAGCCAAGGAGTAACAAGTCTAAAGCGGTAAAAAGTGTTTGTTGGTTAAGGGTTGATCATCCTTTTTAATCTCTATCGATCTCATATTCCAGAAAAGGCGACAAAATTACAAATACATGATCGAATCCACGACCACGATACTTGCAATTGCTCAATTCCTTAACTCGAATGGGCTAAAGATAGGACCAAGTAATCTTCACCAATAATATTATATCAAAAAGGGCGACAAAATCATAAATACATAGCCGAATCCACGACTACGATACTTAAGATTGCTCAAATCCCTAATCTCAATAAATCAAAGGTTTGGATGAAGAATGATATAGGGTATGGATAATATTTGGGATACAAATTGGTGTAAAATGAAAAATAAACAAAACAGATAAATTAAAATCCTAAGTGTGGTTAATCACTTTCCCAACCATCCCATGAATAAGACTCATATCATTGAATAACTCACGCTTTAACACTTGAAACACACGCTTTAGGTAGACACAAATTATACTCAACAAAATCTCAATCAAAGAATAACCTTAGTTGGTTAAAACAAACTTCCATTCAATCCATAACTATAATATACAACAACAAATAGTGGTGATATCTCCCACTTAATACAAAACTTTACATAAGTTGGTTAAAACAAACTTCCAACTTTTCCTTTTTTTTTTTTTTTTTTTTTTTTTTTTTTTTTTTTTTTTTTTTTTTTTTTTAAGACATCAACATATATGTGTAAAATTTCACAACTTTTCTATCACTATTTTTCCGGATAATTTTTTCATACTCTTCATACTTTCAGAAATAACTGTAATAGTGAAAGTAGCAAACACACGAAAAATAAACTAAAAGTTATACAATATTTACTTTCATACCAATTGCATTGTGCAATTTCCCGACCTAACCAAAGATAATGAATTACGCACGCAAACACAGGTAATGTAAGGAAACACACTTTGCCTAAAGCAATTAACCACGGATTTTAATCTACAGGGTAGGCTAAGGTGTAAGGGTGTATCGAAACATTATAACAAAGGTGTAAGAAACGAAAAGAATGGCTCTGAGGGTTTTTCTAGGGGTATCTTACTCTAAAAGTGAGAGTAAACAAATGGTTTATACGGGGGTTAACTAACCAGTGTAGTTAGTTAATATCACATAACATATAAAGGCTATTTGGGTGTAATCCTAGAAATTTACCAATTTAGACAAGTCACTCCAATTATATAGATAATACTCATTATGGTGGTCTCGAATAGTATACAAGCCAAGTTTTAAAGTTTACAAGTCACCGGCACACTAAAGTTTTAATATTTTTGAAAGAATAGAGTTATGTGTGCGGTTATGTAATTTAGACTTTAAACAAAAACATGCTAAAAAAAAATTTATTTTGATATATTAAGCGCATTTTAAGCATGAAAAAGTTTAGGACAAGTAAGTGTTCTAATTCTCCATCCCCCCACTTAAGTTAAACAACGTCCTCGTTGTTTGTGTCAAAGGTTAAAAACTGGAAAAATAAAAGAATTAGAACAGAAAAACTCCCCTGAGATTTGCTCGGTATGATCCTCCATTATTCGTATAAGAGCAAAAATCAACTTTCTTGTGGATGAGAACGTTTAAGCTTCATAAATGATGTATCCACAAAAATGCAGGAATCTATAATACCATTTAGACTTTAACACACCTGAGTTAAGAAGGTTCAAACTTGCATAATATATTAGTAGTTAGTAAAAATAAAACCTAAAAAATTAAACTGTAAATCATCAGGTCAGTCGATACGCCGTATCTTATGGAAGAAGATACGCCGTATCGAGCCTGAAATAAATACGAATCAGAATAAAAGATGCGTCGCATCCTTAACCAGGGATGTGCCGCATTAAATAAACTGACAGAAAGTTTTAAAGTCAAAAATAAAAATGCAGAAAATGAAATAAGATATGACCAGTGCAGGTGATGAGTCACATCTTATGATGGAGATGCGCCGCATCTTCTGCAGGTCTGACAGACTCGACACAGAACAGAAAAGTAAAAAATTTTCCTTCGGGTTGTCTCCCGGTCAGCACTTGTCTTTATTCCAGAGTCTTCAAGTTAGACTCACGTTCAGCTCCTTATTTTGTTCTATTGATCCCCACATGTCCGTGCACGATGTAGTTGCGAATTACTTCGTCACGAACAAATTTCGGCCCCAATTCAAGTACACCTTTGTAGAATCCTTTCATCTTTTGGTACGGATACTCGATCCCTTCTTCAGCGTCATTTTCATCTACAAAAAGAAATGGTGTAAATTTGTAACAAAATTTGTTAGGGGCATGTTTAAACCTTGGGTGAGCACGAGGCATCATGTAAGTGATAACGTTGCTTCCACTTTGAAAGGTGATCTTTCCTTCAAATCTTTTAGCGTTAATTTCGACCTCCTTACAAAATGGTTTACCAAGGATCACGTCACCCATCTCAACATCACGATAAGTATCCATGTTTTCCACCACGGTGAAATCTGTAACAATAGTTAAATTCCCGACAAAAATAGGTACATTCATGAATATTCCAACTACGTTTTTCCCTCTATACTCAATTTTGTTTTTCATTATAGAATTATAGAAATCTTTTGACATTACATTAATTGGTAAAATAGGGAAAAAGTTGGCACTAACCTGTTTAAATCCTATCATGCAAAGAAATTATAAATTATAAGCACAATCTACATGGATCTTTCTACCATAATCACAGAAACTAGGATATCCTTCAAATTCATCATAATTTTTAGTGTTGATCATATTGATTCTAGGTACATTCATAATTTCTCCTTCTTCAATTTCGGGTTCAAAATCCTCCATAAATTGATCATTGATTCCTATTGGTAAATTAAGATCATTTAATTCAATGTAGTCTCCACTATAGGTCTCAAGTGATTCATTATTTACCAAGGTTTCTCCCATAAGCCTAGCTTCTAGATCGAGGTCCATACGTTCTCTTAATCCTAGCACATAGACACCTCTAATTATGCTCTTAGCAGGATTTTGGCACTTATAGACTAGTTTATTGTTCCCTACCTTTAATGAGATTTTTCTTTTAAACACATTAATCTTAGCATGGGCGGTAGACAAGAAAGGTCTTCCAAGGATTAAAGGAATTTTAACATCCTCGGGCATATCTAATATAACAAATTCTACGGGGAAAACAAACTTCTCAATCTTAACTAGCACATTTTCAGCAACCCCTTCAGGTCGTTTTACCGTTTTATCAGCCAATTCAATAAGCAGCTTAGTTGGTGCTAATTTTCCTAGTCCTAGGGTAGTGAATGTCTTAAGGGGCATAACATAACGCTAGCTCCTAAGTCAGCTAATGCATTATTGAAAGATATGTCATTAATTGAACAAGGTAAAGTAAAACTTCCTGGGTCCTTTTCTTTATGAGGCAAGGCACGTAAGTCGGTTGCAGAGCTCTCTTCTTTCATTGTAGCCTTGATCTCCTCTTCAATCTTTTCCTTCTCTTTAAGTAACCTCCTTAAATGATTGAAGAATTAAAGAAAAATTCGGGCTTTGCAGCATCATTACCATTCATCAATCTTCTAGGAAAAGGTATGTTAGGAGTGACTTCTTCAGTAGTGCATATGGCCTTGACATGATCTCTTGGGTTTAGTTTTTCAGTTGAGCTAGTAAACTTCCGTATCCCCTTTCTTGAAGAACCTTGCTCATTTGTCCAATTGTTGTTCCAATGCTTTGATCGAAGCTCCTGATTTCTTGTTATAGTATCCGTTGAGCTCGATTTCTTTGATCATAGCGTGTTCTCTTCATGTCTTTTAGCAGCATCGGCCATAATTTGCTTTAGAGTGTCATCCAAAGTCTGCCTCCTTTCTTGATAAGTGGGATTATAGTTGTTCTTTTGATAGTATCCCGGAGCAGCTTCCCTAAATCTTCCTGAAGGTTGGAATGGTTGTCCAAATTGTGTGTAGTATGCTTCTTCAAAAGTCTCACTTTCATTCTTTTTAGGGCAATCTTTAGTGTAGTGAGGTCCTTCGCATTTTTCACTTCCAACTTGGGCAGCATAAACTTTCTCATCACGCTTCTTCATCTCTCTACTAATTTTATCCAATTGAGCTTGAATTGCAGCAAACCCGTCAAAATTAGTGCTGCTCTTAGATCTAGTAGAGGTTCCGTCGTGCCATTTTTGAGAGTGATCAGCAGCTTCTTGGATAGCTTTTCTAGCATCGGCTGCACTCATTTGAGGCACAGCTCCCTTAGCATCCAAGATTTGTCTAGTAGGCACGTCCAATCCTTGATAAAACAATATTATCTCCTGCATTGGATTTAGATAATGTTGAGGGCATTTCATCAATAAGTCTTTAAATCGTTCCCAAGCTTGATAAAGAGTTTCATCAGGCTCTTGCTTGAAATTGTTGATAGCCTCCATCTTTTTAGCAGTTTTAGCAGGTGGACAATATCTTTTCAGGAATTTGCTCTTCAAATCTTCCCATGTTGTGATTGAACTAGCAGGTTCATTCCTTAGCCACTTATTAGCAGCTCCTTTAAGCGAAATTGGAAAGATTCTTAGCATAAGTTGATCGTCAGAAACTCCTTCTGTAGTAAACAAATCTGCAATCTCGAGGACTTTTTCAACATGTTCATTAGCATCTTCATGTTCTGTTCCACTGAAAGCATTTTCTCTTAGCTCCTTGAGAAACTGACCCTTCAACTCAAACTTTGACTTTTCATCAAACTTCGGTCTAGCAACTCCTGAACTGTAATCAGCACGGGTTTTGTTCATGTATTCCTCCATAGTAGTGTTTTCCGTCATTGTTTCTGTTTCTTCTTTCTCCTTCTCTTCAGAAAAGTAATCAAGCTCGAACGAACTTGAAATTTCAAAGCTTTTTGTGTTGAAAAGCCTTTTAAGCGAATGTAAGGCTCGTTCAGGATCTTCGAAAGGTTTAATCAAGTTCTTAGTTGAATTCCTGGTCATGCACTTCCTGAAATCATCACAAAAGCATCAGTAGGGTATGTTCAAGAAAGTATGATATCCGAAAATTAACAACGAAAACGGAATACGAAAAATAAAAGTTGCTGATATCTGCAAACGATGCGCCGTATCCAGAAAGTTGGATACGCCGTATCTTATTACGTTAAAATTTAATCAGACTTTTATTCAGAAAACAGATACACCGCTTATGAATTAGAATGCGCCGTATCAAGTTTAAATTATCAAAAATCGATTATATTTATTAAAATTAAATGCTTCGTATTAACAAAAGCTAATGCGCCGTATTTTCGTTACGTTTCAAAATACAAGATTTTTGATTTAGTAGATGCGCCGTATCGATAAAGATCGATGCGTCGCTTCTGTTTAATAATTCGAAAAACTGTTTTTAATTTAAATAGAAAATACGCCGTATCTGTTAAAACAGATGCGTCGTATGGCGTTAGCGTTTAGAAAAATTTCTTATTAAAAACAGAATACGCCGTATCTTGGGGAAAGATGCGTCGTACTCAAATTTATTAAATGTGTGACTCGCCTCGAGTCACGGCTCACTCCCCGTCGAGCCTAGGGGGCTCTCGGCTACAGTCAACCTAAACCAAACCACTCCTAATCCAAAACACAACTGATGCGCGTGATGTGTCGTTGCGGTTTAGCAGTATTAATGCCTACTCAAGTTTTAAATTTATATTTAGCCGACTTATCAATAACACACACACTTAACGAGCAGTGTACCCGGTCAGTATGAATATAATGGTAAGCAGAGTGTCGATCACTAAGAGTGGAACGTATTATCTAGTTATTCTAATCAGTATTTTAATATCCTAAGTTAGTTATACAACCTAATCTAACGCAAGGGGGTTCAGCCTGAGAAACTGGCACAGTTTGGTTATAATTAAATAGAAAACTAAACTAATGAGCACGAATCAGCGATTAGCACACACGTACACAGATAGATACTCGAGACAATAAGAAGACCTGTCCTGATAATTAAATAGCTTGTCACTTGTTTTATTGCTAGTTTTATATGAAGTGTATATAATTAAACCTTTCTCGTTGGCTCTAATCTTATCGGCGAGTAAACCCTTAATGATTACTTATGTCTATCATACTTTTTCTAGAGACGCTAGAATAAATAGGCGAGGAAGGGGCATGGCGACCCAAGCCAGACTCAGCTAGACACAGAGGTTATCAATGCACTAATAAAAGTCACCAAAGACATCAACATATAAACTTTAATTAATGGGAAAGCAATATTAAGGGGAGTGCATGATCTTCCGTAGTCACATGACACAAGCCCATCAATCCTGATGAATTAAAGTGTACTAAAACAATAAAACAAAACTACTTAATGAATTGAATACATGCAGGACCTTCTTACAGCTCTTGTATCTTTGTTTGAGGTGTGTCTTGTGCTGCTTGGTCGTCTGAATTCGGCTCTAGGGTTATACAAAAGGTCTCTTAAATTCGTCTGACCTTGGGGTATTTATAGTTTCTGTCTGAGGGATCGATGCGGCGCATTGAGTTGATAGATGCGGCGCATTGACTTAACTTCGCGTGGGGTCCAAGATTAATATATTCTGGAATATTCGTACACCGTCTTTAGATGCGGCGTAACTTGATCTTTGTATGCGGCGCATGTACTTTAGCTGTCTTGGATTGTAACTGGTGAAATCTTGATAGTGATACGCCGTATGTTAGAAGTATATTGCGGCGTATCTGGAGTAGAACGAGCTTGATCTTCTTCTTTGACCAAAGTTTCATATGCGGCGCATGACAGAATTGCATGCGGCGCATTCTTCAAAGTCAGGCAATGGTCTTCGAATTCATCTAAGTATGATATTGCGTCGTATTTGTTGAGTGAGATTTGGCGCATCTTCTGGATTTCAGTAGACTTTTGACATCTCGCTTGTTTTGCTCCATAATTAGTCCAAAATCGCCAAGTTTCACATAATGCTTGTTTTTACCTGAGAATTACTAAAGTAAACATTAATGTATCGATTCTCATATATAATATAATAAAACAAGTCAAATAAATAGGATAAATGATGATAATGAAATGTACTTATTTGAGTTCATCAACAACCACAAACAAAATAACTACAATCTAATCCCCACATGCTGTGACTCACCACGAGTCACGGCACGACTCACACGAGTCAAAACCCTCGGCTAAGACCAAGCCGAGACCAAACCCATCAAACTTCGACATAACCAAACCCAAATCTACCCTAAGCTTTGTCGTGACTCACCTCGAGTCACGGATCGACTCTACGTGAGCCTCAGCTCTCGGCCGAATCAAATCCACACTAAAACTAACTCAAAAATTCAAACCGAGTTACAAATCAGAGAAACAACATCAAACAAGGCCAAAGAATAAAAAATAACAATAACTCATCCTGAGTCAACTCGACTCGCGAGTTGACTCGGCTGAGTCAAGTGACTCGGACCGACTCCTAACGATTTCCACGACCAAAACTTAGATCCACAGGGTTTTATCAAAACCAAGAGTTTTAAAACAAGTTTTAATATTAAAAGTATTTTTATTAAAGATTTAGGGTTAGGGTTTCGGTTTTAATTTAAAAATAAAAGAGGAGGGGGCGCGTAAGTGTTATACCGAGAGAGAGAAAGGTGGGGCGAAGCGGCGGTGGGTGGTAGTGTTGAATTATGGTGGCAGTGTGGTGTCGTACGGTTATCAGACAAGCTCCAACCGAGCTTAAATGCTCCAGAAATAAAGAGGGGGTCTCGATCTACATGGTGGTGGAGTTTGGGGGTTGGCCGGAATATTTTCCGGCGACGGTCGTGTGGTGGCCGGTCTGGCGAAGGGGAGGGAGAGAGAGAGAGAGGATATGGGGGGGGGGGGTGTGTGTGTTCTTATGGGAAGAAAGAGAAAAAAAATAGGTTTTTATATGAGGTAGGGGGCCGAAGGTGGACAAAATAAAGTGGAGGGGCGCGGTGTAAACATTCGGGCGGAGGGGGTATATGTGACAAGTTAGGGAAACTTTTGAAATGTTTATCGCGGAACCCATTTAACGTACCAAACGGACTCGAAAAATTACGAAACTTGCGCCATTGTTTCTGAAATAATTTTTCTAATAAAAACGAGTATAAATACACATAACTTTCTCGAAGTTACTTTATTTGGGAAATTTGATTCGTTTCGTACTTTCTAGGTTGTGCTGGCTCAATAAAGGGATAACGTTCACGTTTCTCAAGATATCTCGCGTTTCTCAAGTTCAGGAAAAAGTTTAAGTATTAAGGTAATGCAAAAATAAGTATTTGGCTAGTGAGAAGGGTTTGGAAAATTACTGGATGTTACAAACATGACCTAATATAACTCAACTAGCAATATTTTAAAAGCCAGTTAATGAAAACGACATGTCTTACACAAGATCCTAACAAAGATAAGTGCGGTATTTTAATCATGCGTTTGAGATTTAGAGGTTGTTTGATTTAGATGATGCATTATATGATCTCAAGGATGACATCTTTGTTTGTTGAGTTATTATTTTAACATGTTTTAGTTTTCTAGAGGAAAGAAAGAGTTCCAAGAATACTCCTTAGTATATCTTGAGAGAAGAAGTCTAATTAAGGTTACTTACCTCAATTGATCTTGTTAGTGTTTTACGATGTGTCATTGAGACAAGAAATTTTGTATTTTTCAACAACTATGATTATCTAAAAGAACAAAGATTATTACTTTTAGGAAAACAAGTATTTTAGTGTAGATAACATGAACGAATTTTACTTGTTTATGAAATGTCACACGTTGTATTAGGTTACTTTGAAAATATAATACCATATATTTTTTAAACAAGATATAATGTATTTTCTTTTAACATAACCATTCATGTTACAAAGAGAATGAAATGCATAGGATATAAATTATCCTTTCTCAATTTTTTGATATAAGAAATTCATGTGATTTTGAGTGTTGAGTCGTTCATGAGCAAAGTCTATATATGTTGTTTGTTTGCTCGTGTTTGGTTTTTCGAAAATGACACATTTACAAATTACATTGCAACGTAAACTGCTTGAATATTTCGGATGAAACATCCAAGTCGTCAAGCCTACTTCGTTGTGTATTTTAAGCATCTTTTAAACATATGATGAGTGCCTATTTACTCTTCATTTTATACCCATTTGATACATAAAAAATGCTAAAAATAGCCAAATATACCATATTATACTGCAGATATCCTTGGTTTATGTTTTTATGTGTTTCAGGTACAAAAGGATTGAAAACAGGGCAAAAACGGACATAAACGAGCACGAGATTGGAAAATCGTCAAAAGCCGAAGCCGGGAAAAGAATTTACAAGTTTGGCCCACATATATTATCAAGTTTTCAAAATCAACCTTCAAGAATATCAAGTTGTCAAGATTGGCCCTTGGAATTATTTTTGCAAAATGACAAGTTAGTCCCCTAATTTTCAGATTTGGCAATAGTGGTCCCTAAACTTTAACCTAAATCAAATCCTAACCAAACCTTATCCCTTTAATCCCAAACAAAAAAAATCCCAACAAAAAAAAAATAAACCCAATCCACCAAATAGCCCACACCCCGTTATTTTTTAGTTAATTCCCATATTTGACTTCGGTCAAAACCATCTTTGCCGCCAAACCCAAAACTAGAAACCACCACCACCACCATGCTTATTCCTGACAAAACCAACCCTCCCCCTCACCCTCCTACTACACTCCACCTACCTCAGTCCAAAAAGCATTTAATGCTTCTTCCACCCCTCAAGTTATCAGTACACAGTTGGTATCCCACTTTAACCATTTTGGCGCCAAAAATGGTGTGGATGGCTTAGATGAATTCAAGATAATCCAAGGGTTGGAAAGTAGTCAGAGGAAGTCAAAGAAGATATCCCAGCTCAGAATTAGTATAAATAGGGCGTTTTGTAGCCATAAGTGGCAGGTAGAAATTTAGTTGTAGTCGTATTTTAGTTTAAGTCCTTAATTAATTGTAATTTTAAGCTTTCAGTGATCAATTCAAGTGTTTTTAAGTTTAAATGTTCTAATTATAACAGCTTTGTAATCCTTTTTAATCTTAATAGAAATTAAAGTTTTTCTCATAAATTCGAATCAAGTTATTTAGTTGATTAAAAACTAATCACAAGCTCTACTTCTGTTTGTATAAGCTTATATAAGCTATTCATAGCTTTTTGTGAGCTTACATTAGTGTAGAATCTGTTTAATTCAAAAAAGTCAAGAAAAGTCAATGAAAGTCAAGATGGGTCAATTAGAGCATTTTGGAAGTTGCCTGAAATGGATTGGGCAAGATGGACTTTACCTAGCTTATCTGAGATAAGCTAGGAGCTTGTAGCTGCCCTTTTGGGTGCCCTTGTTTAGCTAGGGTCCCAAGTAAGTTCAATTTTTTAGCTTATTTCTCTTATTTATTCAGTTACTATAGCAACTGCTTATTCTCTGCTTATCTTTGTGTTCTCTGTGCTTATTTGAGTAACAATAGCATATTTGATCTCAGTTATAGTTATCTTTTAGACTTTAAGTGTTCAAACCTCATTTTTGTTTTTAAAAGCTAAAAAGTCCAAAAACAGTCCAATAAGCACTCAGCTTATTTGAGTGCTTATTTGCAGTAGAGAGTTGTTAATTAGGGTCTAATTAAGTTATTGAAACAGTCATGTTTAGAAACCTAGGGTTAAAATTGGCATTTCTAGTTTAAAACTCAAATCAGCCCACATAAGGACTGTTTGGGTTATGCAGTCAAATGGGTCAAACCATAGGTTACTGTTCATGTGCATGATGAGAAACTTTAAGCTAGCTTCATTTGGCTTATAGAAGCTGTTTATAGGTTGTTTGTAGCTAAATTGAAGCTTTTTGACGTTTTTGGTTGAATGTGCTAGTTTCTAGGATTTGTGCTACTCATAACTGCTTATCTTAGAGATAAGCAGTTTGTGTGCTAGTTGTTGTAGTTTTTAAGTCCATAATAGTGTATGAAGTGAATGTTGAAGAGTTGGTTTTAATTCATCAAAGTTTGAAGCCATTAGGATCAGAATTACTAGTCTGCTCATATCAGCAGACTTCTGTTCATTTGCCCATTTCTCAGCTTATTTATAAGCTGAGAATAAGCTTCTCGTTGTCTGATTTTTGGTTTTATTTGATCCCTGGTAGGTCAGTTTTAAGTCTTATCAGCTTTTGTTGTCTTTAGTTCTTATATAAGTGCTTAAAAATAAGCCCAAAGTTTCCTACTTGAGCCTTTTTGCCCTGTGCACACCTCAGACCAGTAGCTTATTCTCATTTGTGCTTATTTGCTTCTTTTTTTTTATGGTGGCTTATTCTGAGTTTGCTGGTTCATTTAGGTGATATTTAGTCCCCCTAGCTTATTTCAATCTCATTGTAGCTTATTGATAGCTTAAACAGCTTTTTCAGTCCAAAGGTTAGCTCATTTTCTCTTTTAAGCTTCTGATCAACTTTCCTCAGCTCATTCTTAGCTTATTGTAGGCTTTTAAAAATAAGTTGTTTTATTAAAGTTGCTATTTGGTTAAGGCCAGGATTCGAACCCTGGACCTCTAGCTACCAAATTCTCAACACACACCAACACCAACTGCCCTTGGGTCTTTTTCTGTTCTTCTTCCTTTCTTTATTTCTTTTAACCTTTGTTTCTTTTTTATAGCTTATTTCAATTGTCCAGCTTATTCCAGATTATCTGGATAAGCTATCACCTCAAGCTTATTTTTCATAGAGTCAGTACATCAATTAGGACTTATCTAGAATTTTTCATAATTTTCCATTTTCATTTAGTATTTTTAATTTATTTTTCTTTTAAATTTAGTTTTTAATTCATAATAATTAATTAAAAAATCAGAAAAATACAAATCTTTTTCCCAAAATTTTCTTTTGTCATATAGATCTTAGGAAAAATAAATTTGAACTTGTAGGGTTAATTTTTAAAGATTTTAGTTTTAAGGCTCGTTTTTGGAATTCCCAATTTGCGTTTTTAGTGTAATTTTTATGTTTGCTTTATTCTCTTTGTAAATTCACTTTCCATATTTCATTAGAATTGTAAAAACACAAAAATCCAAAATCTACACTTCAAGCACTTTAATTCCAAACCGAAAACGAAATCCTCGATTCACACCTCGCTGGGACACGACCCGGGTAATCACTTGCCCGGTATCACTCATATCGTATTCACGGGTTTTGTATGTTAACCCTTTTCCTAAAAGGTTGATTTGTCATTTCCTGCGTATCACACATATCCATCTGATATTATATAAATACTTTAGCACGAATCAAATTTTGGCGCCGCTGCCGAGGAGGTTGTGTTGCGACAATATCGTTTTGGTTTAAACGATTAGTGACTTGAGATCCTTCGTCAAGAAGTTATCGCTTTCATAAAAAATATAAAAAAACATAAATATTTTTCTTTTCTTTTGTATATATATTATCATATAAAAGCAAAAATACAAAAACATTTCTCGTTTTCTTGTGTTAAAATAAAAGATAAAAGCAATCTCAATATAATATTCCTCAACTTGGAATATTATCATAATAAGTTCCCAAACAAAAGATTAAAACTTGCCTTTGTATCACTTGCGAATATCGGCTCACCTTTGATTGATAAACAAACTATAAGAGGGGTATAAGGAGAGACGATCCAATGAACTTCGCCTCGAAAAGAGATCCATTCTTCTCTTCCGCTCCTTTGTGCGTTTATCTTTTGAAGAGCTACCGTACGCTTGTTGATTATTGGTTTAAGTTCACTTGTGTTTTTGCTTCGGTCTTGTTTTAATTGAATTGTTTTTTAGTGCATGCGCACTCGTTCTTCTCCGTCGACAAGTCCTTTACGTGAACTCGTACATACTCCGAGAAGATGTAATCGTAGGCATTCCGCCTCAATAGCCGAACCCGAGATTCGTGCTATTCCCGTTCTCCCATTGTCACAATGGCGGATGAACGTACCATGTCGGAGCTTCTCCAAGCACCCTCCGAGGGTTACGGAGATGCTATCGTTGTTCCGGCAATCGTTGCCGATAGCTTTGAGCTTAAAACGGGGTTGCTATCCTTAGTAACTTCAAGTCAATATTTCGGATTTGAGAGGGACGATCCTCATTCCCACATTCGATGGTTTAACAAGATCACCTCTACCATCAAATACCGAAATGTTCCTCAAGAAGCTATCAAACTTCTTCTTTTTCCTTTTTCTCTCGAGGGGGCAGCCCGAATTTGGCTCCAAAAACAACCCCCTCGTTCTATTGAAACATGGGAAGATTTAGTGTCGAAATTTGTGAACGAATTCTTTCCCCCTTCTAAAACCACAAGCCTTAAAAATGAAATCACCAAATTCACTCAAAAATTTGATGAATCCTTTAGTGAAGCGTGGGACCGTTTTAAAGAATTACTTCGCAAATGTCCTCACCATGGTTTCTCCGAGTTACATCAACTCGATACCTTCTATAATGGTTTGAACCAAACGGACCAAGATTCTCTTAATGCCGCCGCCGGTGGCAATCTCTTGAATCGGACTCCGAAGGACGCCTTAGCCATCATTGAGAACAAGTCCAAGGTCCGCACTACACGAAGCAAGCCGGTTGTTTCCCAAGTTAGTAGTGCTTCTCCTTCTTCATCTCACGTGAGTACTTCTAGCACTGATGCTAAGATTGAAAAACTCACGGATGCAATTCAAGCCTTGGTTCTTTCCAAGCAAAAGAAACTTTCTTCCCCACAAACTTCTTCACCGACTCAAGTAAAAGCGGTGGAAGAAACTTGTGTCACTTGTGGTGGTCCTCATGCTTACTACAATTGTACTGCCACCGATGGTAGTCGATTTGAAGTTAATGCGGTAGCCGAGGCTTACAACCAAGGAGGTAACCAATACCGTCCTCAAGTTGACCCGAACTATCGTGTTAGTAATCAAAGTGGACCACCCGGATTTTCTCAACCCAACAATCCAAATAGATTCAATCAAAATCAACCGAGAGGGAAAGATGTTCGAAACCAATTTCAAGCCCCGGTGAATCAATACCCAACTCAAGGGGGTAATTTCAATCAAGGCTTTCAAGCTTCTAATTACCAAGCCCCCGTTGGTCCCTCAAACGAACTTGCTAGCTACATCAAGTCAAATGAGGCTAACATGAGGTCAATGCAAAATCAAATCACCATTTTGAAAAATGATTTTCAAACCTCAATGTCAAAACAAGGTCAAGAGCTTAAAAGTGAACTTAGGAATACAAATCACAAAATTGATCAATCTCAAAATAAAATTGAGAACCTGTTTGCTAGCCTCATGTGTCAATTGAATCAACCTTCAACTTCAGGAACTCTTTCGGGAAATACCATTCCCAACCCGAAGGGTGAGTTGAAAGCCGTCACCACTCGAAGTGGTAAGACGCATAATGGACCCTCGACTCCTATGCCCCCTCCACCGGGGGAAGTGAATCGAGATACCGAGGTGACAACGGACAAGGTGCATTTCTCAAGCCCACGAAGTACCGTACACGTCCAACCTCCAGATGTCCAAACTCAAGTTCCGGAACCCGATGTTCCGAAGACCAATCCTAAGCCTTCGATTCCATATCCTTCGAGGCTTAACGATCAGAAGCTTCGAGACAAAACCAATCAACAAATGGAGAAATTCTTTAAAATCTTCAATGAATTGCACTTTGACATAAGCTTCGCAGATGCTCTCATCCTTATGCCCAAATTTGCATCTACACTCAAAAGTTTACTAAGCAACAAGGATAAGTTGTCTGAGATGGCAAAGACCCCACTTAATGAGCAGTGCTCGGCAGTTCTCCTCAAGAAGCTTCCCGAAAAGCTCGGAGACCCCGACAAGTTTTTAATCCCATGTGATTTCTCGGGGATGGTTCAGTGCTCAGCCTTGGCCGATCTTGGCGCAAGCATTAACCTTATGCCACTCTCGGTATGGAAGAAATTATCTCTTCCGGAGCTTACATCTACTTGCATGACACTCGAGCTAGCGGACCGTACTATAACTCGTCCACTTGGAATAGCTGAGGATGTCGTTGTGAAAGTAGGAAAGTTCCACTTTCCCACTGATTTCGTTGTGGTAGACTTTGATGCCGATCCTCGAGTTCTACTCATTCTGGGGAGAGCTTTCTTAAGGACGAGTCGTGCTCTCATCGATGTATACGCCGAAGAATTAACCATACGGGTTGATAATGAAGAAGTCATGTTTAACATTAATCAGGACTCTAAATCTCTAACCACCAAATGCAACGTTGCTACGGTTAATCAAAAATCTGATACCGTAATTGCTTCCAAAAGAAGTGATTCGATACTTTCTAGATTCGCGGTTAAAAGTACTTCAAAAAAACGTGTTGAGCTCAAAACAATGAAAATTACCCCTGGTTCAAGCAAATGGTTTGAGAGTTGTGCTGCGGAAGTTAAGAGTATTTTTTATTATGATGAACAAGAATCGGAGACCGCAACGGAAGTGGTGAAAATTGCTAGCTCTAAGAGCACACCACTTGTCCCACCTCCGGAATTGGTTTATCGTATTGAGTTTGTTGATTCTGTGGATGGAACTAAAAATCCCACTCCTTATTCTGCACCAATCATTTTCGACTCTTCCCATCCTTCTCCTCCGCTTGAGGGAAGTGATTTCTCTATGGAAGAGCTCGAGGTTTTCTTTAGTGATGCTCCAATTTCGCCGGAAATTGTTGAGCCCGATGGTGATCCGGGGGGAGATGCTCCGTTATTAGAAAAGATGATATTTGATGAACCGTTATTTTCCCTCCCCCCGAAGGATGTTGTTGTTAAAGATAAGCCGTCAGATCCTTCGGAGCACGAGCTCAAGGATGCTTTTCCCATATATGAGACTTTTATTTTTAATGACAAAGAGGAGAGTAGTGGCAATCCCACTTCTCATCCTGATTCTTTTCTCTCGGCTTATGAAGCCTTTTGCTTTGATATCGATCATTCGGAAGAGGCGCGTAGTGGCAGTACCACTTCTCATTCTTATATCTCTCTTCCCGAGTATGATGAATTTCATTTTGATATGAATGATCTTTATCATGAGGAGTTCTCCGGTGAACTCTCTCATATTATATCTCCTCCTGAATATGATCATTTCTACTTTGATCCTGAGGATGATTCTAGTGTGGGGGGAGGTGTTATTGATCATAAGAATTTACTTCTTGAAGATTTCATCCTGACCCTCCCTCCCGTTGAAGACAAAATTGCTTTTGATGATGAAGAGTTTTTTATGATAATCATAAAAATCTTGCTTCTCTTCATCACATATGGTGTGATTTCTCTTTCCCTTTTCTCCTGCGGGAATGAGGACACTATCTTTGACCCCGGTATCATCCCTTATAGTTTCTACTATTAAAATACCGTGGGTATCTCGTCGGTGTGGAACTTTCTTATGTTCAAATGTTTATCCAAACACATTGAATGAAAGTCCGATGGAGATTGTTTCTTCCACTTGCTTCCCCATGAACCAATGAATTCGGGGTCGAGTCAAGCTAGTGACTCGGTTAACAAAAACATTAGCACTGCATGGGTAAACGCCCATGTTTCTGTCTTCTCTCTTCTTTCTAACAACTAAGTGTGGGGGAATCCCACTGTGCTTGGCTTTTGTGTTGTTTGCTCTGATTTTCCGGTTTCCCTTGGATAGTGTTGATTGACGCGCCTGTTTTCAATCCAGCCGCCCAATATCCTATCCTTTTGCTAACGATTATCTAGGGATATCTTTTTAATCCTTTTTGTGAAAAAAGAAGAATTATGTTCCACACTTGGTTAGTGGTATTACCTTTTTACATTCTAAGCGTCGGCATAATAGCCGGTACTTTGAATATTGAGGGCAATATTCAATTCTAAGTGTGGGGGGGAATTCTGGCCGAATTTGATCACAATTGTACCTTCTAGTGCCCTAGTACCCCCGTTTTAGCCAAAATTTTAAAATTTTTTCGTTTTTAAACAAGAAATTGCATGAAAAAGAAGTGCTTTGCGCAAAAAAAAAAAAAAAAAAAAAAGTGTTTAGTCTTGATTAGGTTAGAACAAAGGGAATCCCGACTCTGCCAGAGTGTTGATCTGGCTGCTTCCTTAACGGTTAGACTAAGGTTTTACGATATGTGCAAATGAAAATGCTAAGCGTAGAATAGTTGGTTTTCTTTAGAGCTTATATAAGTAATCTATGGCTTTTCCTCCCAGGAGATAACTAATCTGACTTAATAAGTGCTTATTTTCAAACATTTGAACACACAAAATCATTTTTTCATACGATTTTGAAAAATACTAGTTCAAAGATTTATTTAAACTTCGGAACAAGCATATGTCATAGTAATGTGAAAGTTAAATAATAAATGTATGTGCTAAAAAAAGCTACGGTTCAAGATCGGCCCTTGGATCCTTATTTCCGGAAGGCGTTTAGGTCTTGGCTACCCTCTTACACCGGCCCTTGGACCTCTAATTCAGGAATGCGTGAGGTCTTGGTCTAACACCCTTGGATCCTCATTTCAGGAATGTTTAGAGTCTTGGAACTCTCCGCTGTAACGGCCCTTGGATCCTTTATTCCGGAAGGTGTAAGGTCTTGGTTCCCGTGAAACTCCGTTAGTTTATGTTGCACAAGTTAAAAAAAAAAAAAAAAAAAAAAAAAAAAAAAAAAAAAAAAAAAAAATTTGAAATGATGAAAAAATGAAAAGAAAAAAAATAAAATAAAATGGAATGATATTGCAAAATGCAATAAAGTTTTGAAACTTGCTTGTTTTAAATTTTAAATCTATCTTTCAACTAGTATTAGTCAATATCTTATAAAAACGTCGATTTTTGTGATCAAAATGTTGAAAATCAAGCACAGTCACCTAACTTTAATAAATTATGGGAGTGAAAAGTTAAGTTTCAGCTTACATAGATTATTAGTATAAGTAGTGTTAGCATTTTACAAAAACATTTGCACATTGAGTTTAAGCTTAGTTGGGAGTATAAAAAAGAGGATGACGATTACAATTCCCTGGAGACACCCATTTTGTGTGAATCCCGTTCCATGATACCATTTTTGGAAATCAAGCAATTTATTTATTTTAGTTCTAGTTTAAATTTCTTGCATTGAATAAAAAGTAGAAACGGGGTATGCTTGGTATATTCTTTTGATCCTTTCATTACTTCACATGATCGGATTGCTAGGGACTAGCAATAGCTTAGTGTGGGGGGATGACGAGTGCCTATTTACTCATCATTTTATACCCATTTGATACATAAAAAAATGCTAAAAACAGCCAAATATACCATATTATACTGCAGATATCCTTGGTTTGTGTTTTTATGTGTTTAAGGTACAAAAGGATTGAAAACAGGGCAAAAATGGACATAAACGAGCACGAGATTGGAAAATCGTCAAAAGTCGAAGCCGGGAAAAGAATTTACAAGTTTGGACCACATTTATGATCAAGTTGTCAAAATTAACCTTCAAGAATATCAATTTGTCAAGATTGGCCCTTGGAATTATTTTTGCAAAATGACAAGTTGGTCCCCTAATTTTCAGATTTGGCAATAGTGGTCCCTAAACTTTAACCTAAATCAAATCCTAACCAAACCTTATCCCATTAATCCAAAACAAATAAAATCCCAACAAAAAAAATAAACCCAATTCACCAAATAGACCACACCCCATTATTTTTTAGTTAATTCCCATATTTGACTTCGGTCAAAACCATCTTTGTCGCCAAACCCAATACCAGAAACCACCACCACCACCATGCTTATTCCTGACAAAACCAACCCTCCCCCTCACCCTCCTACTACACTCCACCTACCTCAGTCCAAAAAGCATTTAATGCTTCTTCCTCCCCTCAAGTTATCAATACACAGTTGGCATCCCACTTTAACCATTTTGGCGCCAAAAATGGTGTGGATGGCTCAGATGAATTCAAGATAATCCAAGGGATGGAAAGTAGTCAGAGGAAGTCAAAGAAGATATCCCAGCTCAGAATTAGTATAAATAGGGCGTTTTGTAGCCATAAGTGGCAGGTAGAAATTTAGTTGTAGTCGTATTTTAGTTTAACTCCTTAATTAATTGTAATTTTCAGCTTTCAGTGATCAATTCAAGTGTTTTTAAGTTTAAATGTTCTAATTATAACAGCTTTGTAATCCTTTTTAATCTTAATAGAAATTAAAGTTTTTCTTATAAATTCGAATCAAGTTATTTAGTTGATTAAAAACCAATCACAAGCTCTACTTCTGTTTGTATAAGCTTATATAAGCTATTTATAGCTTTTTGTGAGCTTAGATTAGCGTAGAATCTGTTTAATTCAAAAAAGTCAAGAAAAGTCAATGAAAGTCAAGATGGGTCAATTAGAGCATTTTGGAAGTTGCCTGAAATAGATTGGGCAAGATGGACTTTACCTAGCTTATCTGAGATAAGCTAGGAGCTTGTAGCTGCCCTTTTGGGTGCCCTTGTTTAGCTAGGGTCCCAAGTAAGTTCAATTTTTTAGCTTATTTCTCTTATTTATTCAGTTACTATAGCAACTGCTTATTCTCTGCTTATCTTTGTGTTCTCTGTGCTTATTTGAGTAACAATAGCTTATTTGATCTTAGTTATAGTTATCTTTTAGACTTTAAGTGTTCAAACCTCATTTTTGTTTTTAAAAGCTAAAAAGTCCAAAAACAGTCCAATAAGCACTCAGCTTATTTGAGTGCTTATTTGCAGTAGAGAGTTGTTAATTAGGGTCTAATTAAGTTATTGAAACAGTCATGTTTAGAAACCTAGGGTTAAAATTGGCATTTCTAGTTTAAAACTCAAATCAGCCCACATAAGGACTGTTTGGGTTATGCAATCAAATGGGTCAAACCATAGGTTACTGTTCATGTGCATGATGAGAAACTTTAAGCTAGCTTCATTTGGCTTATAGAAGCTGTTTATAGGTTGTTTGTAGCTAAATTGAAGCTTTTTGAGGTTTTTGGTTGAATGTGCTAGTTTCTAGGATCTGTGCTACTCATAACTGCTTATCTTAGAGATAAGCAGTTTGTGTGCTAGTTGTTGTAGTTTTTAAGTCCATAATAGTGTATGAAGTGAATGTTGAAGAGTTGGTTTTAATTCATCAAAGTTTAAAGCCATTAGGATCAGAATCACTAGTCTGCTCATATCAGCAGACTTCTGTCCCATTTGCCCATTTCTCAGCTTATTTATATGCTGAGAATAAGCTTCTCATTGTCTGATTTTTGGTTTTATTTGATCCCTGGTAGGTCAGTTTTAAGTCTTATCAGCTTTTGTTGTCTTTAGTTCTTATATAAGTGCTTAAAAATAAGCCCAAAGTTTCCTAGTTGAGCCTTTTTGCCCTGTGCACACCTCAGACCAGTAGCTTATTCTCATTTGTGCTTATTTGCTTTTTTTTTATTGTGGCTTATTCTGAGTTTGCTGGTTTATTTAGGTGATATTTAGTCCCCTAGCTTATTTCAATCTCATTGTAGCTTATTGATAGCTTAAACAGCTTTTTTAGTCCAAAGCTTAGCTCATTTTCTCTTTTAAGCTTCTTATCAGCTTTCCTCAGCTCATTCTGAGCTTATTGTGGGCTTTTAAAAATTAATTGTTTTATTAAAGTTGCTATTTTGTTTGTCCTTGTTGAGTTTTAATCAGAAAAAAAATAAAAATAAATAAATCAAGTAAAAAGCTAAGGCCAGGATTCGAACCCTGGACCCTGGACCTCTAGCTACCAAAGCTTCAACACACACCAACACCAACTCCCCTTGGGTCTTTTTCTGTTCTTCTTCCTTTCTTTATTTCTTTTAACCTTTGTTTCCTTTTTATAGCTTATTTCAACTGTCCAGCTTATTCCAGCTTATCTGGATAAGCTATCACCTCAAGCTTATTTTTCATAGAGTCAGTACATCAATTAGGACTTATCTGGAATTTTTCATTATTTTCCATTTTCATTTCGTATTTTTAATTTATTTTTCTTTTAAATTTAGTTTTTAATTCATAATAATTAATTAAAAAAATCAGAAAAATACAAATCTTTTTCCCAAAATTTTCTTTTGTCATATAGATCTTAGGAAAAATGAATTTGAACTTGTAGGGTTAATTTTTAAAGATTTTAGTTTTAAGGCTCGTTTTTGGAATTCCCAATTTGCGTTTTTAGTGTAATTTTGATGTTTGCTTTATTCTATTTGTAAATTCACTTTCCATATCTCATTAGAATAGTAAAAACACAAAAATACAAAATCCACACTTCAAGCACTTTAATTCCAAACCAAAAACGAAATCCTCGATTCACACCTCGTTGGGACACGACCCGGGTAATCACTTGCCCGGTATCACTCATATCGTATTCACGGGTTTTGTAAGTTAACCCTTTTCCTAAAAGGTTGATTTGTCATTTCCCGCGTATCACGCATATCCGTCTGATATTATATATATACTTTAGCACGGATCAACATATTAGCTTAATATTTGGAACACAACCATTGGACAAGAAGACTCAATATGACATCATCAACACAAGTGTGAGTTAAGATCCGATGCATATTCTTTTCGTCTTGAGAAGGACGTCATTATTTTCATAACAATCGTGTGTGATTGAGTATGTAGGTTCAAGATGACATGTTTTGTTATATCTTGAAGCTAGACAAATAATGACTCCAATTTCATGTCCACACTCAAAAAACTTGTCAATTAGATTCGATAATGATATCAATCATAATTTGAATAATGAATCGATATATGCTCGAAATCTTTCTTGACCCTCACGACCACTATTTTTTAATAAAGAAAATAAATAAGGATTTATGGAACGTGCTCCGTTAAATTTAATACTTGTTGTATGTGTGAGGTTAATAATACTAACATGTTAACTTCAAGATTGTCATCTATTTTTGTGTGTGAAAAACTATTTATTATTACGTATAATATGCATAGTTTTTGACATTTCATGAGTATAAAAATAATTTTCCTAACCATTTTTATACAAAACACAACTCTTGTAAAATAATGTATGATTAAAGCAGTTTGTGTGTTTTCAAATACATGCAAGGTTTGTAAATACATTTTCTTTTACTTAAATACTAATGTATTATTATAAACATTTCTCTTAATTAGACGACCCATGACCAACCAAGTTAAGAGCATGTAATGTTTTAGAAATCAAGTTGAAAGTTTGATGAAGTGTAAAATGTTTTGAGGTGACAGATTTTAACACTTGAAACTTCGGAAAGGTAATTGTGTAAAACAATTATTTTCGACCTACATGATTTAATCAACTTAGTCTACATATCTAAGTGAGTTACTAAAATATTATAAGATAAGCAAGCTATCGAAAATACATAATCATTTAGCATATCACACATAATGATATTCTTCATCGTTTTGTGTTTTAGAAGCAACAATGTATACTTGCTTGATTTTGTTTAAAAATAATTTTCCTCCTCATTTCAAAAATTAATTAAGATTGATATTTTGAAAAGACAAAGACACCATTTTTCAAAAATTCATTTACTAGAAATGTCCGACTTAAGAGAAAGAGCAAAAAGCTAGTTTTATGTTAAAACGTGACACATGGTTTGACCAATATGTAGCATTTTGCATTTGTGACTTAGATAAGTTTGGAATCAATACTTGTAAGTATTTTTGGTTGAAATTAAATGTTTCTGACTTAGTACTGCTGGAAGATTACAACTAACAGTACAAACTGTTAGTATAATATTGAAGACTGCTAAAGAATAACTAACAGTACAAACTGTCAAGTTAGTACTGCTAGTATATATGTGAAGGTACTGCTAAATGATAAGGACGTGTCAAGGATAAGTATGGTATAGCTTGTATGTATATCATAATTAGTTAGAATTATACGGATAGATACTTATCTTGTAAAGGGCTCCTTATGTCTATAAAAGGAGGTCCTAGGTTAGATGTTTATATACAAGTACGAGTCATACAAGTTTTGTAAAGATTCAAGGTCTTTGTAACCCTAGTGATATGGAGATCACTCGTATTATTCTTGAATAATATTGAATCGTTTGAAGTTAATCACTGTGCTCATTACTCATACTGCATTACTGTTACATCATACAAAATCTTCTAAGTATTGTTAAGTAGATTCCGCATACTTAACAGTATAACCTCAAAGTATCTTAAACACATCATAAAGGAGTAACATCCTCAGTGTTTGATCCTCTCAAGTGGTATCAGAGCCAGACTGATACTTTGATTTAGAAGAACTCTTTTTGAAGACAATGGACATGGAAAACACACAGACCAACATGGCTGCTAAATTGCCTATGCTGAAGCAAAACGACTTTGAGATGTGGAGGCTGCGAATGGAACAGGACTATGCACTCTTGGAAATCATTGAAGAAGGAAACTCCTTTAAACCTTCCACATTTGTATCAACAGTTAATGGCAAAGTAGAGACTGTTGTGCAAACCTCTCTAGTGACTGCAGCAGAGAAGCTGCAAAAGAAAAACGATGTTAAGGCTAGGAGTTTGCTGATGATGACCATTCCCAATGATCAGCTCTTAAACTTCAGCAAATACAAGGATACAAAGTCCTTGTTTGAAGCAATCACTACTCGGTATGGTGGTAATGAAGCCACCAAGAAGACCCAAAAGCAAAACTTTGAAAACTTTAGTGCTACAAGTAATGAGTCTTTAGATCACATGTTTAACAGGTTGCAAAAGATTGTCAGCCAACTGGTTGTGCTTGGTGTTGACATCCCTCAGGAAGATCTGAACTCCAAGTTCTTGAGGAGTTTACCTGCTGAATGGGCTATGCATGTGGTGGTTTGGAAGAATAAACTAGACATTGATACTATGCTCCTCAATGATTTATACAACAATTTCAAGATTGTTGAATAGGATGTGAAGAAAGCTGGAGGTGCTAGCTCAAGCACTGGGAATATGGATTTTGTGTCATCTCCCAGTAATTCAAGTCTAGATGAGGTGAAAGTGGCTGTGGGAGTTAGTACTGCTAACCCTAGTGTTAGTACTGCTAGCTCATCTACCAGTACTACTGGTATCCTGAATGATACTACCTATTGTGCATTCCCGACCAGCCAGAATGATGGGTCAATGCTGAAACATGAAGATCTACAGGAGATTAATGATGATGACTTGGAAGATATGGATCTCAAGTGGCAGATTTCACTTCTTAGCATGAGGGCTAAGAAATTCTATCAAATAACTGGCAAGAAGATCAACATCAGCAGCAATGATACTGCTGGTTTTGACAAGTCTAAGGTAGAATGCTACAACTGTCACAAGTTGGGGCATTTTTCAAGAGAATGTAGGAGACCCAGGCAACAGGATAGCAGGAACAAGGGTTATGAAAGCAAGCCCAAGGCAGTGGAAGAAGCTGAGCCATCTTCAAAGGTTATGGTGGCTATTGATGGCCTAGGCTATGACTGGAGGTTCATGGCAGATGAAGAAGAAGCACCTGCTGAGATGGCACTTATGGCCTTCTCTGACTCTGAGGTACTATCTGCTAAAAGTTGTTCTAAAACATGTACTGCTCTTAAAGAATATGAAGCTTTCAAGAAACACTATGATGAGCAGAGGATTGAATTAAACCAAACAAATTATAATTTGTCTAATCACAAAAGAGGTTTAGCAGTCCTAGAAGAACAAATAGTGCATTATAAGAACAATGAGTCTGTTTTTGCTGAGGATATAGCTGTTCTTAAGAGAGATTTGTCATTTAAAAATGCTGAGATTAGTTTGCTTAAAGCTGAATTAGATAAAATCATTAAGGCAAAAGAAAACATTTAATTAACTGTAGACACTTTAGAGTATGCATCAAAAGATGTTAATAAAATTATAGAGTGTCAAATGGTTAATAAGGCTAAATCTGGGTTGGGTTATAAAACATGTCCACCTCCTCATAAAGGAGTACATGCACCCCCAGGAATTGATCTAGAACATACAGGTTTGACTGAGTTTCAACAACCTAAGTTAGAATATGGTTGTAAGCCTAAAGAAAATTTAACTGCTAATAAACCTATAGAAGCTGGTGAGCCTTTTGAAAGTGCAAGTGACACCTTACTCACTGAGGACAAGGTGTCAACTGATAGGAATTCAGATGCTCCCACTATTGAGGATTGGACATCTGATAATGAAGATCAGGTTGTGGTTAAACCTGATGTAGTAAAGTTAGAAGGAACTAATGTTCCTAAGGTGGTTAGCGATAAAACTGTTAAGCCTACAACAAATGTAAAACCAGTAAGGAAAAAGGTTAAATATTGTGAGATGTATAGGTCCACAAGCAAGCCAAAAGGTAACCCGTGAAACTGGAATAACCTCAAGTCTCAACAACTAGGTGATGACTTTGTCATGTATAGAAAGGCTTGTTTTACTTGTGGTAGCTTTGACCACCTAGAGGCTTTTTGTCATAACCATCATGGGAGAAAGATGGTTACTGGGAACAACAGGGTAATTGGGAACACAAGTCATAGGGTGAACTCAATCAGGTCTCAAATACACCCCAATGCTATTAGAATGACTCCCAGGGCACTTTTATTGAAGTCTGGCCTTAAGCCAATTAGTACTGCTCGACCAGCAGTTAGTACTGCCAGATCGTATAAAACTGTTTACCCTAGACCAGCAGTTTCAAGTGCAAAACCAACTTTCAAACATGCACAACAAACTATTAAAAGTCCTTTTCACAAGAAAGCAGTGGTTCAAAACAAATTTTGGAAAACAAAGGTTCAAACTGTCAGGCCAGCAGTTCATGCTTCTAGACCAGCAGTTAGTACTGGTGAGCCTAAAAAAACTGCTAGGGATAAAAGGGAAAATGCTGTTAAGGCCTCAGCATGTTGGGTATGGAGACCAATCAAACCCAATGGTGCATCAATTGTATTAAAAAGATTTGACTATCTTGATGCATGAGGCAAACCCAAGTCAGTGATGGCTTGGGTACCCCAAGGAAACTAATTTCTTTATTTCATGTGCAGGGATATTCACAGGATGATGAGGAAGATCCAGGTTATGCAGACAGTGGATGTTCCAGGCACATGACAGGCAACATGTCCTATCTTTCAGACTTTCAACCAATGGATGGAGGATATGTTACCTTTGGGGGAGGAATAGGAGGAAGAATTACTGGTAAAGGCACCTTGAAAACCAGTAAATTAGACTTTGAAGATGTGTACTTTGTGCAAGAGCTTAAGTATGACCTGTTTAGTGTCTCACAAATGTGTGACAAAAAGAACAAGGTTCTTTTTACTGACACTGAATGTCTTGTGCTTTCCCCAGACTTTAAGCTGCCTGATGAAAGTCAGGTTCAACTTAAAGTTCCAAGAAAGGGCAACATGTACAGTGTGGATATGAAGAAGATTGTTCCTAAAGAGGCCCTTACTTGTCTTGTTGCAAAGGCTACATTGGATGAGTCCATGTTATGGCATAGAAGACTTGGTCATATTAATTTTAAAACCATAAATAAAATTGTAAAAGATAGTTTGGTGAGAGGCTTGCCTCATAAACGTTTTTAAAATGACCAGACTTGTGTTGCCTCTCTCAAAGGCAAACAATACAAGGCTTCTTGCAAGCCCAAGACCCACAACTCTATTAATCAACCTTTGTTTATGCTACATATGGATTTGTTTGGTCCAACATCTGTGAGTAGTATTATGCATAAAAGATACTGTCTTATAGTTACTGATGACTATAGTAGATTCACATGAGTTTTCTTTTTAGATTCTAAGGATGAGACACCTAGGATTCTTAAGACATTTATAACTGAGATAGAAAACTTAGTAGATAAGAAAGTAAAAGTCATTAGGTGTGACAATGGGACAGAGTTCAAAAATAGAGTTATGGATGAGTTCTGTAAGGAAAAAGGTATTAGAAGAGAGTTTAGTGTAGCTAGATCTCCTCAGCAGAATGGGGTTGCTGAAAGGAGAAATAGAACACTAATAGAAGCTGCTAGAACCATGTTAGCTGACTCTAAGTTGCCCATGACTTTTTGGGCTGAAGCAGCTAATACTGCTTGTTATGTGCAGAACAGGGTTTTGGTAGTTAAACCTCACAACAAGACACCATATGAGCTTTTTAGGGGTAGAACTCCTGCATTAGGTTTTCTAAGACCTTTTAGGTGTCATGTAACTATTCTAAATACCCTAGACCATCTAGGCAAATTTGATGGCAAATCAGATGAAGGATTCTTGGTTGGGTACTCACTAAATAGCAAAGCCTTTAGAGTATACAACACAAGAACAAGGAAAGTTCAGGAAAACCTGCATGTTCAATTTCTATAAAATAAATCTAATGTTGTAGGTGAAGGTCCAAAATGGCTATTTGACCTTGATACTCTAACCCAATCAATGAACTATGTACCAGTTGTTGCAGGAACCTTTTCTAATACTTTTGCAGGTTCAGAAGCTGATATTGCAACAAATAAAGTAGGCTTGGGAAAGGAGAAAGATCAAGATCATATACTGATGCCAATATGGAACAGTGTGGATTCATCTTCAAATAATGGTGATCCTTCTACTGATGAAGACAAGGAAGGTTTTGAAGATTGAAACAATGAAGATGGAGCTGAAGATCAAGAGAATCAAGAAAACAGTACAAATGGGTATTGTACTGTTGAGCCCCAAGTTAGTACTGCTGGGCAAAATGTTCATACTGCTGGCCCATCAGATACTAATACTGCTGATTTCTCATAAGATGAGGTGGATATCAACAATCTATCACCTACCTATCCAGTTCTCACTACACCACACACAAGGATACACAGAGATCACTCCCTAGACAATGTGATTGGTGACATACAGTCTGGTGTGAAGACTAGAAGACAGACTATGACTACAGACCAACAAGGCTTTCTTAGTGTTGTTTATGAAGAAAAGAAGCATGAAGATGCCAACACATGTTTATTTGTGTGTTTCCTCTCATAATCTGAACCCAAAAATGTTCTCAAAGCCTTAGAAGACTCAAGCTGGGTAGAAGCAATGCAAGAGGAGCTTCTCCAATTCAAGATTCAGAAGGTTTGGGTACTAGTAGATTTACCCAAGGGTATGAGGGTAATTGGAACCAAATGGGATTTCAGAAATAAGAGAGATGGAAGGGGAATTGTGATCAGAAACAAGGCTAGGCTTGTAGCCCAGGGGTATACACAAGAAGAAGGAATAGACTATGAAGAAGTTTTTGCACCAGTAGCTAGGATTGAAGCAATTAGACTGTTCTTAGCCTATACTTCTTTCATGGGATTTACTGTTTACCAGATGGATGTTAAGAGTGCCTTTCTGTATGGTACTATTGAAGAGGAGGTATATGTCTCTCAACCTCCAGGTTTTGTAGATCCAGAACATCCTGACAAGGTGTACAAGGTGGTGAAAGCTCTTTATGGACTACATCAAGCTCCATGGGCATGGTATGAAACTTTAGCTTCTTATCTGTTAGAGAATGGATTTCAAAGGGGCAAGATTGATCAGACTCTCTTTATCGAGAAGCACAAGAAGGATATCTTGCTGGTATAGGTTTATGTGGATGATATTATATTTGGATCCACAAGGAAGGAGATGTGTGTAGAATTTGAGAAACTTATACATGATAAGTTTCAGATGAGTTCCATGGGGGAACTTACCTTCTTTTTGGGGTTGCAAGTGATGCAATCACCTGAAGGCATATTTATCAGTCAGGATAAATATGTGGCAGAGATACTAAGAAAGTTTCAATTTATTAATGCTAAAGTGGCAAGCATACTAGTTGATCCAGAGAAACCTTTGATTAAAGATTCTGATGGAGAAAATGTTGATGTACACACCTACAGATCAATGATAGGATCCTTGATGTACCTTACTTCATCAAGACCATATATCATATTTGCTGTGTGCGCCTGTGCAAGGTTTCAAGCCAATCCCAAGGCTTCTCATTTAACTGCTGTCAAGAGGATCTTTAGATACCTTAAGGTTCAACCTAAGTTGGGTCTATGGTATCCTAGGGAATCACCTTTTGATTTGGTGGCATATTCAGACAGTGATTATGCTGGTGCTAGCCTAGACAGGAAATCAACAATTGGTGGATGTCAGTTCCTTGGTTGCAGACTTATATCATGACAATGTAAGAAGCAGACAATTGTGGCAACTTCTACAACTGAAGCTGAGTATGTAGCTGCTGCAAGTTGTTGTGGTCAAGTGCTACGGATTCAAAATCAACTGCTTGACTATGGGTATAATTTTATGAGTACCATGATATATATTGACAATAGCAGTACAATATGCATTATTAAAAATCCAGTAAAACATTCTAAAACTAAACACATAGAAATTAGGCATCATTTTATAAGAGACTGCAATGAGAAAAAGTTAGATCAAGTTGTTAAAATTGATACTGATCAAAACTTTGCAGATCTTCTCACAAAAGCCATTGATGTAGGAAGGTTTCAATACTTGGTAGCAAGTATTGTAATGCTTAACCCTTAAAAAATTTTAATCTGTGTGTTTTGGTACATTAAATTGGATTTGTACTGCTAGGCTTGTCAATAGGTACTGTGTTGTATAATGTGTACTGCTAGTACAAATTAGGACTGTTCTGTTGGAACTGTTAGTCATATGTTTATACTGCTATGAAGCAAATGCTTTGCCATTTGTTTTCTTGGTTTTGGACTAACATTTTCAGGTCATGGAGTTGATAATGACAAAATCAATCATGAACTTCCCTTGAAGTTTTTATTGATCTTGGAGTTTAAGCACAAAGGAATTACTAGTGCATTGTGTGAGCAGCAAATGGTGGAATAGTTGCTAACATAATAGATTGATGATGGATTGAGCTTGGGCATCTCTTAACTAAGCTTTATATCTGATTTAAAAGGTTCTTTAAAACTTCTTTCTTGAAATCTTATTATGATGTTTTGCATTGGAATTGATGGCATAGTTAGTCAGATAGTAACTGACCTAACTCAATCTCTACCATTTTATACTTTTAGTATAATGTGTTAGTCTAAGGACATCTGGTAGAGAGAACAGCGAGCAAACGTGAATCTAGCACACTTGTGTTAGAGGCAACACCTGCCACGAGCTGGAAACCATGTCAAGAAAGCTCTTTGAATGAGTTTATATGATCACAGGCAGTTATTTATAACTGAAATCATTGGTTCTCACACAACCAGAGGTTGCATTAAACCAAAATTATGATTAAGTGTCTGTCTTTACACTTAATCCCTTCAAAATGGTTGTGAGCAGTATAGTTTTTAATCAAAATTGAGTTCATACTGCTGAGTCAAATTTTTACAAAAAGTTTGTACTGACAGGAAAAAAGTTAGTACTATTAGGCTTACATTTGTACTTCTGGATAACTGTTAGTACTGGTGCGAAATAAAAGCTTTTTGAAATTAGCCGTTGAGAGTTTGTTGAGAGTTTTACTGGTCAATATCTTATCTTAAGGGTGTTTCTTTTTGGATATTTTTACTTTTAAACTATTATATTCACCTTTCTTCAATCAAAAGTTATCTTTTAATTGAAGTCGGTCCAATAAAAACCCTCATAAGTCTTTCATACTATCTCAATTCACTTTCTTCATCTACTTTCTAACCTAAATTTACATTATTCCCAGCGGTCAAATCTCACTTTTACTGACAAATAATGGCTTCTCTATCTTTTGTTGATAAGCACAACATGGTCGCATATTTATAAAAAGTAGCGGATGATACACACTTTCATCAGATAGTGGACTTTTTAAATGGTTCCCACATAAGGTATTCTTTAACATTGAATCCCACTATCTATGTCTCTCAAATCAAAGAGTCTTGGCAGACTGTTTCTGTCAGATCATTTGACAATGGAGACAAAGAGTTAAATGCCACAGTGGATGGCAAATCTATCACTCTTACTGAATCATCACTCAGGAGGCATCTCCACCTAAATGATGACAATGGTATTAGTGTTATGCCAAACACTAAGATTTTTGAAACTTTAACCATGATGGGGTACAACATCCAATCACAATCTTTAACTTTTCAAAAAGGTTGTTTTGCCCCACAATGGAGCTTTTTAATACACACCATCCTTCACTGTCTCAGTCCTAAGAAAACCGCATGGGAACAGTTCAGTAGCAATATTGCAACTGCTCTCATCTGCTTAGCTACTAACAGAATCTTTAATTTTTCAAAACTCATCTTTGAAGGAATGGTTAAAAATATTGATAGCAAATCAAAGTTTTTGATGTACCCCAGGTTCATTCAAACTATTTTGAACATGAAGAAACATCAACTTTTCCTCACAAAAATATTTATCCAACGCCTAAACTTACCCAAAAACTTTTCAGTAATATGAGGATGGCCTCAAAAGGGTATAGTGGAGAAGAAGTTCTATTATTTGATTCAATGCTACAGGTACATGGTGAAGGATCAACAAGCCCAGTTGACTCCCAACACACACCCACAACATCAGAACAATCACCTTCACAACCAACTTCATCACCAGATAGGTATTCATCCAGAGAGGGCTCTGTTGTTCCTTAAAACAGAGACCCTACCCATTCACATGTAGCAGATGAGACTGACTTTGTCAGTATAGGAAGGGCTACTTCTACTGTCTCAGGCTTAGAAGCTGGGCAGGCCAGAAGTAACATAAATAAGACCCAACCTATGGCAACACCAACAGTACCAAGTTCTTTTGAACCCAGTACTATTGGTGGAATCCCAAGCCAACCGAAAATTTTGGGTGGCTCAGAGGCTCACCATGTGGTGGAATTTGAGTCTTTGCCCTATGATGCACCTCTCCTTGAAGGTCACACATTAGGAAGTGCTGAGGGCAGTCAGACACTTAATGAATTGATGGAAATTTGTACAACATTGTCTGATAAAGTTTCAACTTTGGAAGCTGATCTCAAAAGTCATAAACAGGTCTTTGGTAGAGTATACATCAAGCTAGTTCTGAAGGTGAAAAAGTTGGAAAAGACAGTCACGACCCTTCAAAGGAAAAGATCAACTCACTTGGTAGAATCAACTGAATCATCTTTTTCATCCAGTTCATTATATGGTCAGAGTAATGGTCATGGTGAGGAATCTTCCAAACAGGGGAGGAAGATTGCCCAACTAGATGAAGATCCTCATGTTTCTTTGGTCTAAGCGAAGTTTGATACTCAGGGGAGGCAAGAAGATCAAACAGCTCAAGGTACTGGTGGAATTACAGAAGGTACTGGTAGTGCTATATATGGTACTGCTAGTATTCCAGAAGAAGGTACTGGTGGTTCTCAAGGTACTACTAGTGCAGTATATACAAGAAGACCAGAGAAATTAAGAACAGACAAAGGTAAGGGGATAATGATAGAAGAAGAATCTTCTCAGAAAACAACCAAGAAAAGTCAAGCGCAGATTGCTCTTGATGGAGAATTAGCTCAGAGAATTCATGAAGAAGAATTAGCAAGAATAGCTGAAGAAGAGAAGATTGCTCAAATACTGACTGAGCAAAAGCTATTGACTGAAGTACAAGAATTAGCTGCTCAAGAAGCTGTTGATAGGGAGCTAGCTGCTAAGCTTCAAGAAGAAGAGAGGTCACATTTTACAAGAGAAGAACAAGAACAAGCCATTGATGACCTATTGCAGCAGATCAGAAAGAGCCAAAGCAAAAAGAAAGCTACTCAGAAGAAGCCCCCTACCAGAAAAGAACAGTTAAGTTATATGAAGACTTATCTAAAGCACCAAGATACCTGGAAAGAACATCATTTCAAGGGAAGATCTTTTGAAGAAATTGAATGGATTTACATTGACAATCATAGGAGAATACAGATGTTTCTGAGAGGTGATCTAGAAAGAAGTGAAGGAAGAGGAGAGAAAAGAACAACTGACCAATTGGAATCAGGAGAGTCTAAGAAACAAAGAACTGATAAAGAAACAGTCCAAGAAGAATCAGCAGAGGAAGAAAAGGTAGAAGAGAAATTAACTGATGAACAGATCCATGGAATGATGGTGGTAATTCCAGAAGCTCTTAATGTTGATCCCATTCAAGCCAAACATCCCATCATTGATTGGGAAGTTTATTCAGATGGAATGATCAAGGGATGAAAGATTATCAGAGTAGGAGGAAAGTTTGAAGTCTACAAGTTCTTTGAAGACATGATCAAAGCTTTTGACAGAGATGACTTGGATAAGCTTTGGAGCTTAGTTCAAGAGAGATTCAAGACCACAGATCCTACATATGATAAAGATAAAGAGCTATGGGTTGAGCTGAAAAGATTATATGAGCCAGATGCAAATGATACACTATGGAGATTTCAAGCTAATGACCTGGATACCACATGGAGATTATTTGATAACTATGGAGTTCACAGAGTTTCTACAAAAGCAGGAGTGGAGGTTTATATGTTTGTTGAAAAAGAGTATCCACTAAGAGCAGGAATATTAATGATTATGCTTGCATCAAGACTTAAAGTTGAAGAAGATTCAGAGATGGCACGAGAGTTGATAAGGAAGATATTCCAACTACATGAACAAATAAAAGCTAGAAGACTAAGGTTGACTATGTAGTGTTTGAAAGAGTCCTCACAATCCTCATTTAATTCAAAGAAACTTGATGATTTAGGAAAATCACAAGTTTAGGGGAGGATTGTTGGGAATTAAATGTTCCTGACTTAGTATTGCTGGAAGATTACAACTAACAGTACAAACTGCTAGTGTAATATTGAAGACTGCTGAAGAATAACTAACAGTACAAACTATCAAGTTAGTACTGCTAGTATATATGTGAAGGTACTGCTAAATGATAAGGACGTGTCAAGGATAAGTATGGTATAGATTGTATGTATATCACAATTAGTTAGAATTATACGGATAGATACTTATCGTGTAAAGGACTCCTTATGTCTATAAAAGGAGGTCATAGGTTAGATGTTTATATACGAGTACGAGTCATACAAGTTTTGTAAAGATTCAAGGTCTTTGTAACCCTAGTGATATTGAGATCACTCGTGTTATTCTTGAATAATATTCAATCGTTTGAAGTTAATCACTGTGTTCATTACTCATACTGCATTACTGTTACATCATACAAAACCTTCTAAGTATTGTTAAGTAGATTCCGCATACTTAACAGTATAACCTCAAAGTATCTTAAACACATCATAAAGGAGTAACATCCTCAGTGTTTGATCCTCTCAATTTTTAAATGAAAGTAAACTCAATTACCTTTAAAATGGCGGGTAGCACGACTCCTACGGACTTACGGTTGATTTATATGAATTTTCAAAATTGACACCATTCTGGTGAAGGTCCCTTAAATATTGACGGTCCCATAAAGGACCGTCCACATATTTGGGACCATCACCAGTAAACAAAAACACGTTTTTCGTGTATAAATTCATTTAGTCACTTTCAAAATCTTTTGAAAAGTTTTACATTCAAGAAAGTATACGAAGTGCATTTAACCAACAAAACTAGTACGAAGAAAACAATAAAGCATTTAAGCACAAATTTAGCAACTAAACACTTTTCATATTTAATCCCTCTTAATGAGAAATTTGATACGTGGACCGTACTCTATTTTAAAAAACCATTTATTTTGAAAACTAGAGCGACGTGGCTCTGTTACCAATTGTAGAAACGTAGAGGGGGGAGGGGTGAATACGTTCCTAATTAAACTCTTAAATGTTTCGTATCAAATTCCCGATCAAGCGTGACTAAATATGAATAGTGATTATGTCACTTATAACAACTATGTATAATTATATCTAACTTACAACAACAAACACACAGAACAAGTAGGAGAGATTAAAGTTAGTTTTGTTCAGATTCTGCAGACGGTCCCATATATGTACTGACGGTCCCATATATGTTTGGGACCGTCGATCAGTTTAAGGGACCGCCGATAGTGGCATGTTTTAGATGGGTGTTGCATTATGTATTTGCTTAATCACAGTCTAAGCAACAAACCACACACACAAAAACTCAAAGCAAGTATAAATGTAAAACGATAAATGCAAGAATAGAAAGTAAAGAGATGAGAAGAGAAAACCCAAACCGGACTCGATGATTTATAGTGGTTCGGTATGAAGCACCTCTTCGCCCTACTCCACTCCCCAAGTACCCAACTCAAGAGTTACTTCACTAGTCAACAAGCTCCCTTTAGGCGGAGCAAACCGTACACCAAAGCTTACACCAATTTAACGACACTAAGCGGAATGTCGACTCCTAATCAAAGCTAGAACCAATCTACACAAAGCCCACATGGCTACATGAACAAGCACTCTTGTCCACTTGGATTTACACACAATCCATGTCTTCACACAGATGATCACCCCATCCAAGTCTTCACACGGACGATCACCCCGTCCACTTGAATCTTCACCCAATCCAAGTCTTCACGAACCTTCACTAGGTCCTAGTCTTCACTTCTCGGACTCACACCAAGTCCAAGTCTTCACAAACACCGACACAACGACTTACACAAAGTCCTAATCTGGATACAACAATTCACGGACTTACATTTTGTCCGTATTTGTCCTAACACACTTAATCACGACTCACACACAAGTCGGATACATAAATTTACACTAATTACAATTTAGAGAGTTTGGGGGGAAGAAGAGAATCGTGACATTAGTTACGTTTGTGTGTGATGACTTTGACACTTCGTTTCTTGACGAATACGAGCGTTCTTATCTTGCACTTTGATATAGAGGGTGACGGGATCACTTATAAACACATACCGACACGTTATAGTGATCAAAGAGAGAAGGAAGAAAGAACAGAAAGTTTTTTGCAAAGAGGGTTAGTTTTTCTGAGAAAACAGTGCAGTATTTATAGGCACCAGGAGGAGCGGGGGACGGTCCCTTAAAGTTGGACGGTCCTTTATATATAAGGGACCGTCGCCCTATTTACGGGACCATCCCAACAGACGCTCCTCTTTTTGTCCTTTAGTGGTGAAAATTTATCTGATTTGGGTGGGAAAAATAGATGTTGCCAATTTGAAATTCAAATTTATTTTTATTTAAAACATTTATTTATAAATACAAAAATAATTTGTCTAGTTTATTTTTGTAAAAATGTTTTGTCACATTTATAAAAATGTGAGGTTTAAGGACAAAAATAGTTTCTTTGATCACTTAACAAAATTGGTATAGAGTTTGTTCATACCTTAAGTGATGTAGACTTGAGCCGTCGAGAGATATTGATGCGTTCCGGCATTGATGATTTGTGTAAACGAGTAACTTGTGCACTTTACGTTATATACTACAAGTTACATTTTTGTCATCATTAAAACATGAATACATTATATAGATTAAACGTCGTAACGTTTGCACTGACAATATATACTTATAATATTTTATATTGCGTAGTCTCAAAATAAATGTCAACATAATATTCCAACCAATTAAGTGAGACTTTAATAAGTAGAAATGATGGGAAATTTCATGAAAGGTGCTCCATTATATACAATCTCTCATTCAAGTGTTTCAAAAGTGCATTATTTTAATTTTGATGCTCCAAAATCAAATACAACAAGACTATCTTTCCTCTCTTAACATGCTCACTTTTTTACATTGGCTTTCTGGTGACTGATCAATGTGACACTCGGTGTGAGGTAAACAACAACAGTGATACATTAGTGATATCTGACGATACAAATATGTTAGATGCTTTATTTTCCCGATAAATCTTTTCTGATTTTTGTTTCACTTATATATGCTAAATTAACGTTGACCTCTACATGCACCATGTCTTATTTTGTTCCCCTCAAAAGCGTTCCTTATTTTTCCAATCCAAAGTGCAATAAAAAAGAAAAGCCTTGATATCACTCCGTTAACCTATTGTATCGCTGCTTCGTCCAACTCCTAAATTAAGGGCTTTCTCATCCATTTTTTTATTTGATTCTTTTTTTGCATACTAGGAGTCTTAGAGGAATCATGGCGATATACCTTGCAAGGGGTTGTCGTCAAGCATAGCCTCTCCTTTAATACATTTTGCGAAGTTAGTTGTTGTGAGGTGGATGATATTATATACATGCAAATAGTGTTCTGGAAATATGAGTTGTAGGACATCACATCGTATAACAACCCATAATTTTTCAGGCTATTATTTTAATCAAATAATGCAAATTAAATATTTTATGACGTTTTCTGATTTAAAAACGGGAGGTTATCTCGTTTTTTTTCTGAAAAAAAAAACTGACACCACACGCGTACCGACACCAATTTAGTAAAGGTTGAACTTTAAAATTCATTTTTAGGAGTCAACAAATTTATTTTACATCTGTATCGGAAAAACTGTTCCGGAATTGTATTTTTCACGTTTACATGAAGGCGCGTTGTCGCAAACAAACTTTGATTAAATGGAACACGGGGTACACTAAATACACTAAAATCTTAAAAACAAATAAAATAAAAACAATATTATCCCCACACCCCAACCTCCCACATGTGACATTCCAGATTTTTAGATCCTTTTTCTCCCTTTTCTCCTTCAACGATGCAATCCCTAAACCTAATCTACCCAAACCCTAGCAATTAACTGGATAAAATGGAGATACAGGAAGACCCATCTTAACTTTTCCTATTGCTATCTCTTCCTCCTATTGATCATTACCACACGCAAACTACATTATCTACCATAATCCCTATCTCCCATCACCATCAATCTAGAAACTATCATCTTTATTATCTTCCCAAAGCCACATCGAGACTCAAACCCTCCCCCTGGAGGTCGAATCTTTATCAAGTCCAAGGGAGATAACCATAAATGGTTAAGCTTATCCCTGTTAGATCAAAAGAGGATCAAGATGGTTGCCATGGATTACCCTTTAAGAAACTTGATTCCAGGAGAAGCTAATCACACAAGAAAACTCCAAACTCACTCAAACTAACAACTCAGTCGAGTACACTCAAGGAAAAAGGAGGGTGTGATAAGCTTGGAATGAAGTGGGACTTCTTGTGGTGACATTAAGTTCGACCCATCATCCATTCTTTGTAAGGTTAACCTTTGTTCTTGTTGTTTTTGATTCAAGTAACTCTCGAATAATATGTGTCAGCTTGGTGATTTTCTTGTTTTTGGATTTACATCTCTCGAATGAATTAATATTTGTGATTGTTATGAATTTTTTTATGTTGTTATCATATTGTCGAATCAATTGTTGGTTGTGGTGTGGTAAAACAAATTTTGAAACTAATAAAGTCATGTAGGAATGAATGTGGCTCAAACCTTGGTGTTGTGTTTATCGTGAAATTCTTGTCTTTGCCGTTTTAGTTACTTAGTATTCGACTTCCTTATTTTGGTTGTGTTTGAAGTCGAAATGGTTTTGGTTAATTCAGTTCATATGAACTCAAATCTAGGCAGTGAATGTACTTAAAATTTTGCTACTGTGGTAAAAATGGTGTTGCTTGAATATGGTGAGTTTTGGTTATGCTAACCAAAAATCTTTGGTCATATTGCTCGCGATGTGTTTGTGTTATTGTCTAAGAATGGTCTAAGTTTTGAAAACAGTTGGTAAATGCGCATAAGTCCGTTAGTCTCGAGTCTTGCTAGAATTCAAAGGATTCACTTGAGTTCATGTTTATGATGGTGTTGTAGTCGAGTCGAGTAGTACTCAACTCGAGACCTATCAAAACCATTCAAGCACCTTGATAGAACTCCAAAAATCTGTTCGTGTCGTGTCCTTAAGTCCTACGTTAGATCGACCATTAGTTAGTGTTCTATGTTGGAAAATACTATGTCGTGGCCTAGGATGAATGTCCCAGCCGAGAACTAGCTCCAAAAAGTGTTGGTTAACACTTGGTGATTCGACATTCTGGCCCTTTTTCATCATCGTTTTTGGGTGTTTAGGTCCCACAACAAACGCGAGACCAAGTCTCGCTCACTCTAGCAACTCAAGCTTTTCAATCAAAATTTGTTTTGAGCACGTCACTCGCAAAAGTCTACTTGAAATTATGAGCAAGTAAAACTTGCCATACAAGTGCCAAAATCTATTTCTTTTCTCCACTGGAAATGTGTCCAGCGTAGGAGCAAAACACAAGAGAGATTGTTGGGCTTTATTTCAAACACAAGTCTGCCTGGGCCGAAGCCCATCAACCAGTTGGGTTGTCATTCTTTTTGTTGGACTCCTTCCTCTTTTCCTTAACGGGCCAGGCCATAGTACAACTCGAGGCTCAAGTGAGTCTGCTCATTGTTTGTAATATGGGCCGCAACCCATTCCCCCTCCTCGACAGACATTTTTGATATTATAACTCAGACAATTATTAGCGGTCATTTATATATATGGCGACTACATATAAAAAGGACTAACACATTTTAATAAACTTGAGATTATTTAAAATACACGTGACGTCGACATATAATAGAACTTGACAATAAATAAATATCGCAACATAAAATTTGATAGCTATTACATATTTTGCGGATAAAAATATAAACACAACATACATTTTAAATGGGACATTTCGAGACATTTGATTTCAAAACTTGTAAACAATATGTAAAAATATATACATATAGCATGAAAATATTTAAAACGGAAGGACATCAATTTTATTGTTGACACTTAATTATATACGAACAAATGATTAAAATGAGGAATCATAAATTAGCTAAATGATTTTTATAACTTATAATTTGAAACGGTTATGTCAAAACTTATATAAGTCAAGTAAACGGGAACGATTATTTTTCTTTTAAACTTCAAATTTATTAGAACAACATTTTCTCGCAAAAACAAATTATAACTCATCATTTTTAGTGAAACCTTTTTCAACTTCACATTTTTTTTACAAAGACCACACGCATATATGTACACCCGTTCTTTCATTTAAACGCCAACCATCCTATATATCATTCACATTTACATTCTATAGTCGTTATCTTTCGTGCGTAGTTTTCCAATCATTGTTAATTCAAAGAATTACTGTTCCTAATCTTTTTATATTCGTACACCCCGATGAGCCAATAACTTCAATGTTAAAATGATAGTTTTTACTTAAATGCTGCCACACCAGCAACACCAACATAAACTCTCTAAAACTATTGAATTTAAGTCTTAAACATAGTCTGTGAACTAAAATAAACCTTACTAATCTAGGTCGCGTGTTGGTGCTGAACTCTATCTGAACTATTGTAATATCTGACTGCTTTATGCCGAGGTAAGTATTCACAGCCCCCCCTTTTTTTTTACCGCTTTACTTGTTTGGGGTGGAATGCATGACTTAAATTTTTATTTGAACTTATGACATATATTTTATCTAAACTCTTAGAAATTGACTTTGAACCTTGTGACATTATTTTGAGCTTATGACTTGTTTTGAACTTTATGTGCCGTACGTGCTAACTATAAAGTCTCCCATGTTCGGAGCAACGCAATGTGATTCAACAATTTTATATTTATCCAAAAGGAAACACAAAGGAATTATGTGTAACCCCGGTTCGTTGTCCCGACGAAGGTGTGAATGGAATTTAGTGATTCGGGTTCGTGAAACGTATAGTGAATGGTGATATAAGAGATATTTTGATTTTTAAGCTACAAATAATGAAATACAAGATAAAAACAAGTAAATAAGCAATCAAAACAAATAAGCAAAAATCAAATATCCTAAAACGCAAAGGAAACTAAAAATGCGCAAAACCCGGCCTAATCCCGAGCTTTAAAAGTGAAAACTAAGAAATACTAGCCCTAGGTATGAAATACTATTTTTCCCAAGTCCTAAATGATAAAAGAAAATTTTAGAAAAAAGAATTTTATTTTTTTTATTTTTATTTAATTTATTATGAATTAAAAACTATTTTAAAGAAATTAAATATTTAAAAATACTAAAACTATTTAGAAAAATCCAAAAATTTATCAAAAACTAATTAATGATAAAAGGAATGTAAGAAAAATAAAACAAGGCAAAAAGCTATTCTAAATAAGCTGTTAAAAGCTTAACAGTTTAAATAAGCTAAGGATTAAGAAACTTGGTTAAAAGAATTAAGGTGGAATGAGATGACAGGAAAGTCCCAAGGGCACTAGTGGTTCCAGGTTTGTGTGTTGAGGTGTTGCTGAGGCTATGGACCAGGGTTCGAACCCTGGTCTTGGCTATTTTTTTATATTTTTTTTATTTTTGAAATTTAACTTTTGAAACTTTTAAATAAGTTGAAAATGAAAAGCTTTTGCAAAACCAAACTTTTACGAAACTAAAAATAAGCAGGGAAATAAGCTAAGTATGGACTTAGTTTAATTAAAGCTAAAAATGCAAAAAGGAAAAGCTGATTAAGCTACCCTAAAGCTATAAGCTGAAAACTAGGACTTATTAAGCTGCTATTACTCTAGACCTAACCTAAATAAGCAGATAAAACTAACTGAGCTAATCTAATAATCTATTAAGCTCAAAACAAAGATAAGCAAAGCTGAGAATCTGAAAGCTAAACAACAAGAGGGGGAGACTATAAGCTATTGAAAAGCTAATCAAAATAATAAGCCAGATCCTAAAAAGCTGAAACAGATCAAAATAAGCTGGAAATGAACTTGTAAAATCAATTTGAAAAACTTTGGATCACTTTTGAACTGAGAAATAAGCTATCTTTGACTGACAGACTAGATACTTAAGCAACTTTTGTTTTTGAAAACAGCCTAAAACACCTTATTGCAGACCTAAAATAAGCACTAAAATAAGCTCTAAAATAAGCCCACAAAAGCTCACACAATTAAAGCTTATAGTTCCAACTACCTATGGAACAGAAATCAGACAATATGAGCTTATGAAGAGCATAAACACTAGCTTAGAAGATTCTCCTTAGGACTGATGCACAGTTCTAGTTCTGCGACAGAATTGACACTAATTTTGAACCAAATGGCCACAAATCCTAATGAGATCAAATTAACTTTTGCATTCCTACTTTATACACTAACTTAAACATAGAATTAACAAAATAAAGCACCAAATCAATCCAATTCTATATAAAGCACATTGGATCAGTTCATGCCACAATTCCTCTAACAACCGATCCAATTCTATAAAATCCTCCAAAACAGCTTAATACAAGCCAATAATCAGCTTATCTAAGTAAAATTAAGCAAGATCAACATTAAACCAATGGCATATGAACAGTACATTCACCTTTTAACCCATTTTGAACCTATTGCCAAACACTACTTAATACTAGACTGTTTTGAGATTTCAATTAGAACAGACCAAATTAAACCTTGATTTTGAAAGACAGATAATTATCTAAGTTTATTAAGCTCCTAGGAACAAAAATCAACTGGAAATAAGCACTAATAAAAGCTATTCTAGTTTATACTATATTTTTGGCTTTTTAATGGTTTTTATGAGATTTTATAAGAAATTAAGGCAAATGTAATTTTAAACTATAGAAATAGATAAAAAGCAACAATTAACAACTAATAAGCAGATAAGAGGCAAAATAAGCTAGAAATAAGCCAATGAACAGTAGACATAGAGAAAATTCAAAAAAATTAGAGAAATGCTTACAATTGCATTGAGTTTGAAATAGAAGGTATAGATCAGTGAACAAGTTGAGCTTATCATAAACAAGCTAGAAACCCATTCAGCTTTTCCAGAACAGCTTATTCCACCCATGTGCTTATTCTTGACCCTGAGTTGACTTTTGTTGACTTTTTTGAGAATTTGATATTAAAACAGTTAAAACTGAATTATAATAACAACTAACTAACAAAAGCTATTAAGGAACTCATATGAGCTTATGGAACAGTGACAAAAGCTTAAAAACAGATTTTCAACTAAGTAATTGCTTGAAATGGAAAATTGAACAAGGAAATTTAAGAAAACCTTAATTGTATTAATAAAAGTTGAACATTACAATACTGAAAATAGAACTACAAAGCTTAAATCCTAAATTACTGAAAATTAACAACAATAAAAATTGGCCTAAATTTCTCTAATGACATGAAAAATTGGACAGCCCTTTTGTGAAGGAGAGGGTCTCTATTTATAGACCTGAGCTAGGGTTTGGCAAGCTTCAGGATCTTTAATCTCAGCCCTTGATCAACCCTTGATGGCCAATCTTCAATCCTCAGCCCTTGGATTAGAGTGCCACATGAATTCAACCAATAGGAGAGCTTCAAGATGCCACGGTGGATAAGTTATGACAACATAAATCTGACATGTCAGGTTCTAGAAGGGATTGGTGTTGTACGGGTAAAAATGGAGGCTGGGTGAATTGGGGGAGAAGGGTGTACAGTACATTTTGGCGGGTAAACGTATTTTTATTGTTTAATGATGATCGGGTATGGTTAAGGAATTGACCAGGTTATAAGGGTAGCAAAGGATCCAGATTTATTTAATCAAAAGGGATTGGGCTTGTGGTTATATTGGGTTTGGGTGTTGGATTTTTGGATTTAAAGGATTGGATTGGGTTTATTTTAGATAATCAGGTTTAGTGTTTAAGTTATAGGATTTAGTTGGAGTTAGATTAAACATTTAGGGACTGATTCTGCCAACTTGTGAAACTCAAGGACCACTTCTGAAAAATTAATCCAAGGGCTATTATTGACTTATTGTTGATTCTTCAAGGATAATAGTGATCCAAACTCAGAACTTCTTCCCCGGCTTCGGCTCTTTTTCACTCTTTCTATTCTCGTGCCTGTTTTTGCCGTTTTTCATCGATTTTTGTCCTTTTCCTCGATATCCGTGCCTGCACATGTATAAACACAAAAACACAAATATCTTTGGCATTTTGGTTAGTTTTTGGTCATTTTGGTCTGATTTTGATCAAATAAAGGTATATGTTTTAAGCATATACCACAAAGTCTCCCATGTTCGGAGCAATGCAAAGTCTCCCATGTTCGGAGCATTCTTGACAATAATTCTCGCCATGTCGGTGAGTGACGATAATTCTCGCCTAGGTGGCAGAGTGACAAAGTCTCCCATGTTCGGAGCAGTGCAAAGTCTCCCTTGTTCGGAGCAGTCTACATTTATTTCGTACATGGCATTTTTATTGTCAACTTTATAAACTTGTGTGTTGATTATAAGATGTGAAATTTTCTATATAATGGTTGTGAAACCATTGGTTACAAGTCTTGTATGGGCAGGACTTGTAACTGAATGGTTTGACACGGTCTCTACCAGATGGACTTTTTCTCAAAACCTTGGACTTCTTTTTAATAAAACCTGTATACTCACCAACTATTTTCATAGTTGACCCGTTTTCTCATGCATTTCAGGTGATCGTCATTAAGTGTATTTTATGAAGACGTTAGCACTAAGAAGTCTTCATCTATCATGTCTAGTTGGATGAAATAAAATGTTATCTTTTGGAAACAAACTTTTATGTTTCAAATGTCGTTGTTGGCTAAAACAATGTAGTATAAATGTACTGTTTCTTTAAATTTAAATTATGGTATTGTACTATATCACTCTGCTATGTATATTGATTTCGTAGCACCCCAGGACCCAAATGCTTCCGCAATACTACATTTTTGGGGGTGTTACACATCGTATATGCGATATGTGCGATAGTTTTGTTTTCTATAAATATCGATCAAAAATTCCTAGATTGCATACATTCTCTCCATTAACCTCCCATGTCAATGCCCTCATCACTTCACGCCAGGTTGAGCGGTCACACAACCACCTCACTTGAAGCTCCCATCACTTCACCCCATGAAGCTTTGGTGATGAAAGCCACCTGATGGTCAACTAGACCTCCAACTTCTGCTATACCCTCGTAACCATCAACCGCATATGGTGATCTTGCTTTCGAACAATGGCCATCCTTTAGTTTGTTGTGAACATGCCTACAGAATTCTTATTCGCTATCATACCACAATCTTCTGTATGTTTTACGTCTCAAACGATGTAACATTGGCTCTGAATGTTTTAATGTATTTTGTTAATTGATTTATGATTCTTGCGATTTAATTACCCATTCTATTTGATATGGTATTTTTACAATTAATACAATTGCACATGTTTGACGTAACAAATGTAAAACTTCATTAATATGTAATTTTTACGTTCGACGATATCGTATGAATAAAATTTAAAATCTTGATTATTACATTCTAATAAATCATTTAAATAAAAGCCTCACTACCGACACCTGCGTCACCGAAATGGACGATGGGTCAATGAAGAGGATGTCTTAACCTTCTCATGTTGTTAGACTTAACACAAGTCCCCATTTCAAATGGTCCAACTTGTTCTCTGCACTTTAGTGATACAACCCTAGCTTGTCGTATAGTGTTCAAGACCTACAACAATACAGATACTTGATAGAACAAAATGGCATGTTGTGGTTTTTGCGTATTTTTTCGGGTAAACTCGGGTCTTCATATGTATTGGGATGTATTTTGCAAGATGTTAGTTTTTCATTTTATGAGATACTGTAAACAACATTGATGTATATCGCAATACGTTAAAATAAGTGACGCAATGTGAGTAACATCTTTTGTGTAATTAGCTTAAGACATGTTTATATGATATTGTCAGATTATAGCATTGTATTCTCTTTTTTTTTATAGTGATACGTTATGATACATATTGATACTGACAATTTTGACTAATTTGCCTCTAGTGTGTAGGTTATAGAGTGATCCCCATCATTTCTCTTAATACTTGTCTTTTAGGTTCCTAAGATAGATAAGTGTGCAATATCTTGAAATTTTAACAACAGTTTGATTATTATGTTTTGAAAGGTTAAGTTTGTATGCACAATTAACTTTAAGAGCTTGTGAAATTAAATATAACACCATTGCTATTAAAAAGTTAATCTTATTTTGAATAATAAAAGAACTATCACAAAGATGAACTAGACGAAGGATTTAAGATGAACTAGACGAAGAACTGAAGATGAACTAAAAATCGTAAATTAAAAAACTGTTACAAAGATGAACTAGAGGAAGAACTATTACAATGATGAACTATTATTTCTTTCGGTGCAACTTGTCGTGTCAAATTGCATGGCAGGGGTTCTAGTACCAAATTATCTCACTAAGGGAAGAGCATCGGGACAGTGTCGTCTCACGCAAGAAGAATCCCTTTTACACATGGACCAGCATTAGGGAGAGTTTTCAGAACAAAAAGTTACGTACGCCATGCCTCTCTCTTAACAAACTGAAATGTTGCCTTATCATGTAATGATGACTACAACGCATACGACGTGGAGTGATAAAGACTTGTGAAGAAACAAGATGATGTTTGTATTGTTCGGTGTTAAGTAATGAAGACATATGTTTAAAATCAGTTTGATAGTCTGACTTTGTATCCTAGAAATTTAATACATGTAGACGACATATTACTCCCTCCGCCTCAGAATAATTTTCCGCTGACAAAAAATACACAGTTTAAGTAAAATATAATCATTACTGCTTTCTTTCTCTTATTTTTTGCAGAATGTCAATTTTTCCCTTAAATAATTAATTACGGAGTACTACTTTATTAAAAGTTTGTAATAACAATTTCAAGTAAGGGTGGTATAGTAATATTGATCAAATTTCCATATCTATTTTTAGTAGTGGATAATTAATTTCAAATAATCCAAAATGGAAATATAGACAATAATATTGGGACGGAAGGAGTAGTACCATTTGAGATGTGACGTCTGCATTGGATAAACTGAATTGGTAAGCGAAAAGGTTTACAATGCTAAAACATTGAAACAGATAGTAATGGAGTAGAAGCGATGTATGAGGATGTGTACTAAACCACACTATTTATAGGGAAAGAGAATACAAACTCACGTGACAAAAACGTGTTATTTCATATCGTAACTACTTGTTTCCTATCAATGTTCCACATTCAAATTTTGAATGTTCATCGCCAGCATCGCATTGTATCGCATGTGTGACGAGGTTGACGTAACTGACGTGATAGTTTATTCGGAGTAGCAAGTGGATGTGGAAAAGTTACAAATATTATCATATCGGAGCTATCACGGAGAGTCGCCATGGTAGCACAGAAGTTCTTGGATTATCTACTTTCATTTTGCGTTTTCGAAATATAACTCGAAACCATGTCGAAATCGATCTTAAAATAAGAGCACAAGGTGTAGACAACGAACCTTTGCTCGCCGTCCGACGTGTGCAACCCAACGGCGAGCCGTAGCTCGCCATCTACACCACAAAGGGCTCGCCGTTTGGAATTTTTGGGCAACTCCTCGTGGCCACGGCGAAGATGAAAAGCTGATGTTTGTCAGAATTTCCCGTTCCACAACGTTTAATTTTAAACGTTAAAATCCTTTTTTTTTTTTTTACTTACTAAATCATAACATATTTACTCCTATATATATACTACACATATTTCACACATTTCATTCCAAAAAAAACCCAACACATTTCATTCTAAAAAACCTAACACATTTCATTCCAAATCAAAAACCATGAGTGAATCATCTTATTCCCAAGTTAGTGACTTTGAAGAGATAGAGGAGCTAGAGCTGATTATCAAAGAGTTCGAACACGAACAAGAGTTGCAAAATCAAGCAGCCGGTCCTTCAAATCGCCGTAGATACATTCGGCGTGAACGTGAAGTTGCTGAAGCACGTCTACGGGCCGACTATTTTGGTGACCAACCAAAATATCCTGAAGAAAATTTTCGACGTCGTTACCGTATGAGCCGTAAACTATTCCTAGAAATAGTCGAAGGTATTGAAACATATATTGACACTCATGATCCTCTTCCTGCTCATTTTGATTTCTTTAGACAACGACCCAATGCTACGGGTCTAATGAGTTTTAGTGTCATTATGAAATGCACATGTGCCCTACGCCAATTGGCGTACGGGATATCACCTGATTTATTAGATGAGTATTTACAAATAGGTGAACACTGTGCACGCGATTGTCTAGATTTTTTTACTATGTGCATACTCCAGTTGTTTGGGAGTGAGTTTTTAAGAAAACCAACTGAGGATGATGTTCGTAACTTATACCAAGCACATAGCATGGTTCATAAGATTCCGGGAATGTTGGGAAGCATCGATTGTATGCACTGGGAATGGAAGAATTGCCCAAAAGAATGGCAAGGGCAATTTCACAGAGGTGATAAAAAGTATCCAACTATAATGCTTGAAGCTGTTGCGTCGTATGATTTGTGGATTTGGCATGCTTTTTTTGGTGTGGCAGGTGCGAATAACGATCTGACCGTTTTATATAATTCTCCGTTATTCGACGACCTGATTGATGATATTGGCCCTCAAGTTCCGTTTGAAGTATACGGACGTACATTTAAAAATGGGTATTATCTAGCAGATGGAATTTACCCACAGTGGGCATCGTTTGTCAAGTCCTTTACTGTTGCAACCGACCCAAAAAACGCCGCATGGAAAGCGAAACAAGAAAGTGCTCGAAAAGATATCGAAAGAGCTTTTGGTGTCCTCCAAGGACGTTGGCATATTATTGCCCAACCGGCGCGTGCATTTACTGTGGGCAAATTACGGAGAATCATGTACTCGTGCATCATAATGCATAACATGATTTTGAAAGATCAAAATTTTGCGATATCCGAAGCTGCCGAAATATATATTCCTCCGACACCAAATATGCAACAGTCATGGATTGAACGTTGCGCAACGCAAAGAAGAAAAACCAAAGAACTACATGATAAACGCACACACTCAAGGCTTCAAAAATGTCTCATCGAGCATGTTTGGCAACAACAACAATGGGAAGAAATTCAACGAAATAGGAATAATTAGGTTAGTTTTTTTTAGTATCGTATGTGTTGTATTTTTTTTTCCGTATCGTATTTTTTTTCCGTATTGTAACTTTTTTATTTGATGAAATAAAATTAGTATGTTGTGTTATTTTTAAGTATTTGTGAAATAAATTTAATTTATTTAATTAAATGAATAAAAAAATAAATGTGTAAGAGGTGGGGCCCTAATGGGGAAGTTAAGGTTTGTTGTTTGGTGAGGAGGTGTTTGTTGTGGATAGTTGAAGTTGAGGTGTTGGGTGATGTGGCAGTGGTGGGACCCGAATGAGGAGCAAAAGCTCCCCATCTACACCTTGTGCTCGATCTTAAAATAAAAAGGAAATGTGTGAATAGTAAGAAAGAGAGAAGTACAACAAAAAGGGCTTTTTAAGTTTTAAGCTTTTTTTATATAAGTATGAAAACTCAACGAGTGTATTTTTGAATCACTTGGGCGCGAGAGTGTCTATAATGAAACACTCTTTCATCAAATTTTAGTATGTAGTATAGTTAAAAAAAAAAAAATTGAATAATAAAAGAAAAATTAATCATACAGTATGAGCAAAACGCCAATCAATTTCTCTATCACCTTTACTTTATCTTTTTAATTTTTAAGTTTTTGTCGTTTTCTATATTTTGTACAATATTCATTGTGTATATTTGAAATATGAGTAGCTGGTCGGACTATTCTTGATATAAAGGGTCGAAACAGGATTAGGATGCTGGACGTCCATCGAAAAAATTTCATATGTAGATTACTCCTATTACTTATTTCGACTTTTTGTCTTAACACAAGTGATAAGCGGATTTTTCTTTTAAAAAAAAGGCAACTCCGAACCAACAATATGCACTCTTTGGTACTCGTATTTAAATATTTTTTGATTGATTAAAATTTTGAAATGATATCAATGACCGATTGATCATTCTTTTGTCGCAAATTTACAGCCTACCCATGTTAAGAATGTTTGTAAGAAAACTATATAGTAACTTTGACGGATGTACGGGGTAAGAGTTTCTATGCCGATTTAAATACTTTAAGAAGATTTAACAGTATCTAGTTTACTAATTATCTTAAAACAAAAAGTGTGAAACGGACAATTTTTATGGGGCAGATAAGTAAAATGAAATATATATATGTTTGTTTTTGCACATCTCTTTTCGTAAACTTTTTGGTTAATGATTTTACATGCTTAGTTTATTCACATTACAAATAGATTCAAAGGTGTGATAAAATTTAGTTAATTTTTGTTGCTGATTTACATGTTTTGTGTTATACAAACCCTCCCTATTTTGTCACATCAGAGAGGTTGGTTAAACCGTACAACTCGCGATGTACACCGTACAATCCGACGATGCGTGCAATGATTAGAAACCCTCCTTATGGGTCCAAATAACTTGCTCCATGTTTAATTGCTTATGTATATTCTGCGGGCGCCCGCACTACGATTTAATCATGTGAAATATGTTGCATAATTAGAATTTGAATAAGTATTATAATCTGAAAATATTTTAATACGAAACAGGAATTAGTGGAAAATTATGTAAGTAATGGAGTGGTTTTAGGGGGTCATCTCATAAGATTCGGAAGACTCAAAAGATATGGATTTTCTTTCTTATTCATTTTATTAAGGGATTAAAATTCTATTTCAGAATGATGTATTTCACACTACGACATAAAAAAGAAGTTAGATGTTTTTTTAAATTCTTCATTTAATATGCATATGATTAAAGCCACTATGCAAGCACCATGATTAACATAATTTATTTTAAGGTTTTTCTAAAATGTGCTCTCAACCACATGTTAAAGTGTAATAATCAAACTCATACTTTCTAAAAAAATTATAAAATATAATTAATGCACATTAATTAAACCTAAAAATTACTAAAGTTACATGTAATTTTCTATTTAATAAACTTGTACTTGACTTTTTTATTCGCTCAACATGTGTCTTCGAGGCACATTTTAGAAAATCCGTTTATTTTATTCCATTCTATAGCTTAAATAGTAATACACTATTCATTCCGTCCAACATATAAGATTGTTATCGAATGTGTTCACAGGGACGGACCTACATTGATGTTGGGTATAGCACGGGCTACACCCTATTTTAAGTCACGAAGTGCAAAAAAATTTAATAACTGTCGATTTTTGTTATGGGCAACCCCCGATAATTTTTTTGCCACTTTCGCTTTTTTATGATGCGACTTTAGTTAACCCAAATAACAATTGTGCAACACTCTCTCAAAAATCCTAAGTCCGTCTCTACATGTTCGTGTGACTCTTGACCAAATAGTAGGTCAAGCACAATAATTATATCATATGTTAGTGTCACTCTTGACAAAAGAAAATGGTGACCCATTATTTTCTCAAATTTCATAGAGATGAATTTTGCAGTTTACTCTAACAATTATTTCCTTGAATTTCATAGCGGGAAAGTTATTATATTTAGTAATTAACGAAAATAATAAACTCAAGTTGAATCAAACTTAAAATATTCACAATTGTGTAGAACATGACCCTGGAGAAATTGTTTGATGGGAAGTTGAATAAACTATATCTTATTTAGACACAACTCACCATGTCGATCTTCGAGGTTTTAAAGTAGAGTTGTGTTCTTGCTACTTTTATCGATCTTGTAATACAGAAATCATAAGCACTAGAAACTACAAGAATGTTGATCAATCCAACAGGACGAGTTTGTCAACAATAAAAACATGAGGATGTCATTGTAACTTGTAAGTATAATTAACCACATTTGCACCTTGAAGTAGCGAGAGATTATACTAACATGACGTTGATGTGGCGGTAGCAGTGATGCTCACCACACTCGATGCTTGTACGTATATGGAAATGGTGCAACTCTGTAGGATATATATGTCTGTGAATGTATATGCATGTTTATTTCTATACGTTTGTGGAAAAATGATAATCGTTATTTGTTCAAGTAATATCTGCAGATGCAGTTTTTCAATTTCCTTTAGTTAATATGCCATCATGAATCATGATAGGCTTCTATAGTTTAATGAAGTAGGAGTACTATTTTTCAAACGTGAAGAAAATGCATAATTAAAGTAGGAGTTATGGATAATTATTAGTGGATGTCCATATAACCCATAATAGGCTCATGACTCATGTTAGCTATTAGGGTTTTTGCCCTAATGTTTGTCTATATATACTCTTTGTAAATCTCATAGTTAATGATCAATAAGAAGAATATTCATTCCCTCTATCTTGTTCAGAACACGTTATCAGCACGCTCTTGGTTTACTCTCGATTCCCTGTGGTATGTCTTCAATTACTTTATAATTATTGTTCCTAGTTACTGTATTCTCCATAATAGTTGCTATAATCAATGATGATCACATTATGTTTGAGTTAATAAAACATTGACTCTATCTTCGAGTTTGAGTAGGTGAATGTTAATTGTTTTCATAGTGTTTGCTTATGATTTTTAATAACAATTCGCTTTATTTATTTAGAGATTTAATTACGAGATCGTTAAATTCAACTAAATATATGCAACTTATCTTAAAGGTTCTTATTTTACCTATTTTATAAATATTAGGCCTTTATAAAATTATAGTTGGCCGGGCCTTTTACACTTTACTTATTACTAGATTTTCATTCCGTGGCTATTTTATCTTAGAAATTCTGTTCGTCATATTTCTGGACAATAATTATTGATTGAATTTTGAATAAGTTTTATGGGTAACGAATGCAGAATAGAGCAATTAAGAATTATTTGTTGACTGTCTATCCATATGTTTAAAGATTGACGTTTATGCACATAATGTTTTATATGTTGGTTTGGTTATAAATTTGAACATGTTTTGATCTATTCATTTGGTTCACTCTAACTCGATAACTGATATTTAATAAAGGAATCGAACCAGTATATGAAGTAGTTTATGATGCATGATTTATTCCATATTAGTTTCTAGAAGTAGAGATAACTATATCTTTATAGTCTTATTCAATGAGAGTATATTATTTGGTTTCTATATAATATTTGGCATGAATCTTAATTTCAATATGTGCTTTCAGTTACTCGAAATTTTGGTACATGATATTTTTGTACATATATTTTGGACCATAATAACATGAAATCTCATGAAAGTTTATAAATAATTGATCATATACGAAACTTGCATTGCTGAGTGCTACAACATATGCTTATGAAAAATAGTTTTAAGGTCATGATTAAGGAGCTAATGCATATTTAGCATCGCAATCACATTTAGTACTATTAGGAATGCGGCCTATAGAATTTGATGATAGATAGATCATAAAAGAACTTATATGTTAAACCTTGGTACATATAAATGGATGATATAGTGATTCATTTGATAACATATTTTTAAGATATATTATCATAATATATCTTTAATGATAGTTTACCATAATTGGGATAACGCATAAGAACTGCTAAAAGAACCTATCGGCTTGAACCTATTAATATATTCTTAAAGTACATATAATGAAATTTGTAATAAGGGCATGATGAGCTACTAAAGGTGGTAAAATATCGCGAACTTATGTAGGAATAAAAATATGCAAATTAAAAGTGTCATAAAAAATATACACTGTTGTTATAAGTATGAGAAAACATTTGTGTAACGTCAAAGCATGTTAACTATTCCTATGAGTAAAAGAGAACCTAATTGTTAAGGTTGCCAAAAGTAATCGATATTACAAGAATAAGATGTTCTTATTGACTAAAGTAATGCTATGGAGTTTGTCTCATATATGTGATTTTTTTTAATCATATTGTACCATTACGATTACCTTATATATGTGACTTGTTTATCATGTGGGTTAATTAGCTCATGAGTCAATTAATTTGTTGATTAAATACGTGCATTAAACACGATTAAACACGTGAATAATATATTAAAGTATGCGTAACCCATAAAAAGCTTAGATAAATTTGATTGGAGAAGTATAAGTTTAAATGTGACGATGTGTTAATTTCTCCATATTATTTGATGTTTACATAGAAAGTGCAATCGAAGCACATGTGGTCATAAACTTGAGTTTATGAGCCAAGATTATTAATTGGCATGACCGGTTGGACCATCCCGGGTCAATGAAGATGTGAAATATATAGAAGAACAATAAGTTTTGTCAAAATAGATTTGGTTGTTCTTAATGGAAGTTAATTGTTCATATATCATCACCATATAAGTAAGGAGTTTGTCCTATAAATTTTTGGAAAGAATATAAAGGGGGTGTATGTAGGCCTATACATCCGCTATGTGGATCATTTTGAGTTTTAAAATCGATGCATCGTCAAAATGATCATCAAATACGCAACTTAAGGTTAGCGTGATTAGTGGCTCGACTTGTATAATGCGAGCATGGATTTCCAAATTAAATTATTGAAATGGTGGTGAGTACTTTCAAGTATTGGGCGATTATTGGAATAAGTGTTGAACATAAAAGTAGCCCATGTTCATACGCGAATTGCTTTTGTTGAAACGTTTATAAAATGTCTTCAGTTGATTGCAAAGCCAATAATATTGTTGAGAACAAAACTTTTAGTTTATGGGGCATGTTATGACATATGAATCGCATCTTGCCAACAATCTATAATGAATCATCCCCGTTAGAATGGTTTTGGTCACAAAACAAATTTCCCATGTGAGATTTTGTAATTGTGTGATATATAGTAAATACACAACAACACACAAAATGGGATATTTAAATTGATAATTCATTCAGGGGGAGAGAATGAGCAGCGAGAAATATGGAATGAATTATGATATAGATGTTGATCCTCACATTAATGAATATGAACTTAAAGTTCAAGGGACAAATAACATTCCAGATATAGTAAATGCCAGACATATTTAGTGACCTAAAGAAAGTGACTAGATCATATTATGCTGCTATTGCTCCAATTACAATGTGTGTCCCAACAGTAAAATCATTGATTGGTAGTAAGTCTATGGCACGTCTGCAGCGTGATAGACGAATCGATTCCAAATAAAAAGTCCTCGAATGAATAGATAAAATGGAGCAATAAATTAAGATGGTCGAATCGAGGTAATAAAGACCCCATAATAGTCTCTGAAAGAAAAACTAGACATGAAAGGATATTGAAAACCCCGGGTACATGAAAAAAACTTTGAGATCTCAACAAATGATAGAATATAATGTCTAGTAAAGTGTGGAATCGAAAAGAACTGAAACGACGTCGATAATACTGTATATAATAATGCGCATGATAAATACAAGGTGAGGATCTTGTTGTAAAATGAATGGCCAAAGAATATAAAGACGCAAGTAACTAATGAACTATGAAAGTCTCTTATGATGAAACGTGATTATTGGGTGAAATCCATACACATGAATGTTATGAGAAAGGATATTTAATGTTATGTCTGGCAATATGAGAAATAAGTTGTATGCGTCTAATATTATAAAACAAGAGCTCATTTTTGTTGAGATTCCTTAAGGAATATAGAATGCATGGAACACGTGTCATGATTTAAAATTCTCGAGAATAGTAGTTGATCAAATTAAACCACAGTAAATCAAATATTTCAATATTTTCAAGGTACAAAGGATATGGGTTTATATTTTACTAACCCGTCAAAACAAGTTTAGTTAGTTTTGCAGATACAGGATATATGTTTAACTTACAATGATCGATCTCAACATGGATATATTGTTACAAGTGGCGAATATTTTTCCTGGCATTTGATAGAGCAAACAATCAAGGCGACTTCATCAAACCATACATAAATTCTGGAAAGGAGATAGCAACTATTGCATGAAGATAATGTAGCATACCTTGCTATATTCAAGTAACGTTACATCAAAGGCGACAAGACACTTCTCATTCCAGTGATGATTTCGTTGACCTATTTACAAGATACCAAGTGATGTAGTCATCAGAGGGAGATAATACGCGCTGCACTCTTTTTGTCCTTAGTCATGGTTTTGTCCCACTGGGTTTTCCTGGCAAGGTTTTTAATGAGGCAGCATTCCCTAAGCGTATTAACAATATGGACATCCAAGAGGGAGTGTTATGGATAATTATTAGTGGATGTCCATATAACCCATAATAGGCCCATGACCCATGTTAGTTATTAGGGTTTTTGCCCTAATGTTTGTCTATATATACTATTTGTAACTCTCATAGTTAATAATCAATAAGAAAAATATGCATTCCCTCAATCTTGTATTCACAACAGTAGGAATATAAAAAAGTATTTGTTATGTTGTACAAAATGATATTGTTTTGGGCTAATCATGAACTTGAGTATGGACCAAATAGGCGCTTACCAAATCGTGCTTGCCTTTCTTTTCTAATAGTCCAAATCTTGTTGATACCGTAATTTTTTCTTCTTTGAATTTTTACTATTCATATACATTATATTGGGCCTAATGGACCATGCGTATGCCCGGGCTAGGCCAAAATGAGCTTAAGGTATGTGGATTGTGGCGGTATGTGGTGAAAAGAAATCGAAATTCTGAAGCTACTTCAATTCACGGGTGGAAGGTGCGGCAGGGGTGTTCATCGGTTCGGTTCTCGGTTAATTGGTTTATTCGGTTCGGGTTATTCGGTTAAAAAAATTTTTTGGGTCATAACCGAAAACCGAACCGAACCGAAAATATTTGTGACCGAACCGAACCGAGAACCGAACCAAAGTTCGGTTCGGTTATGGGTCAAAACCGAAAACCGAAATTTTGTGCTTGAATATTGAACAACATTTATATTTGCTCTAATATTGAATCATAACAGTCTTGCATACACATATTGATATGTATGTCAATTGATTAAACCTAGAGAATAGAACATACATCATCCAGATACATAAACTTTCCTAAGAAATAACTAATCATAACACATGACCCCATGACGGTATGCCAAAATATATGCAAAACGACATACCTAGACAAGTTTTAACATCTATTGAACACAAAATACCCTAACATCATAGGACCTAGGGTTAGTCAAGTTATATTTTTTTAATTAATATATAAAAAATATTAAATATTAATTATAATTCGGTTTTCGGTTCGGTTCGGTTGTCAATATGCTAAACCCATAACCGAACCATAAACCGATTAAAATGTTCGGTTCGGTTCGGTTTTTACCAATTCGGTTCGGTTAAGAATTCGGTTCGGTTATTTTCGGTTCGGTTCGGTTTCGATTTTCGGTTACTGCAAATATTACCCGATCCATGAACACCCCTAGTTCAATTCACGGGTGGAAGGTGCGGCGAGGGTTTTCTTTTATCAAACTAATTTGATGTCATAAAATTAATAAATAAATAAAAGGTTTTTCAAAAATTTTGTTATAAAAATATTACAAGGTAAAATTTGACGTGATGAGGACCTCTAACAGATACCACCTAGCACTCTTATTATGGTCTTTAAGAAAACAAAATATGCAGATGTATTCAAAAAGTTTGATAAAATAAGTTAAGGTGATTCGTTAGTATAAAGGTAACTTATTTATGCATGAAATTTATCTTTGCGTTTTTTTTTTTGGCACAATAAGTGTTCACATTTTATTTTTAATTGTCTTAAAATAAATGTTCATTGTATATTTTAACCAATTGTAATAGATTATAGTTAACGAAGATGATATTTTATTAATGAATATGTACTCTACCTTTTTTGTGTTTACTATTGTACGATTTAACCATAAAAACTAGGGGTACACTATACAAACCCTCCCCCCCCTCTTTCCTACAAACTCTCACTACCATGTCTGTACTTTTTGTCTTATTATGTCTGTACTTTATTATTATTAATTTTTTTAAAATTTATTATTATTATTATTATTTTTTGTACAAGTTTTTTTTTTTTTTTTTTTTTTTTTTTTTTTTTTTTTTTTTTTGAGTTTTCACACTTTGCACGTTTTCGTCAAAGTTTTCTTTGAGTCTTCACGGGTTGGTTGTTCTCCTTTATCAGACAAAAGATGAAGGGACAGTAGTCATTTTTATTCTTTTTTTTTATTATTATTATAAACATCACAATTCCATTCATAATTGCATTCATAATTGCAGCACAAAGCACATAAGCAGCAAACAAACCATCACAACTTCACAATACAAAAGCTTGCATTCACAAGCATAAAGGAACGATGAATACATCATCGTTTTACACGACAGAGGTATAATTTTACACTATTACATATATTAGTTTCAAAAATGTGTAACGTTTATAAAAAAATGATAAATCGAGATTTTTAATAGGCTTAGATTATTATCGTTTTATCATTTTGGCTGCAAATTTGAAGGTTGCAAAGTGGAAAAAACTCACTTTACCGTCTATTCGGTTATGCCATGCCAATCAAAACAAGTTTTTTTTTTTTTTTTTTTTTTTTTTTTTTTTTTTTTTTTTTTTTTTTTTTATCATCAGCGCTGTATCTCGGTTTTTTTAAGAAACCATTTTAAAAAACCAAGTTTAGAAAACAACTGCTTATTTTAATAATAAGCAGTTTCAACAAACCATCACAACTGCTTATTTGATAATAAGCAGTTTCAACAAACCGGCACAACTGTTTATTTGATAACAAGCAGTTTCAACAAACCATCACAACTGCTTATTCCATTCACAATTGCATTCACAATTGCAGCACAAAGCACATAAGCAACACACAAACCATCACAACTGCTTATCTAAAAAGAACCATCACAACTGTTTATCTAACCAGAATCCATCACAACTGCTTATTTGATAATAAGCAGTTTCAACAAACCATCACAACTGCTTATTTTAATAATAAGCAGTTTCAACAAATCATCACAACTGCTTATTCCATTCACAATTGCAACACAAAGCACATAAGCAGCAAACAAACCATCACAACTGCTTATCAAAAAAAAAAACCATCACAACTGCTTATCTAAAAAAGCCATCACATTTTAATACCTCGTAAATTTCCCCTATCAATTGTAAACAAATAACGAATAGTACATATTATTAGCATCATTATCCCGTTTATATTGCTTATTTTATACTATTATGTGTGAGATTTGGTACTTAATCATTTACTTTTGTAAATCTCAATAATATCGGAGCAATTGGAGAAAGTTATGGAAAAAGATGTGTTTTGGAGCAAAAACGAAGATATTGAAGAATGCCTACTGATCAGACACTCAATACGGCGTATCAACGCTAATTAGATACGCCGTATCCATATACTTAGAAGAGTTCAAGACCTTTCCTGACTTTGATGCATACGGCGTATCCATCTTTGGGAATACGCCGTATATGAAACTTGGTCGATTTGAAGAATAAGGCGTATCGGATTCTATGAATACGCCGTATAGAAGCCCTAGATATTTGAAGACCAAGACGGGATTACATCGAATGCGGCGCATCCTATCCTTGAGATACGTCGTATATGAGCCTTAACCGATAAATCAAGTGAAGAATAGAAGCCAAATGATGAAATAATGTTTACGTAACAACTTTAGAAGATGCTTCACTGTTTTGGTCATAAAATCTTCATCCGGACTCCATTTTAGTTGATTCAAGCGGCCATGCGAAGAGAAAAAGAAAATCTATCTGATTCTGAAGGAGATGCGGCGCATAGGGCTTTTAGATGCGCCGTATCGGGGTCGAACAGCAGACTATGTTTTTGGAAATTACTTGGAGGCTACTCTTGCTTAATCCTATAAATACCACAGCCCTATGGACGATTTTATTATCACCAGAAGGACCATTATCAGTGGGGAACAACCCCAAATCGTCCCCAACACCTTCTCCATCCACCATTGAAGATCGACGAAGAACATCTCCATACTTATCTTTGTGTATCATTCGGTTAGCATAATAAATTTGTCTATAGATTTCTTATGTTTAATTTTTACGTATACTTTATCTTTTGCTGAGATTATGGGCTAACAGCCTTAGGTGTTAGCCATGTTTATGAAGTTTTATTAGTTTTTATGATTTTGTCGATGTGTTTTCTTTGTTATTGGATTGGGTGCTTGTCGATAAAAACTCGTTTATTGCTTATAACTAGTAGAAGTCTATGTAACTAGGTTATGATCCTTATAACTTTAATTGATGTGACTTAACTACCTGTAATTGTGGTTGCTTAGGTTGAGTTATATGCGTGTTAACCCGAATCTCTATTAGGAATCATTGTTTGGCATAAACGGAACGTGTCTACAACCTAATAGGACTAGTAGCGTGTAATACCGAACTAGGTTAGATGGTTTAAAGCAATAAGTTAGTATTGATGCTAGACGAGTCACTATGATCATGTCCTCTTTCCCACCACGATGGTAGGTTATTTAATCGTGACAGGATTAATAATTGGATTGGCGACAAAACAATTGAATGAATTAAAACAAGTAGACATAAGCATGTATAACTATAAAATGGATTAGACTTGGCTAACCCGTTCTTCCTATCTATCTTCATCTATTTTTAATTTGCTTTTAATTAGTTTAATATTTATTTTCTCGTATTTAGTTTAATTAAACACACAAAATCGTGATAGCCTCACAGGCTAAAACCCCAAAAATATTTACTTGCTTTCTAGGTTAGAATAGTTAGTTTAGTAATTAGAATACCTTTAGATCATCTTAGCTTCGCTCCTAGTGAACGACCCTTGCTTACCTAAAAACTATCTACATTGATCGGGTACACTGCTCGTGAGTGTTTAGAGTCTATAGGTTAGTTCGGCAATAAATAAATTTAAAACTTGGTAGTTTATTATAGACCTAACAAAAACACATCAAGTTTTTGGCGCCGCTGCCGGGGAGTGATTGTTTAATTTGATTTATTGGTATTTTAGTTTTTATTTGTTTTCGTTAGTTTCTGTGTGTTTTTGTCATTCTGTGTTTCTGTCTCAGAAAGGCAATACGGCGTATTCTTGTCTGTGAATACGGCGCATCTGTCTGATTTCAATACGGCGTATTCTTGTCTGTGAATACGGCGCATTGGCGTTCTGCGACAATTTTTTTTAGTTTGTGTGATTTTTTTTTAGTATTATATAATTTGAAAAATCTGTTACAGAAAGCTAATACGGCGTATCCATTGTCTGTTGGATACGGCGTATTATCTTGTGTCGATACGGCGTATCCATTGTCTGTTGGATACGGCGCATCGATTTTCTATGACACCAAAAAATTTTTTTTTTTTATTTTTTATTTTTTTTTTTATTTTTTGTGTTTATTAAATTTTTATTAGTTTAGCTTTTATTTTTGTTTCGGTTACTGCTGTTCTTGGTTATTTATCTTTCAGGTAATAATGATGATGGATAATCCGGACATAACTATGGAAGAATATCTTAAGCTTAACAATGAAAGATCCTTGAGCAATAAAAAGGTTTACGATTGGGAAAGAGCAAGATATGGTGCACAAGTCATCAATGATAAAGAACCCACGATGGAAGAGTACTTATTATCAAAGCAGGAAGAGTCAGGGAAAGAAAGAAAGACATTGTCATTTAGACACACTTGGACTTTATCCAATGATGATGATGAAGAAGAATCATACGATTTTGGTGCAATTAGGTTTCCGGCAATAGTTATTGATGATGTTATTTCTCCGGAAGTTGCCCAAGATGAAGAAGAGTTACAAGTGTTTGATTTGAATGAAAATCCGGCAATTGTTTACAAAGAAGCTTATTCATCCGAAAGTGCTTATGATGAAAATGAAGATGAATGTGGAACGATGGTGTATGGTGCTATTACTTATGATTTTTCACCCGAGTTGGAAAATATATTCTCATCATATCAAAAACACCATGATGATATTCCATCGGATGAATATAATGAGTATTCTAATATTGAAAGTTTTGATTGTATTGTGTACGATGCCATACCGCAATTGCCACAACAAAATGAAATATTCATGCGTGGAACAAATGAGCCAGATTATGACCCCACAAAGGATTTTGAAGAAATGTGGGATGACTTATTTGATGCGGCTATTCGGGAAAAGGATGAAATTACAAGACCACTAGTTGAAGATGGAGACTCACAAGATGAATTGGAATCACTTACAACAAAAAGTGGTACTAATTTATTTAATATTATTAATCCCGTTACTAATAATCTTGCTAGTTTTCCTAAACAGGTTGAAAAACAAAAGAATGATGAGGTGGAATTTACTACACCAACTAATGAAGAATATAAAGCACCTGTTATCAACCCATTTTTGGTTGAAATAGAAAAAGAATTCAAGGATGAGCTGATGGACACGACCATGATTGAAGAGGATGATTTCAATCCTATGAAGGATATAGAGGAACCCGAACTTTTACTCGCCAAAGACCCTTTCTCATCTTTTATGGAAGTCAAGGGACGCCTTACTACCAATAGAACAAACGAAGAAGAAGGGAGATTCATTGATCCTCAACATACTACTCTCTCACATGTAATGTTCATGTCATCCAATTTCACAACCAAACCGGGTAAGGTAATGAACGAAGTACACATATTGCCAAGGTATTATCTTTACATATTCTATCCATCTTTAGTAGCAAATTTACACCGTTATGGTGCTTATTGCTACTATCACCCGCACTTGACCGCAAGTGGGGGGAAAAACACCCTATTGCCTAGTAAATAAGGGTGGAGTCAGGCTCGTGACTCTAACAAAAACAAGCGCTTCGTGGGAGGCAACCCATGCTTGTCTTTTATTTTCTTTTTAGTTTATTTTATTTTCTTGTGTTTATTTTTATTTGTTTTTTCTGCATGACTGCTGTCGCTGTATTCTGCTGATACAAACGATACGGCGCATCTGTATTCTAGATGCGGCGTATGGCGTTTTAATTTTATATACAACGCATTTAATAATTCGAGTACGGCGCATCTATCCCCTAGATACGACATATTCTGTTTTTAATCAGAAAATTTTAAACTATAACCGACATACGACGCATTTGTTGTACAGATACGGCGTATCTAATTATTTATTAAAAACAGTCTTCGAATTAATAAAATAAGAAGCGACGCATCAGTTTCTATCGATACGGCGTATTATCCCATTGCATGCAGTTTAATATTTCCTACAGGTTGTTGATGCGGCGTATCCAATATTCCATGGATGCGGCGCATAGACACTCTGACCTGTAATTTTTCGTAGTTTTATTTTTCTAACCAATGATTAACGAGATGTTCTCGAGTCTATTTTTCTGTGGTCTCTATATTTTTACAGGTCTGGACGATTGAAGATGTTGATGAACTCCCACATTTTATATGCTCGCATTCTTACATGGAGGATCATTCCGAGCAAATCTCAGGGGAGTTCTCCGTTCTAATTCTTTTAATTTCCTGTTTTTAATTTCAAATTAAACAACGAGGACGTTGTTTATCTTAAGTGGGGGGATGAAGAATTAGAACGTTTACTTGTCCTTATTTTTCAAAAATATGCTTAATATGTACTTAATATGCTTAAATTTAAAATTTTTCTACCATGTTTTTGTTTAATCTAAGTTGCATAACTGCACACATGACGTTATTTTCAAAAATTGTGAATTTATCAAAACTCACAAATCTATGAGTGTGCCGGTGACTTGTAAACTTTAGAACTTGGCTTGTATACTACTCGAGACCACCATAATAAGTATTATTTATATAATTGGAATGACTTGTCTAAATTGGTAAAATTCTAGGATTACACCCAAATAGCCTTTATATGTTATGTGTTATTAGCTAACTACACTGGTTAGTTAACCCCCGTATAAACCCTTTGTTTACTCTCATTTTTAGAGTAAGATACCCCTAGAAAAACCCTCAAAGCCATTCCTTTCGTTTCTTACACCAATGTTTAAAATGTTTCGTTACACCCTTACACATTAGCCTACCCTATAGATTAAAGTCCGTGGTTAGTTACTTTAGGCAAAGTGTGTTTCCTTACAATTAACTGTGTTCGCGTGCGTAATTCATTATCTATGGTTAGGTCGGGAAATTGCACAATGCAATTGGAGTGAAAGTAGATATTGTATATTTTGAGTCTTGATTTTCGTGTGTTTACTACTTTCACTATTACCGTTATTTCTGAAGTCATGAAAAGTATGGAAAAATTATCCAGAGTTATCGTTATAGTGATGTGGTGAAATTTTACACATCTATGTTTATGTTAGTAGTTTGAAAAAAAAAAAAAAAAAAAAAAAAATCGAAAAAAATGAGAAAAGAAAAAGAAAGAAGAAGTTGGAAGTTTGTTTTTACCAACATTGTAAAGTTATGTAAAGTTATCATTATTGTTGTTGTAATATATTTATGGATTGAATGGGAGTTGGCCGTTATGGGAACGCCAACTAAGGTTATTCTTTGATTGAGATCTTGTTGAGTATAATTCGTGTCTACCTAAAGCGTGTGTTTCAAGTGTTAAAGCGTGAGTTATTCAATGATATGAGTCTTATTCATGGGATGGTTGGGAAAGTAATTTACCACACTTAGGATTTTAATTTATCCGTTTTGTTTATTTTTCATTTTACACCAATTTATATCCCAAATATTATCCATACCCTATATCATTCTTCATCCAAACCTTTGATTTATTGAGATTAGGGATTTGAGCAATCTTAAGTATCGTAGTCGTGGATTCGACTATGTATTTATGATTTTGTCGCCCTTTTTGATATAATATTATTGGTGAAGATTACTTGATCCTATCTTTAGCCTATTCGAGTTAAGGATTTGAGCAATTGCAAGTATCGTGGTCGTGGATTCGATCATGTATTTGTGATTTTGTCGCCTTTTCTGGAATTTGAGATCGATAGAGATTAAGAAGGATGATTAACCCTTAAGCCTCAAAACCCTTTTTACCGCTTTAGACTTGTTATTCCTTGGCTTTAGTGAGGGAGATGTGTATCTTTGCCAAGCTTATGATAGAATATTCGTCACGACTGGACAGTTAAACGATTAGATTTGCTTTTATCGAAATATTTTATTTTGTTTCTAATTCGTTAAGTGTTTGGTTGTGCAATTATGATAAAACGAATAAATGCTTAATTGTAAAAATACATCCTATTTAGGATACATTTTCATAAGTTTAAATCTAAGGTTTACTTGAGGACAAGTAAAGTTCAAGTGGGGGGATATTTGATGACATCAAATAAGTACATATTATTAGCATCATTATCCCGTTTATATTGCTCATTTTATACTATTATGTGTGAGATTTGGTACTTAATCATTTACTTTTGTAAATCTCAGTAATATCGGAGCAATTGGAGAAAGTTATGGAAAAAGATGTGTTTTGGAGCAAAAACGAAGATATTGAAGAATGCCTACTGATCAGACACTCAATACGGCGTATCAACGCTAATTAGATACGCCGTATCCATATACTTAGAAGAGTTCAAGACCTTGCCTGACTTTGATGCATACGGCGTATCCATCTTTGGGAATACGCCGTATATGAAACTTGGTCGATTTGAAGAATACGGCGTATCGGATTCTATGAATACGCCGTATAGAAGCCCTAGATATTTGAAGACCAAGACGGGATTACATCGAATGCGGCGCATCCTATCCTTGAGATACGTCGTATATGAGCCTTAACCGATAAATCAAGTGAAGAATCGAAGCCAAATGAAGAAATAATGTTTACGTAACAACTTTAGAAGATGCTTCACTGTTTTGGTCATAAAATCTTCATCCGGACTCCGTTTTAGTTGATTCAAGCGGCCATGCGAAGAGAAAAAGAAAATCTATCTGATTCTGAAGGAGATGCGGCGCATAGGGCTTTTAGATGCGCCGTATCGGGGTCGAACAGCAGACTATGTTTTTGGAAATTACTTGGAGGCTACTCTTGCTTAATCCTATAAATACCACAGCCCTATGGACGATTTTATTATCACCAGAAGGACCATTATCAGTGGGGAACAGCCCCAAATCGTCCCCAACACCTTCTCCATCCACCATTGAAGATCGACGAAGAACATCTCCATACTTATCTTTGTGTATCATTCGGTTAGCATAATAAATTTGTCTATGGATTTCTTATGTTTAATTTTTACGTATACTTTATCTTTTGCTGAGATTATGGGCTAACAGCCTTAGGTGTTAGCCATGTTTATGAAGTTTTATTAGTTTTTATGATTTTGTCGATGTGTTTTCTTTGTTATTGGATTGGGTGCTTGTCGATAAAAACTCGTTTATTGCTTATAACTAGTAGAAGTCTATGTAACTAGGTTATGATCCTTATAACTTTAATTGATGTGACTTAACTACCTGTAATTGTGGTTGCTTAGGTTGAGTTATATACGTGTTAACCCGAATCTCTATTAGGAATCATTGTTTGGCATAAACGGAACGTGTCTACAACCTAATAGGACTAGTAGCGTGTAATACCGAACTAGGTTAGATGGTTTAAAGCAATAAGTTAGTATTGATGCTAGACGAGTCACTATGATCATGTCCTCTTTCCCACCACGATGGTAGGTTATTTAATCGTGACAGGATTAATAATTGGATTGGCGACAAAACAATTGAATGAATTAAAACAAGTAGACATAAGCATGTATAACTATAAAATGGATTAGACTTGGCTAACCCGTTCTTCCTATCTATCTTCATCTATTTTTAATTTGCTTTTAATTAGTTTAATATTTATTTTCTCGTATTTAGTTTAATTAAACACACAAAATCGTGATAGCCTCACAGGCTAAAACCCCAAAAATATTTACTTGCTTTCTAGGTTAGAATAGTTAGTTTAGTAATTAGAATACCTTTAGATCATCTTAGCTTCGCTCCTAGTGAACGACCCTTGCTTACCTAAAAACTATCTACATTGATCGGGTACACTGCTCGTGAGTGTTTAGAGTCTATAGGTTAGTTCGGCAATAAATAAATTTAAAACTTGGTAGTTTATTCTAGACCTAACAAAAACACATCAGTAATCCATAATCACAGTTTAATTAACCATTTTTACGGACTAAATTTTTGCTTTTATTCAACTATGATAATCTAAACGTCGTAACACGTTCGCACATTCTTTATGTCACCCTCATTTGTGAGAACCTTGATAGTCTAGTAATCGCGAATTAAATTACAACGTTTAATATTTAACGTTTATCGTCTCGTCAATTAACCAAACGTGATCAAATAAATTCCCGAGCTCACGAAATTTCCACAAATACTCAGTAACGATATTGGGCCTCGACCCAATACCCAAATGGACTGCTAAACCCATTGGGCCTCGACCCAAAAATACTACAAAACAAACTCACCAAATGGACCCTTATTATTATTTCTTTTCTTTTTCTTCTTGGGCCAGCCCACGACACAAACCCAACCCAACCCAATTCTATATGAAATTCTAACTTATATAAAATTCTAACGAGGCACGTTTGCTTTGCCACCTTTTCTCTCGATTCGACTTAACAACCATATCACTATTTTGCTCAACTCGATTCTCATCCCAGCCAAGAATCGAGTGAAACAAACATCACGTCCTAACTCGAACATTTACCTACTTAAAATCTACCAAAGCTCGACCCACGTATCTTGGATCGACCAAAAACTCAGAACTAAATTTTATTTATAAAAACTTGTTTTAAAAACATTCTATACCCGATTTACTTTGACAAATTATCTCACGATCTAGTTTAAAGACTCCAGCATATCTTTGCCCAACTCGATTATCCTTCCAGTTGAGAATCGAGTGGTACAAACCACTTGGAACTATTCGCTCAGTTACTAGCCCAATTTTCATCAACGTTCGACTCTAAAAACCACACCATATGAGCCACACATGGTTTTGGTCACGCTGCTAAGTTGCTTGACCCCTTGAGGACTTTAACGAGCCACAAACAAACTTGGAAACATTTTCTATATCACCTTGACCCTTGGAACATACCCACGAACCACCTAAAACCTCTAAAAATCAATTTGTCTCCTTTTGTTTGGTGTTTACCGGCTGCCAAGAGTATCAAAACAATCATCAAGTTTACTTACACACTCAAGTCATCCCACAAGTTAAAATTATCACATTTTGGAATCTTGATTTACCTTTCAAATACACCAAATGAAAGCAAACAACAAAGCATGATTCATATTTTTTTTTCTTCTGCTCGAACCACCACAAGGACGATTGTATTAAAACTCTTTACATCATTTTCACCCATGTGCTACAAACCAAACCGACCCTTGATATTTCATGTGGAATCGATTCCTAGACAAGCAAGAACAAGACAATAGATCATGATGACTTTTACACACCACACTCAACCTCTCTTACACACTCAACTCCTTACTTGAGTACTTGAATTAACTCTAACTAAAACTACTTGCAACTTGTATTTCTTTTCCCTTTGGGTCTATATATACGTATAAGAGCTCACACACACACACTTCACACTCACTCTTAAACTCTCACCATACAATACATAGTCATAACAACTCCATTCAAACGCCACAACCAGAAACAACTCAGTCTTTTTGATCGAGAAAAAGTTTTCTCAACCATCCAAGTCCTCTCCTACTCAGCCTCATTCAAATTTTCAAAGGTTTGTAAGTTCCTTAAACTCAGTTTCGATTCATTTCAACTCATATCTCAATATAATTCGATTCGAGTATATGTGTTGAACGTATATATTTGTTGATTTATTTTTACGTGTACATTTGGTTTCTCTAGTTCGAACCATGTTTCATTCGGTTGTTAAGCCACCCAAGATCATGTACAAACGCACATGACACCCTCATGCACTCACTTGTTACGAAAACAAAACCATTTTTTAACTAGCCTTGAACACGTGAAAACTCAAAACAAAAACACTTAGAAATTTTTCTAAGTGTTTTGAGTATTAAAAACGTCACAAACAGTCACCTTGGAGGCTTTGTATTTTCGAATATATACATATGACACACATATGTTTTTGCTCAGTTCGAATATCAACATGACAAACTTTATTTTTCGTTTTAGAAACTTTTCACGAAAAACTTTAAAAAGCTCTTAAAATCGTACAAAGCCAAAGCCCTTTACTGGCTTACAACACATGGGTAAATTTTGAGTTTTCAGTTTTTCTTCAAACCAAGCGAACCAGGCAACAAACACACATCATACCTTCGAAACTGTAAACGCGACCACACAATATTTTTGCACCATCTCATTTACGGCCTAGAACACTAAACTTTTCATGTTTTGAGTTTCTAAAAATAACGTGAACCCGTCACTCAAATATGACCATTTTGAACTGTCATCGCAAATGTGGTAACAGAATTAAATTAGAAAAATCTTATATAATCCGAATTGGGCTGAACAAAAGCCCAACAAGACCTTACGATTTAACAGCCTACTGGGCCCATACTAAATATTTTTAGAGTCACAAAAATAGCCCAAGTCCAGGCCCAAAAGTATTTTCATGACCTCGCCTCTAAATTTTGTAATGGGCCATTATTCTATGCGTTTTAAGGCCCAATATGACAAAGTAAATTATTCAGGTCAAACTAGCAGTTGAATTAAGCTTTAATAAGCCTAAATAAGCTTCGGAAATTTTTGTAGAAATTCTCCACAAGTTTTTATGCAAAAAGGACTAATTTTGCAAACTAGTTTCACTTTGAGGGGCCAAAACTGCCAACTTTGTAAAAACAGGTTCTGAAACAGTAAAAATAGTATCTTTGGGATAGAAAAATGATTTTATATTAAAGTATAAACTCAGTTTGTCATTTGAGTTAAATATGGACGAAAAATGTAACTCTTGGTTAACAAGGGACTAACGGTGCAAACCTATACCGTTAGGGTTTAAAATGTAATTTTTATGAAACATCAGGGGCTGATCAATACAATAACATATTCTAAATCAAAGAAATGAATTTTCACCATTTACCCTCATATTTTGTAATATTCCAAACCCGAACACGAATAATTAAGTATACGATCTTAACGATTTGGAACCAACATTTCGTTCCACCCATTTCGGAACAACAATCCTCATGAATTCTGAATAATATTGTTAGAATATTATTCTTGAACTCTAAACCTCTTAAACCATTCACACTCACACCACCGATCAAATCGTCCTACGATTCCTCATATCACATTCGTTATTCATGCCAAATCGAATACTCAAACGTTATTATTATCCAGGTTGTGTGTGAAACTGTTCTGAATTCTCTATCCAACCAACAACTCAACTTAATCTTTGACAACTCAAGGTGAGTTTCATAGCCCCTATTTTTATACGTTTTGAAATACTTTTGGGGGAGATACATGCTCAAACTATATTCATTTACTTATAAAAGTACTTAGAAACTTTCACGGATTACCGTGAGTTTATAGCCCCACTTTTCATTACTTACTGTTTTATAAACTCTTTGGGGGAGATACATGCTTAAACTACTTGCTTTTACTTTAACAAGCACTTTTACATACTACTGTGAATCATGGCCCCACTTCTACTCGTTATAATTGTTTTATAAATGCTTTGGGGGAGATCCATGCTTTATACTTTTACAAGTACTCTTATCTATATACATGTTACTGTGAGTTCCATAGACCACTCTTTTACCTATTTTGAATTACTTATGGTGGAAATACATGCTTGTATTTCATATAAACTTTACTAGTTTACCTTAAACATTATACTCAGTTGATAAACCACTCTACTTGCTATTGAAACGTAATACTTGCTTTTACTTACAAGAACACTATAAACTTTTACGGATTACTATGAACTTATGAATCCACTTTTATACGCTTTCATATCTCATGGAGAGATACCTATTATAAACATGATCACAAGTGATTTTCAACTGTATGCTATACCTGATTCACTATTGCCTAAGTTTACCTTTATTGCCATGTTCGAAGTCCCTCATATCATGCACCTTAATCACTTGCGAGTGAACGTAAATAATTGTGAATAGATCTATTTGGGACTGACAATCCCCGTTTGGGTCTGCTAGGATGAGACACCCAAGCGCACTTTATTTAAACAAACTTATAGGTTATTGGCAAATACCTATCCCGAGGGCCTATATATTTTACATCATTCTTGATGCCAGTTAAACGTTGAGTGTCATGAGGCTTAGGGAATAGAGCGATACTGTAGTCATGATACAGTATTGCCATTACTTTATCAAACTTGAACTTGTGTTCACTATATAGCAGAAAATCACTACTTGGCAAACTATAATTATTTATTTTTGTTGACCTATTTAGGGCAACCCAACCAACTATGGGTGTATAACAACTTAACCCACCACTTACTTTATAATAAAACCAACTATGGGTGTATAATATCGTAACCCATCGTTTATTTTATTAATAATTGTATTTATTGCAATTATTACCTAAACTTGGAACTATTGATAATCAACTGATTTTATGCAAACTCTATGGATTCACTCACAATTTGATTTTTGATAATCAACTGGTTTAACTATAAATACTATGGTATTACTCACTCTTTGACATCGATAATCAACTGTTTATTTACAACTGCTATGGACTCACAAACTCTTTGATTTTGGAAATCAACAGTTTTTACTTACAAACTCTATGAACTCACCAACCTTTGTGTTGACGCTTTTAGCATGTATTTATCTCAGGTCCATAATGAGCAAGGATGGCACGGAGGAGCACGGATACTTATGAAGGCTATAAATTTTACTATCATTCGAAAACCTATTTAATAAACTTTGAAAATACTGGGACATCATTTTGTAAACTCTAATATTCGAATGATAAATCTTTTAAAACGACTAAATTGGTGATCATTTTCTACTATTCAACTATTGTGCCATGAAGTAACACCCAATTTGAATTCCGCTGCGTATCACGAAATTAGGGGTGTTACAGATTGGTATCAGAGCTACAGTTATAGAGAAACGGGTCTAAATGAGGTCCGAACTATAACTACTTTTACAAACAAAACATTTTATAGCCTTACGCTCTCTGTGTTTTCCATCCGCCAGACGCTTATGTGACTTCTAGATAGTTTTGCTACACCAACACTCTAATATATTGATATATATATATATACTCACCAACTATTTCGAATACCTTATCAACCATCCTTAATTATCTTACTCGCATCTTTATAAATGCGTGTGAAATACTTTTCCCGTATTTCCGGAAAATTCGCGCATGGATTATTTTGTGGATTAATATGAGTGTTAAATCAGAAATTCTTAAGTAGGACGGTTTACAAGGTCTTTATTTAAATGATTGGGATGCCTTTTATTTAAATAAAGAAATTGTAAAGCGCCGAACCATAAGTTTATATTTCCTTGTTTACATTGTTTGGGACGCCTCTCTATGTAAATAACGAATTATAAATAAGTGGGCTTATTTGTATCTGTAATAACATGAGTATGAAACCGATAACCATGAAAATTCATCAAACACACAGCATAACTCTCATTAGAAACCATAAATATTGATACATAATGATATGATTAGCGTTGGTAATGCTAACATTACAAATATCACTAAGAAAGGCATAACATCACCAATCGGTTGACCCGCTATGCCAATGAAAAACACCACTACACCCGCAAGAGCAAGAACCACGGCTGGGTGAAACACCTTGAATATCCTGTACGACGAAAATACACAAGTATAAACGCAATAAAACATTAATACATGGTGTTAGTATACGGATTCAAAGCAACACTCCTATCAAAATACTATCTCTTACCCCCATATTTCATCCGCACTGACGACCAAAACCACGAGTGCTATGAGAAGCGCTATGACCTCGGCCAGGGACTCCAGATCTTCATCTGGGACGTAAGCCAAGAAGATGGCTGCAGCAGCGTACAAAATTACGAGAATGGTGTATGTGTAAGACATTTCGAGAGTTTGGGAGGAGAGAAATTGTGTGGAGTGAGGAGTGAAAGCTGGCGCATATATAGGAGAAATAGCCGGTAGGCTACTATCCTAGCCAATTGCGTTTACTATTCCTCACACAAGGACAAACAAGATTTCTCATCCCCTAAAGCTGGGATTCAGCAACTTTCTCTACACACATCGAATTCTCATCCGAATATCTCTATGTAAAAATCTGTTATCAACAAAACTCTTTTGTTTAACGGGTAGGTTACCCGCACAGATTTTTGTAATTGGAAACCATGTGAAATTTCAAACCATAAAAGAATAACAATAGTCATCCCAAAAGAGATTTTTCCAAGTTATGTTAACGGTGGAAATAGTAAATTTCACATGAGATTACAATGGTTACATCCACTATTAAGACATTATGAACTACACAATGGTCCTACTTATTCCTCTAACATTGTAAATTTCACGATGCCCCCTCTAAACTCCCAGACATTTTATGTGATTACAATGATCTCAAAATTATTTCGTAACCTTAAGTCTTACCACTTTGAATTTATCACAAAACTCTAGTGGTCTCTATTTTCCTTAGCAGACACTGTGAACAAATACAGTGGCCTCTACTTTTCTTGGACACTGTAAGTGATACAGTGGTCCCTATATTTCAACCTCAGGCACTGTAAATCCTACAGTAATCTCAATTACATTCTAAACACTGTAAATGAAACAATGGGCGCATTTATTTCCAAAACATGGTTACTAATCTAAATGTCGTAACGTGTTCCCACATTCTTAATATTACCTTCATTTGTACAAACCTTGATAGTCTAACAATCACGAACAATATAGACCAAGTACCATCTATAACTTTATGTATCGTGAAATAATAAAACACGTGTGGTTAAACATTTCGGACTCACGAAAGCCAAACCAAACACACCCTTGAAACATTGGTTCTCGGCCCATTGCTAACAGCAACCCAACGCACCCTTGTTTATCATTGGGCCTTTATCATAAAAACTCGAACCCAACTCTATTTAAGCCCAAAGACTAAAGTTTTATTTCTAGTCTAACCGGCTCGTGTCCGTTTACTTTGGGTCTTTTTCTGTGAAATTCTCTTAACAACCTATCAGTATTTTTACACGTTTCGGTTAAGCATTTACCAAAGAATCATGTGTGACAAGTCTTTTCCCAATTACTCGATCATGTGATCATCAAAGCTCAGCCCAACTGTCATGTTCTCAAATTGCTCAATTAGGCCAAAAATCATATATTGCCTAAGTACTTTGTTCCATTCGAGTTCCAAACAACCTCAGCAAACTCAAACGAATCCCCGCCTAGTTATTTGGTCATGTTTCATGTTGATGGACCCTTTGTGGACTCGACTGCAACCAAAACAAACCAACCCTCGTATTTCTCTTTTGTCCCCAGCGACGGTTAACAACCCCAAGAAACAAAATGATTTTTGAGCTACAACTCATTTCATCTTATGACATAATGATTTCCCCTCCTAACTCCCATACCTATCTAACAACTTGAATATTTTGTACGATAGATACAAACAAATTATTAACGAAAGACACGATTTTATATATAAAGCAAACAAGTTTTATTCCACATTCGTAAGAGGTTACATGGAAACATAACAAAGATTTATTTCCTACCACCATACCATCTACTACTTTCAAAAAAAAAAAATAATAAAAAAAAAAAAAAAAAATTGTGTGTATACTTTTTACTCAGAAGCAAACTGATTCATCATCTACAAAAACTTGGAACCGATTTTGTGTTGTCACTTAAAACTTTATTTAACAAGTTTTTTTTTACAAAAGCTGAACTTCAACAACTTTCTTTACATTCATCAAGTTATCATCCGAAACCCTCATTGTTAAAAATCTATTACTTACAAACTCCTTGTTTAACGGGTAGGTTACCCCCATTGATTTTTTATTTTCAAAAGTTATGAACCACTTTATTTTCAAAACGCGATAGAATAACAATCTTCATTCAAAAATGAAATTTTCTCAAGTCATGTCGACTATGGGAATAGTAATTTCCACATAAACCACAATAAATTCATCTCTTTCGAAATTTATATGGCTCCAACGCTTGAATTTCCTTTAGACGTGCTTACACTTTTTCCAACACCCCGTATAGAGTGTTGCTCAACAGACGATTTCATAACAACTTATCATGCTGGAATTTTTATTCCAATGACTTCCACCTACTATTACTGAGTAATGTCAGTAGCAAAACAACCCTGACAACTATCTCAGACTGGAATTCCGGGAGGAATTCTGTTTAACGGGTAGGTACTGTAATACCTCGTAAATTTCCCCTGTCAATTGTAAATAATTAACGAATAGTAATCCATAATCACAGTTTAATTAACCATTTTTACGGACTAAATTTTTGCTTTTATTCAACTATGATAATCTAAACGTTGTAACACGTTCGCACATTCTTTATGTCACCCTCATTTGTGCGAACCTTCATAGTCTAGTAATCGCGAATTAAATTACAACGTTTAACATTTAACGTTTATACGTCTCGTCAATTAACCAAACGTGATCAAATAAATTCCCGAGCTCACGAAATTTCCAAAAATACTCAGTAACGATATTGGACCTCGACCCAATACCCAAATGGATTGCTAAACCCATTGGGCCTCGACCCAAAAATACTACAAAACAAACTCACCAAATGGACCCTTATTATTATTTCTTTTCTTTTTCTTCTTGGGCCAGCCCACGACACAAACCCAACCCAACCCAATTCTATATGAAATTCTAACTTATATAAAATTCTAACGAGGCACGTTTGCTTTGCCACCTTTTCTCTCGATTCGACTTAACAACCATATCACTATTTTGCTCAACTCGATTCTCATCCCAGCCAAGAATCGAGTGAAACAAACATCACGTCCTAACTCGAACATTTACCTACTTAAAATCTACCAAAGCTCGACCCACGTATCTTGGATCGACCAAAAACTCAGAACTAAATTTTATTTATAAAAACTTGTTTTAAAAACATTCTATACCCGATTTACTTTGACAAATTATCTCACGATCTAGTTTAAAGACTCCAACATATCTTTGCCCAACTCGATTATCCTTCCAGTTGAGAATCGAGTGGTACAAACCACTTGGAACTATTCGCTCAGTTACTAGCCCAATTTTCATCAATGTTCGACTCTAAAAACCACACCATATGAGCCACACATGGTTTTGGTCACGCTGCTAAGTTGCTTGACCCCTTGAGGACTTTAACGAGCCACAAACAAACTTGGAAACATTTTCTATATCACCTTGACCCTTGGAACATACCCACGAACCACCTAAAACCTCTAAAAATCAATTTGTCTCCTTTTGTTTGGTGTTTACCGGCTGCCAAGAGTATCAAAACAATCATCAAGTTTACTTACACACTCAAGTCATCCCACAAGTTAAAATTATCACATTTTGGAATCTTGATTTACCTTTCAAATACACCAAACGAAAGCAAACAACAAAGCATGATTCATATTTTTTTTTCTTCTGCTCGAACCACCACAAGGACGATTGTATTAAAACTCTTTTCATCATTTTCACCCATGTGCTACAAACCAAACCGACCCTTGATATTTCATGTGGAATCGATTCCTAGACAAGCAAGAACAAGACAATAGATCATGATGACTTTTACACACCACACTCAACCTCTCTTACACACTCAACTCCTTACTTGAGTACTTGAATTAACTCTAACTGAAACCACTTGCAACTTGTATTTCTTTTCCCTTTGGGTCTATATATACGTATAAGAGCTCACTCACACACACTTCACACTCACTCTTAAACTCTCACCATACAATACATAGTCATAACAACTCCATTCAAACGCCACAAAGACCAGAAACAACTCAGTCTAAGCTCACTTGAAACGTATTGCAAGTTGGAGTTAAAACATGATCAAGTTCATCCTTTTTGATCGAGCACAAGTTTTCTCAACCATCCAAGTCCTCTCCTACTCAGCCTCATTCAAATTTTCAAAGGTTTGTAAGTTCCTTAAACTCAGTTTCGATTCATTTCAACTCATATCTCAATATAATTCAATTCGAGTATATGTGTTGAACGTATATATTTGTTGATTTATTTTTACGTGTACATTTGGTTTCTCTAGTTCGAACCATGTTTCATTCGGTTGTTAAGCCACCCAAGATCATGTATAAACGCACATGACACCCTCATGCACTCACTTGTTATGAAAACAAAACCATTTTTGAACTAGCCTTGAACACGTGAAAACTCAAAACAAAAACACTTAGAAATTTTTCTAAGTGTTTTGAGTATTAAAAACGTCACAAACTGTTAGGAATATTAATATTCATATGAAGGTTCGGTCACCCCGAGCATCTAATTAGCATTTATATAGCTCGTAGGCTTATATATATTTGTTTAGTATTATTAGTAATATTAGTATTAGCTTAGTCGTATTTATATTCGTGGAGTGGGTCGGGGCTTTCCCCACTGTCAGCTCACTCCACAGCCCACTAGGGGCACAAATATTAGGACTATATATATAACCCTTCCCACACAAGGGAAGGGTGGAACTCTTGTCACATTAATCTAATATTCAGATTTTCACATAGTTCCCTCTCTCTCTAAAACTTCTCTCTACCAACTAACTCAAATGGGTTTCTTGATCTTTCAAGATCCAAGACCACCAGAATAGATCCACACAATCAAGAAGGTTAATTCCTACAATTGGTATCAAGAGCCATGGTTAGGTTCAGTTTGATTGTATGTCGGTCTCATTTTTTTTGCTCGAATCATTTGTTTCTTAATCTGCTGCTCGTGTACCACAAATATCTATCATCTTTAATTACAAATCTTGAGTGTTCTTTTCTTTTGCTTTGGGCTTAACTGCCGTTGGGCTTTAATGGTTTACTGGTCTTACGCATGTCTTTCTTTTGGTAACTTTGATGCTTTAATTCATTGTTGCACTTGTAACGTGAGATTTTTGTTGAAGTGGTATATGATTTGTCGTGACTGCTTTGGTCAAACGTGTAACCTTTTTCAATATCATTGTTGCACGGAATTCATTGTTGCACTTGTAACATGAGATTTTTGGGCTTTAGGTGTCCAACTGTTGGAATTGGGTATATCAAATTATTATTTTTGGCTTATGTGTGGTCAACTGATAGATCTAGGCAGTTTGGTTTATGTATGTGGTCAAGTGTGGGTATATCTAATTGTTAGTTTATGCTTGTGTGGTCAAGACTGCTGCTGGTGTTAAAAGTTGTTCTTGAATGCGGTTTGTATGAATGAGAAAAACACAGATCCGGTTTTTAAGGAAAAGTTCGAAAGTGACAGTTTGACCGGTCAAACTTGCAATTTGTCCTGGACTCGGTTTGTCCTGGACTCGGTTTGTCCCAGGCGCGGTTTGTCCATTGGCTCACAGACTCGGTTTGTCTGTTTAACCCTGGACTCGATTTGACCATTTTGTCATGGATGCGGTTTGTCCTGGACTCGGTTTGTCCATACAGTCAATAACTCGGTTTGTCTATCTGTTGTGAACGCGGTTTGTCTAAGACTCGGTTTGTGTACATTAAGTGTACTCGGTTTGTCGGTTTGTCATGGACTCGGCTTGTGTATATAAGACGACGCGGTTTGTCTGTGTGGTTGTCTACCATTTCATCGACTCGGTTTGTCTGCTACTTGGTCAAACGGTTAACTCGGTTTGTCTACCATATAAAGCAACAATTGAATTGACGTTAACGAGTTATCAAATAACAAACCGAATATCAAACCGAATCATAGATAATGAAGAAGATGAAGAGAAGACTTTGACCACGTTGACCACAAGCAATATCGTTGACCTCAGATCTATTACTACTTTCAATGGTCATTAACATTCAAAAGAAATAATTATAAGAAAAGAAAGAGTACAAGACCAGTAGACCACATCTAGTCCAAATGATATACTGATAAAGTAATAATACTTGAAGCAAGTCCATCAACAATTCCTAATCTAGACACTACAATTAACCCTCACCATTCACTCCCCAACTCACAATCCATATCCTCTAACATGACTCTATACGAAAATAACACAATGATCTCAGTTTGTTTATTCGTGTGTTACAACAGCCCTCGAAGAACTCAAAGTCCATACACACGAAAACAAATCATCATAGTTCATGTTGTAAACAAATCGTATATTTCATATCCGAATTTAAGAGGGTAAAGAATATAACAAATATGTTATTTCTTTTTCCTTAATTCGTTCATAATTCAACATCAACAAGAAAACACATAAAAACCACCTTACCCGTACTCATTTTAGTCAAACCAATTAATGAAGAAAGGAGTGCGACTGTGTTTTTCTTTGTTTGATATTTCGGACTCAAGAATATGAGTGTTGATCGGTTTGAGTTAATGTTTCAATAACATTTCGATTTGTGTACACCAAGTAACTTTTAGTCGATGTGTAAAAGGAAGATGGATTTGAGGTGTTGGAGGTAAGAGATAATTGGAAGAAGGAGGCGGATTTGTTTAAGATTGTGATTAGGGTTTGAGATTAGTTTGGTGGAATGTGGGTGACTGCAGTAATGAATTATGAGAGGGGCGGATAAGCAAAGGGATTAGGGTTAAGTGATGTCAATGGAGTAGGAGTTAAATACCCGAAGATTAGGGCATTGTTATAGGTTTGGATCGGTATTAGCAAATGTGATTAAATGGGCTTAATGGATGTGTGGTACTAATGGGCTAATGGTACATAGTGGGCTGGTGTGTTGCTAACTTTGGACTTTAGAACAGATAGGCCGACCAAGTATTTCATTTGGATGAAATTAACTAGGCCGAAAATTTGTATAACTTATGTGGTTTTGTGCTTGTATTTGATAATTCAAATTTTTGGTACAGTTAGTAGTTGATGGTCACATTTGGGGTTCACAATAACTATGTTATTAATTTCACGGGTATTTGACATGAAATGTCATCATGAGAACAGAGTTGTGAATTTGGTAGCGTAGTCCTATTGGTACCTGAGATGTGAGTGAGCCTGCAATTTGATCTTTACGATTTGAGTCATAGCTGTCGAATTACAATTTGTTTAATTGCTATTTGTCAAGTTGCGCTTTGACTTGTTGCGACTTGACGGATTGCGATTTAACCAGTTACGGTATGACGTTGCGAGTTGACACTTGCGATTTGACTTATTGTGACTTGGTTGATTGCAATCTGACTTGTTGCAATTTGACAATCTGTGACTCGACTTGTTGCGATTTGATCAAGTTGTGATTTGAATTCTGTGACTTGAATATCGAAGATTGGTATTGCACCTCACTCTTGGGTATTCAGGTTGATTTCACGGTTTCTCTTGTAGATTTTAGAAAATCCCGCGAAAGATTCGATTTCTCGGTTTAAATCTCAAGAGCTGTAAAATCCCGTGATATTAATTTTGGACAAGTAGGCGGGACTTGGATTTAGACAAAAGAAAACTTACGGGGTTTGACTATTTTTTTCGGGATAAGTTTGTGCTTCAAGATCAGCAGGAATTGGGAAATTATGGTAACTTGTTTGGTTTGTTAAATCACGGGTTGGTGTACTTAGTGTCACATACATCTCGGGGTGGATGGATGCACGATGTTTGATGACCCTTGCTCAAGCGTATTTAAGGTGATTAGACCTGGATGTTCAAGAAGTGGATATATACAATAAAGGATGGAAGGTTGGGTATATATCACTACCTATATTTAAAGGAGTTACGTTGTTGTGCTCAATATAGGTTCTAAATCACAATTTGCAATTTAAGGTGATTAGACTTGGATGTTCACGAAGTGGATATATACAATTAAGGATGGAAGGTTGGGTATATATCACTACCTATATTTAAAGGAGTTACGTTGTTGTGCTCAATGTAGGTTCTAAATCATAATTTAGTGCAAGTTTAAGTCGCGGACTTGTTCTTTATCAAGCTTCATCAAGTGATTGTTGTTTCTCAAGCTTCTAATGGGATTGTTGTTCAAGATCTTCTCAAGAGGTAGTCAGGCTTAAAGACAAGAGGTGATTTGTTTGGAGACATGTTTTAACCTTTTTACTCGCTTTAAAGTCATATGCATTTCATCAAGCGGTTTTGGCATATTACGAGCTTCAATGAATTGTTAATCTACTAAACCATTGATGATGAGGAAAGCAAGGGGTTACTACAAGAGAGTCTTAATCACCATCTTCGTTGCAGTAGTTTCATTTGTCTCTTTCCATGTTTTGTGCCTGACAAATTCACAAACATCACGGACTCTCAGCTTTGGCAAAAAGGTCATTTCATGTCCTTTTTGAGGGGGAGAATTATTGCAAGTTTCCTAGAAGTTCTGTCTCCAGCGATGTGAATTTTAGCGGTTCCGGTTACAGCAGGTCAGATCGTAGCGATTCAGGATTCAGTGGTTCAGTCTACAGCAGTTTGATACTTACTGTTGTGCAGTTAGTTCTTGAATTTATTTCTCAGATAAATCTCAAGAACTGTAAAATCCTGTACACAGTACGACAACTATTCCACATCCAAGTAGCTGGATCAGACAGCTTTGTTTGATAGGACTGACTATGAGTCATGGGCTCTTCTAAGAATTTGCGCATGTTTCTTTTCCTTTCTGGCTAGTCAACAGCACAAGATGACCACGAAGTTAATCTGGTATTCTTTATTTGTGATTGAAGTTGTAGTTCTCGAAGGCGTCTACTTATTTTATCTTGAAGTCGGGGTTGGTTGGATGCATGACTTTCAATGATAACTTGCTCGTGCGAAAAAATTTAAGTTGAAGACTTGGGTTATCTAGTTACCAGCAGTCGGGGTAACTATCACTTAAGAGTTACTGGAGTACTCAGTGTCACACGTCATTGACGTTGTCGATAATCGCAAGAGGTGTTAATGTCTCATACTTTGGTTGGGTATTGAGCACTTAGAGATCTGCTTGGAGCATTAATTCTCTACACCGTTCTTCCAACATTAGTGCAAGCTTAAGTTACAAATTTGGGGATTTCTTCTTCTGGTTTCAGTATTGGTACGTCGGGTTTCCTTCATCAAGTGGTCTCTAATCTGGGTTCAAGGTTGGTTAGTTGGCCAAAGGTTTTAAAAGGTTGTGATGTGATCTGTAATTCTCACGAAATATTCTTAACCCAAACTGATGTTCACCAAAACCAAATCAGTCACGCCACATTCAATCGGTTACTGTCTCACGGTTTCTTCTTGGTTTTGTAAAATCCCGCGAAAGAACTTATTTCTCGGTTTAAACCATAGATTTGTAAAATTCCGTGATGATGGACTATGCGCTCTTGACCAGGATCGGGTTAAAACCATTATCTAAGTTCAGGTATTACATCACAAATGGCTGGATCGAGGCAGTTAATTGTCAAGATGTGTCTACGGGGTTAGTTCAGTATTATTTATTTGAGGCTGAAGTGAAATTTCATGGGTGCGTGTACTTAGCATCTGAAGATATCGGGGAGGTTGGATGAAGATTCTTCGAGATCCTTGTTCGAGCGTTCAATACAATGACAAGGACTTGGATATCTAGTTATTTTTTTCTTTCTCCCTACTACAAAATAACTATCACTTTAAGGAGTCACGTTGTAGTGCTCAGTGTCACACGCAGTTGTGGATATCCAAGAGGTGATGTACGTCTTATACTTGATGGTTGGTTGGTTGAAGAGTATATAGTACTTAGGGATTCGATGTTGCACGAAGTCTCTACACCGCTCTTTGTCACGCATTAGTACAAGTTTAAGTCACAAGTTCGGGTTATTTTACTCCAGTATCAAGTTCATCATATTGGGTTTTCTCCATCAGTGGTCACGACATCAAGCCGATAAAATGATAATGGGGTTGGTGACGAGTTAGATGAGAGAAGAAGTAAAGAGAGAGATAATGACGTCTGTACAAGTCAGTGCAGGCCTCGTTCTTCATCAAATGACGTTTGAACACAGCAGTTCAAGCCTCGCTCTTCATCATAATGACGTCTGTACACATCAGTGCAGGCCTCGTTCTTCATCAAATGACGTCTGAATACATCAGTTCAGGCCTCGTTCATCAAAGAAAAGAAAAGTGTACGCTTGAGTGCACTTTATCTTCAAAAGAAGAGGAGTCTTCTTATTTATGGCCATTCTCATCAACAAGATTCATGCTCTTTCCGTGCTTATTCAGTCTTCAAGTGGATCGGCGCACATTGGAGTATATTCTTATTCACTTGTTCAACCAAAAATTGTAGTTGACAAGCATATGCAATTTTTGAGGGGGGAAAGGGTGAATAAACAACATGTCAGTCGTCAAGAACCGTCAAGTGGAGCTACTTACCGTTGATGGTATTCATATTCACTAGTTCAATCATCAAAAATTGCAGTTGGCAGGCATATGCAATTTTTGAGGGGGGGAAAGGGTGAATATTAGTCTACATGTTGGTTGATGATTAAGAAATGGTCATACGACTCCTGAATACGTCAGTTCAGGAGTCGTGCAAACCATGGTTCTCCAACACATCTTCTTCCTCTTTCAAGGTGTTGAAGAACATGGTCATGGAATGCTAATCAAGTCTCACGGGTTGGTATAATCAGCAACAATGGGTTTCTAGTCAATGCTTCAAGTTCACGTCATCAGGCTACATGTACACATCATGATGATGATTCCGATTAATCGTAAACATCATGGGGGAGAGAAATGTGTACACCAGGGACGCACAACAGGTTCACGTGATCGGGCTTAATCATATATTCCGGTATTGATAACCGCAGAGATGATCAGTGGTTCAACTTGTTACCTTGGTACTTACGTTTCACTGTTACGTCATGGGCTGATTAATCGTAACCATCAGGGGAGAGAGAATGTGTACATCAAGGACGCACAACAGGTTCACGTGATCAGGGCTTAATATCCAAATATGGATACATTCTATAGATGATCAGTGGTTCAACTTGTTACTTTGGTGTTATACTAAAGACTGAAGAAGGTCGAGTCGTCAGTCTCCTCTACATTCTCTGTTGGGAGTTATCTTCTCATGTGTATGCTGCGGGCTGATGGGTTATATGTAAGGTTACTGGAAGACATTTGGTGAGATGAAGATGATTGGTATTCTATTCCTCCACATTGGGCAATCTTGAAGAAGGTCGAGTCTTCAGTCTTCTCTACATTCAAGAATGTTGAGCTCTTTTCTTACAACTTGATATTTAACTTAATCCCATGACAGTTCTTGTTTGATGAGTTGTGGAGTTAAGTTAGGTTCAAGTTGTTCCGTAGTTTTAGGTTAAGTCCAACTTGATGTTAACCTAACCTCATGACAGTTCTTGTTTGATGAGTTGTGAGGTTAAGCTAAATTTCAGTTGAGGCTCAACTTAAACTACCGAAAAGTTGCCTAAGGTTTCTGACGGAGTCACTCTAGGACGGGAGTGTTAGAAGATTAAAGACGGCATGCATTTGGTTATCAAAAGACTTCTTCATATTTCGGGCGTTCATCCAAAGTCTTCTTCCTATTATGGGTGTTCGTCAGAGGTTGTCAGATTGGGGGAGAGCACTAATTAGGGGAGAGTGTTGAGCCAGAATCATTCCCTGATTGAAAGTGCTCACATTGCTCTTCAGCAAGTCAAGTGATGAATGCGGTAAAGATTCAGAATGCTGAGGAGTAATGGTCTCTGGTTCGTATCCTTGTACATATATACTTATTCATACATTATACCATCTTGTAAATAGATATATAGAAATCCTGCAAATTGTAAATAGAGAAACGTAAAACCAGAAAAAACCATAAAAATTGAAAAATAGAAAATACCAAAAATAGTTTCACCTAGGCATGTCTTCTGTTTATCGATAACATTTACGGACTTAGAAATGTCATTCAATAATGGCACGGGTCTTTAAATGAAGCTCGAGCAGAAGTTAAAATGGATTGTTAAAACATGTCTTAATGGCTTGCTATTACTTTAGATAGCAACCCGCGCTTCAAAATGGGGAAAGCACGTCGCCAAAAAGACGGCTGTTCCTCCAACTGGGTGATGTTCACCTGGGCATGGATTACTTTATATCCATGTTTCTTCGATCTGATGTACATTTCAGTGCATCATTTCTTGAAAAAGAAGAGAAGTCTTCTTTGTATAACAAATAGTTTTCATTCTATGATTCTTCTGAAAATTATTTGTGAGACACTTGGTGAATATGTGTTGTATGAAATTTGTTTATACTTGGATTATGCATAAAATTTGTCACTCAATCAACGACTACAAAACCTCATGACAGTTCTTGTTTGATGAGTTGTGGGGTTAAGCGTGATTTTAGTTGAGGTTCAACTAGAATACGGGTCATTGATTGAGGGGGAGAGTGAATTCAAATTTTATATCATCAAACGGATTTATTGGTTAAATCATACTTGTTAGAAATGGTTTTGTAGTTAATGGGGAATTAGTTGAAGAGGATCTTGCTTAAATATATCAAATGACCAAGTGTGTTAGTTGCTAGAAAGTTTAGGACATTATGTGCAATTTGCTTGTAGTATCCTAGCTTCACATAACTAGAAGGTTCATTTGTATCTCTTTGGAATCCTCGTTTAATCCCCTAGATACTTTAAGACTCAAAACCTAAAAGAAGTAAGAAAACCAGTTGTGTTTGATGTTCTTGAATGCCCCAATGACATTTGTATGATCTGAATGAATGAGTTTCAAATGTTGTGTGACTTATGTTAGTCGATTGCTGCTCAATTGTTGTCAATATTGTGCTTATGCTATCAGGATTTGCTTAGGTGTATTGTTATTATGTTAGAATCATGTTCCTAAGATCCTGAATTAAATATTGAAATCTGTGTGAATTGCCAAGTTCATGATTGCTATTTGCTCTTCATGCTAGATAGTGGTTTGACGTAGTTCCTGATTGGGGTTTGATTATAAGATGAACTTGGTATTATAATGTGGCAAGCTGCTGAAGGGTAGCTATCTAGGAATAGTGTATCTGTATGTATGTATATCTGTGTTGATATTCTTATGCAGATTCCATAGCCAAAATGAATGTACCAGTTCCCATTCTAACCATTTGATCAGACGTTCAAACTCTATTGATTGGCTCGGAATTCACCACGACAACAACATCGGCAACAACAACAACAACACCTTCACCTCCACCACCATCATCTCAACAAAGAAGTACTTACTCGGATCTCGCCAAGAGGAGATCGACAATACTTGAGAAAATTTGTTGGTGGATGGATAATCGATGTTGACCACTGACTCACTCAGAAAAGTGGGTGATTACACTTATCTGCGCAAAAAGGTCAATATCATTTGTGTCATAATTGTCATTTTGTGCAAAACAAGCAGTGAATCTCCCTCTTAGATTAAGGGGGAGCATAGTATGTTTCATCATCAGACTACATTAAATCGGACACATTTTCTCCCACATTTTCTAACTTATTTAAATCAATTGGGATCACAAATCTCAAAAGGTTTGAAATTTTTGATCGGGGGAGAGAATGTGATTTAAATATGAAACCTGATGAAAATGTGATGTTTTGGAAAGTATAATGAACGCTCTCCCATATGTGCTAAACTATTTCGTATATCGATGCACATATTGAGGGGGAGCAAATGGACTAAAAGGATTTGGCGTGCATCTTATGTGAGCAAGGCTCAGACTTCACCAATGAATTGACGATAGCTAAAGTCAGTAGTCGAAAGGACATGTCCTGGACGGGTAATAATTTCAAGCCAGTTTATCTGGTGATGTAAGCGTGTCTCGCAAAGGACATGTCTGAGTAGAATGTACCGATTTCGAGCGACTTTCCTTGAATGTGATCTGGACGGGTAATAATTTCAAGCTAGTTTACTAGTGATGTAAGCGTGTCTCGCGATGATCATGTTCTTGAAAATCAATCAATTCAAAAGTGCGAGCTTCACCTGACATGTGCAAATTTATAAAACAATCATTTGAGCACATGTTGAGGGGGAGCATTTGAAAAATATAAAACTCTCAAGTGTTTGCAAAAATGTGTTTCAGAATCATGAACACTTTGAGAGATTTTTCAAGGATTTGGTTTTATGGCAATCGTGGAAGAATACCAAAGACTGACCATTTTAATTAATGCATGGAGTTATAAGGATGGTTAGGATAGGCTCAAGTTCCCACGATCCCGCCAGAGCCGGAGGGATCTACCCAGGGATAATCCACTAGTTAGTGTAGAAGTCCTTAGGTATGATTAAAAAGGAGAAAAGTGGATAAGGGAAGAGTGCCGACTGAGATGGGGCTAACACTGGAATAAACCCAACAAGGTGTTAGTTATGAAGTCTCGGTAAGCACTGAAGGGGTTGAAGAATGAAAAAGAATTGTAAAGATAAAGGGTGAAAAGAATTAGCCCTCCTTACAACTTAGGCAGAAACCGGGTCAATACATATGCTGTCAGAATCACTTAGTTGATTGCTGGCATTGAAGACAAAGTATCATGGACCCAGTGATACGCTGCACAACCCTCCCTAGCCACTCAAGGTCCCTCAAAGGATTCTTGTTTCAATTGTCACGGAGTTGAATACATTCCTATCGTCTCTCTCACTCCGAGTTAGATGATATTGAAAAGGTGGCAGTCCTCTCCAGCCTCCGCTCACTAAATCAAAACGCACTATCGAGTCTAGAGCCACGAGATGCATAATAAGATCTCATAGGGACACGAATTATTTCTACACTGGGTGTTCAACATTAAGGACACCAGTTGTAAACTTATGAGTCCTACGCAGATCTTAGCAATCTGCCAGAACATTTATGAGAGAATTTACAAATGTAATTCTCAATGATTGCATGGAAATTCCTGCCAGGGTCAACATCAAGCAGCCCTGAAAGCAGGTCACTTCGGTAATTCTTTATGGATTACGCTTAGTGGTCGCGGCAGTCTCAAACGGTCTACAGTCGTGGAGTGATCTCCAGCGACTCACCTAATCGCTGATGTGCTACGGTTCGATCTTAAAAAACCCTCTGTGGGTTTTCGATTAGGAACGGTCTTGGTAAGGATTAGAGAGAGTTTTCACACTATGCTGTTAACAATCTCGAAGTCCGAACTTGTAAGTACCGGACGTTTTATTGCTAACTGTCGTATGCAGGAACTTCTGGCGGTTGATGCTGATTGCTGTTGCAGCTGTTTGCGGTTGTAGCTGATTGAAGTTGCAGCTGAATGCGGTTGTAGCTGGTTGCAGTAAAGATGCCAATCCTCTACCACATGTTCACACTACATCATCATTGTAACTCAAGAATGTCATGATCAACCTAAAAGACCTTTTACACGGCTTCTGCAAACTCTGATGCTAAAGATCATGACACCAAATAGTGTGAGCATGTCGGCTCAAAGAATAACTCATCACATGGAAACATACTCTTGAAAGATGACTTGGAAACAAAGGCTGGATGATAAAGTCGAAGAATACTCAAAGATCATCCAAGACAAAGAAAGGTCATCTAACGTACACTGCTGAAAGCACAAAGATTCAAGACTTTGAAGAATCAAAGACTACGAGCTATGAAGTCAAGATCAAAAGATAAAATGCTAGAATTCAAGTTATTATTTCCGGGGTGACCTCCCTTAGGGGGAGATTGTTAGGAATATTAATATTCATATGAAGGTTCGGTCACCCCGAGCATCTAATTAGCATTTATATAGCTCGTAGGCTTATATATATTTGTTTAGTATTATTAGTAATATTAGTATTAGCTTAGTCGTATTTATATTCGTGGAGTGGGTCGGGGCTTTCCCCACTGTCAGCTCACTCCACAGCCCACTAGGGGCACAAATATTAGGACTATATATATAACCCTTCCCACACAAGGGAAGGGTGGAACTCTTGTCACATTAATCTAATATTCAGATTTTCACATAGTTCCCTCTCTCTCTAAAACTTCTCTCTACCAACTAACTCAAATGGGTTTCTTGATCTTTCAAGATCCAAGACCACCAGAATAGATCCACACAATCAAGAAGGTTAATTCCTACAATTGGTATCAAGAGCCATGGTTAGGTTCAGTTTGATTGTATGTCGGTCTCATTTTTTTTGCTCGAATCATTTGTTTCTTAATCTGCTGCTCGTGTACCACAAATATCTATCATCTTTAATTACAAATCTTGAGTGTTCTTTTCTTTTGCTTTGGGCTTAACTGCCGTTGGGCTTTAATGGTTTACTGGTCTTACGCATGTCTTTCTTTTGGTAACTTTGATGCTTTAATTCATTGTTGCACTTGTAACGTGAGATTTTTGTTGAAGTGGTATATGATTTGTCGTGACTGCTTTGGTCAAACGTGTAACCTTTTTCAATATCATTGTTGCACGGAATTCATTGTTGCACTTGTAACATGAGATTTTTGGGCTTTAGGTGTCCAACTGTTGGAATTGGGTATATCAAATTATTATTTTTGGCTTATGTGTGGTCAACTGATAGATCTAGGCAGTTTGGTTTATGTATGTGGTCAAGTGTGGGTATATCTAATTGTTAGTTTATGCTTGTGTGGTCAAGACTGCTGCTGGTGTTAAAAGTTGTTCTTGAATGCGGTTTGTATGAATGAGAAAAACACAGATCCGGTTTTTAAGGAAAAGTTCGAAAGTGACAGTTTGACCGGTCAAACTTGCAATTTGTCCTGGACTCGGTTTGTCCTGGACTCGGTTTGTCCCAGGCGCGGTTTGTCCATTGGCTCACAGACTCGGTTTGTCTGTTTAACCCTGGACTCGATTTGACCATTTTGTCATGGATGCGGTTTGTCCTGGACTCGGTTTGTCCATACAGTCAATAACTCGGTTTGTCTATCTGTTGTGAACGCGGTTTGTCTAAGACTCGGTTTGTGTACATTAAGTGTACTCGGTTTGTCGGTTTGTCATGGACTCGGCTTGTGTATATAAGACGACGCGGTTTGTCTGTGTGGTTGTCTACCATTTCATCGACTCGGTTTGTCTGCTACTTGGTCAAACGGTTAACTCGGTTTGTCTACCATATAAAGCAACAATTGAATTGACGTTAACGAGTTATCAAATAACAAACCGAATATCAAACCGAATCATAGATAATGAAGAAGATGAAGAGAAGACTTTGACCACGTTGACCACAAGCAATATCGTTGACCTCAGATCTATTACTACTTTCAATGGTCATTAACATTCAAAAGAAATAATTATAAGAAAAGAAAGAGTACAAGACCAGTAGACCACATCTAGTCCAAATGATATACTGATAAAGTAATAATACTTGAAGCAAGTCCATCAACAATTCCTAATCTAGACACTACAATTAACCCTCACCATTCACTCCCCAACTCACAATCCATATCCTCTAACATGACTCTATACGAAAATAACACAATGATCTCAGTTTGTTTATTCGTGTGTTACAACAGCCCTCGAAGAACTCAAAGTCCATACACACGAAAACAAATCATCATAGTTCATGTTGTAAACAAATCGTATATTTCATATCCGAATTTAAGAGGGTAAAGAATATAACAAATATGTTATTTCTTTTTCCTTAATTCGTTCATAATTCAACATCAACAAGAAAACACATAAAAACCACCTTACCCGTACTCATTTTAGTCAAACCAATTAATGAAGAAAGGAGTGCGACTGTGTTTTTCTTTGTTTGATATTTCGGACTCAAGAATATGAGTGTTGATCGGTTTGAGTTAATGTTTCAATAACATTTCGATTTGTGTACACCAAGTAACTTTTAGTCGATGTGTAAAAGGAAGATGGATTTGAGGTGTTGGAGGTAAGAGATAATTGGAAGAAGGAGAGCGGATTTGTTTAAGATTGTGATTAGGGTTTGAGATTAGTTTGGTGGAATGTGGGTGACTGCAGTAATGAATTATGAGAGGGGCGGATAAGCAAAGGGATTAGGGTTAAGTGATGTCAATGGAGTAGGAGTTAAATACCCGAAGATTAGGGCATTGTTATAGGTTTGGATCGGTATTAGCAAATGTGATTAAATGGGCTTAATGGATGTGTGGTACTAATGGGCTAATGGTACATAGTGGGCTGGTGTGTTGCTAACTTTGGACTTTAGAACAGATAGGCCGACCAAGTATTTCATTTGGATGAAATTAACTAGGCCGAAAATTTGTATAACTTATGTGGTTTTGTGCTTGTATTTGATAATTCAAATTTTTGGTACAGTTAGTAGTTGATGGTCACATTTGGGGTTCACAATAACTATGTTATTAATTTCACGGGTATTTGACATGAAATGTCATCATGAGAACAGAGTTGTGAATTTGGTAGCGTAGTCCTATTGGTACCTGAGATGTGAGTGAGCCTGCAATTTGATCTTTACGATTTGAGTCATAGCTGTCGAATTACAATTTGTTTAATTGCTATTTGTCAAGTTGCGCTTTGACTTGTTGCGACTTGACGGATTGCGATTTAACCAGTTACGGTATGACGTTGCGAGTTGACACTTGCGATTTGACTTATTGTGACTTGGTTGATTGCAATCTGACTTGTTGCAATTTGACAATCTGTGACTCGACTTGTTGCGATTTGATCAAGTTGTGATTTGAATTCTGTGACTTGAATATCGAAGATTGGTATTGCACCTCACTCTTGGGTATTCAGGTTGATTTCACGGTTTCTCTTGTAGATTTTAGAAAATCCCGCGAAAGATTCGATTTCTCGGTTTAAATCTCAAGAGCTGTAAAATCCCGTGATATTAATTTTGGACAAGTAGGCGGGACTTGGATTTAGACAAAAGAAAACTTACGGGGTTTGACTATTTTTTTCGGGATAAGTTTGTGCTTCAAGATCAGCAGGAATTGGGAAATTATGGTAACTTGTTTGGTTTGTTAAATCACGGGTTGGTGTACTTAGTGTCACATACATCTCGGGGTGGATGGATGCACGATGTTTGATGACCCTTGCTCAAGCGTATTTAAGGTGATTAGACCTGGATGTTCAAGAAGTGGATATATACAATAAAGGATGGAAGGTTGGGTATATATCACTACCTATATTTAAAGGAGTTACGTTGTTGTGCTCAATATAGGTTCTAAATCACAATTTGCAATTTAAGGTGATTAGACTTGGATGTTCACGAAGTGGATATATACAATTAAGGATGGAAGGTTGGGTATATATCACTACCTATATTTAAAGGAGTTACGTTGTTGTGCTCAATGTAGGTTCTAAATCATAATTTAGTGCAAGTTTAAGTCGCGGACTTGTTCTTTATCAAGCTTCATCAAGTGATTGTTGTTTCTCAAGCTTCTAATGGGATTGTTGTTCAAGATCTTCTCAAGAGGTAGTCAGGCTTAAAGACAAGAGGTGATTTGTTTGGAGACATGTTTTAACCTTTTTACTCGCTTTAAAGTCATATGCATTTCATCAAGCGGTTTTGGCATATTACGAGCTTCAATGAATTGTTAATCTACTAAACCATTGATGATGAGGAAAGCAAGGGGTTACTACAAGAGAGTCTAAATCACCATCTTCGTTGCAGTAGTTTCATTTGTCTCTTTCCATGTTTTGTGCCTGACAAATTCACAAACATCACGGACTCTCAGCTTTGGCAAAAAGGTCATTTCATGTCCTTTTTGAGGGGGAGAATTATCGCAAGTTTCCTAGAAGTTCTGTCTCCAGCGATGTGAATTTTAGCGGTTCCGGTTACAGCAGGTCAGATCGTAGCGATTCAGGATTCAGTGGTTCAGTCTACAGCAGTTTGATACTTACTGTTGTGCAGTTAGTTCTTGAATTTATTTCTCAGATAAATCTCAAGAACTGTAAAATCCTGTACACAGTACGACAACTATTCCACATCCAAGTAGCTGGATCAGACAGCTTTGTTTGATAGGACTGACTATGAGTCATGGGCTCTTCTAAGAATTTGCGCATGTTTCTTTTCCTTTCTGGCTAGTCAACAGCACAAGATGACCACGAAGTTAATCTGGTATTCTTTATTTGTGATTGAAGTTGTAGTTCTCGAAGGCGTCTACTTATTTTATCTTGAAGTCGGGGTTGGTTGGATGCATGACTTTCAATGATAACTTGCTCGTGCGAAAAAATTTAAGTTGAAGACTTGGGTTATCTAGTTACCAGCAGTCGGGGTAACTATCACTTAAGAGTTACTGGAGTACTCAGTGTCACACGTCATTGACGTTGTCGATAATCGCAAGAGGTGTTAATGTCTCATACTTTGGTTGGGTATTGAGCACTTAGAGATCTGCTTGGAGCATTAATTCTCTACACCGTTCTTCCAACATTAGTGCAAGCTTAAGTTACAAATTTGGGGATTTCTTCTTCTGGTTTCAGTATTGGTACGTCGGGTTTCCTTCATCAAGTGGTCTCTAATCTGGGTTCAAGGTTGGTTAGTTGGCCAAAGGTTTTAAAAGGTTGTGATGTGATCTGTAATTCTCACGAAATATTCTTAACCCAAACTGATGTTCACCAAAACCAAATCAGTCACGCCACATTCAATCGGTTACTGTCTCACGGTTTCTTCTTGGTTTTGTAAAATCCCGCGAAAGAACTTATTTCTCGGTTTAAACCATAGATTTGTAAAATTCCGTGATGATGGACTATGCGCTCTTGACCAGGATCGGGTTAAAACCATTATCTAAGTTCAGGTATTACATCACAAATGGCTGGATCGAGGCAGTTAATTGTCAAGATGTGTCTACGGGGTTAGTTCAGTATTATTTATTTGAGGCTGAAGTGAAATTTCATGGGTGCGTGTACTTAGCATCTGAAGATATCGGGGAGGTTGGATGAAGATTCTTCGAGATCCTTGTTCGAGCGTTCAATACAATGACAAGGACTTGGATATCTAGTTATTTTTTTCTTTCTCCCTACTACAAAATAACTATCACTTTAAGGAGTCACGTTGTAGTGCTCAGTGTCACACGCAGTTGTGGATATCCAAGAGGTGATGTACGTCTTATACTTGATGGTTGGTTGGTTGAAGAGTATATAGTACTTAGGGATTCGATGTTGCACGAAGTCTCTACACCGCTCTTTGTCACGCATTAGTACAAGTTTAAGTCACAAGTTCGGGTTATTTTACTCCAGTATCAAGTTCATCATATTGGGTTTTCTCCATCAGTGGTCACGACATCAAGCCGATAAAATGATAATGGGGTTGGTGACGAGTTAGATGAGAGAAGAAGTAAATAGAGAGATAATGACGTCTGTACAAGTCAGTGCAGGCCTCGTTCTTCATCAAATGACGTTTGAACACAGCAGTTCAAGCCTCGCTCTTCATCATAATGACGTCTGTACACATCAGTGCAGGCCTCGTTCTTCATCAAATGACGTCTGAATACATCAGTTCAGGCCTCGTTCATCAAAGAAAAGAAAAGTGTACGCTTGAGTGCACTTTATCTTCAAAAGAAGAGGAGTCTTCTTATTTATGGCCATTCTCATCAACAAGATTCATGCTCTTTCCGTGCTTATTCAGTCTTCAAGTGGATCGGCGCACATTGGAGTATATTCTTATTCACTTGTTCAACCAAAAATTGTAGTTGACAAGCATATGCAATTTTTGAGGGGGGGAAAGGGTGAATAAACAACATGTCAGTCGTCAAGAACCGTCAAGTGGAGCTACTTACCGTTGATGGTATTCATATTCACTAGTTCAATCATCAAAAATTGCAGTTGGCAGGCATATGCAATTTTTGAGGGGGGGAAAGGGTGAATATTAGTCTACATGTTGGTTGATGATTAAGAAATGGTCATACGACTCCTGAATACGTCAGTTCAGGAGTCGTGCAAACCATGGTTCTCCAACACATCTTCTTCCTCTTTCAAGGTGTTGAAGAACATGGTCATGGAATGCTAATCAAGTCTCACGGGTTGGTATAATCAGCAACAATGGGTTTCTAGTCAATGCTTCAAGTTCACGTCATCAGGCTACATGTACACATCATGATGATGATTCCGATTAATCGTAAACATCATGGGGGAGAGAAATGTGTACACCAGGGACGCACAACAGGTTCACGTGATCGGGCTTAATCATATATTCCGGTATTGATAACCGCAGAGATGATCAGTGGTTCAACTTGTTACCTTGGTACTTACGTTTCACTGTTACGTCATGGGCTGATTAATCGTAACCATCAGGGGAGAGAGAATGTGTACATCAAGGACGCACAACAGGTTCACGTGATCAGGGCTTAATATCCAAATATGGATACATTCTATAGATGATCAGTGGTTCAACTTGTTACTTTGGTGTTATACTAAAGACTGAAGAAGGTCGAGTCGTCAGTCTCCTCTACATTCTCTGTTGGGAGTTATCTTCTCATGTGTATGCTGCGGGCTGATGGGTTATATGTAAGGTTACTGGAAGACATTTGGTGAGATGAAGATGATTGGTATTCTATTCCTCCACATTGGGCAATCTTGAAGAAGGTCGAGTCTTCAGTCTTCTCTACATTCAAGAATGTTGAGCTCTTTTCTTACAACTTGATATTTAACTTAATCCCATGACAGTTCTTGTTTGATGAGTTGTGGAGTTAAGTTAGGTTCAAGTTGTTCCGTAGTTTTAGGTTAAGTCCAACTTGATGTTAACCTAACCTCATGACAGTTCTTGTTTGATGAGTTGTGAGGTTAAGCTAAATTTCAGTTGAGGCTCAACTTAAACTACCGAAAAGTTGCCTAAGGTTTCTGACGGAGTCACTCTAGGACGGGAGTGTTAGAAGATTAAAGACGGCATGCATTTGGTTATCAAAAGACTTCTTCATATTTCGGGCGTTCATCCAAAGTCTTCTTCCTATTATGGGTGTTCGTCAGAGGTTGTCAGATTGGGGGAGAGCACTAATTAGGGGAGAGTGTTGAGCCAGAATCATTCCCTGATTGAAAGTGCTCACATTGCTCTTCAGCAAGTCAAGTGATGAATGCGGTAAAGATTCAGAATGCTGAGGAGTAATGGTCTCTGGTTCGTATCCTTGTACATATATACTTATTCATACATTATACCATCTTGTAAATAGATATATAGAAATCCTGCAAATTGTAAATAGAGAAACGTAAAACCAGAAAAAACCATAAAAATTGAAAAATAGAAAATACCAAAAATAGTTTCACCTAGGCATGTCTTCTGTTTATCGATAACATTTACGGACTTAGAAATGTCATTCAATAATGGCACGGGTCTTTAAATGAAGCTCGAGCAGAAGTTAAAATGGATTGTTAAAACATGTCTTAATGGCTTGCTATTACTTTAGATAGCAACCCGCGCTTCAAAATGGGGAAAGCACGTCGCCAAAAAGACGGCTGTTCCTCCAACTGGGTGATGTTCACCTGGGCATGGATTACTTTATATCCATGTTTCTTCGATCTGATGTACATTTCAGTGCATCATTTCTTGAAAAAGAAGAGAAGTCTTCTTTGTATAACAAATAGTTTTCATTCTATGATTCTTCTGAAAATTATTTGTGAGACACTTGGTGAATATGTGTTGTATGAAATTTGTTTATACTTGGATTATGCATAAAATTTGTCACTCAATCAACGACTACAAAACCTCATGACAGTTCTTGTTTGATGAGTTGTGGGGTTAAGCGTGATTTTAGTTGAGGTTCAACTAGAATACGGGTCATTGATTGAGGGGGAGAGTGAATTCAAATTTTATATCATCAAACGGATTTATTGGTTAAATCATACTTGTTAGAAATGGTTTTGTAGTTAATGGGGAATTAGTTGAAGAGGATCTTGCTTAAATATATCAAATGACCAAGTGTGTTAGTTGCTAGAAAGTTTAGGACATTATGTGCAATTTGCTTGTAGTATCCTAGCTTCACATAACTAGAAGGTTCATTTGTATCTCTTTGGAATCCTCGTTTAATCCCCTAGATACTTTAAGACTCAAAACCTAAAAGAAGTAAGAAAACCAGTTGTGTTTGATGTTCTTGAATGCCCCAATGACATTTGTATGATCTGAATGAATGAGTTTCAAATGTTGTGTGACTTATGTTAGTCGATTGCTGCTCAATTGTTGTCAATATTGTGCTTATGCTATCAGGATTTGCTTAGGTGTATTGTTATTATGTTAGAATCATGTTCCTAAGATCCTGAATTAAATATTGAAATCTGTGTGAATTGCCAAGTTCATGATTGCTATTTGCTCTTCATGCTAGATAGTGGTTTGACGTAGTTCCTGATTGGGGTTTGATTATAAGATGAACTTGGTATTATAATGTGGCAAGCTGCTGAAGGGTAGCTATCTAGGAATAGTGTATCTGTATGTATGTATATCTGTGTTGATATTCTTATGCAGATTCCATAGCCAAAATGAATGTACCAGTTCCCATTCTAACCATTTGATCAGACGTTCAAACTCTATTGATTGGCTCGGAATTCACCACGACAACAACATCGGCAACAACAACAACAACACCTTCACCTCCACCACCATCATCTCAACAAAGAAGTACTTACTCGGATCTCGCCAAGAGGAGATCGACAATACTTGAGAAAATTTGTTGGTGGATGGATAATCGATGTTGACCACTGACTCACTCAGAAAAGTGGGTGATTACATTATCTGCGCAAAAAGGTCAATATCATTTGTGTCATAATTGTCATTTTGTGCAAAACAAGCAGTGAATCTCCCTCTTAGATTAAGGGGGAGCATAGTATGTTTCATCATCAGACTACATTAAATCGGACACATTTTCTCCCACATTTTCTAACTTATTTAAATCAATTGGGATCACAAATCTCAAAAGGTTTGAAATTTTTGATCGGGGGAGAGAATGTGATTTAAATATGAAACCTGATGAAAATGTGATGTTTTGGAAAGTATAATGAACGCTCTCCCATATGTGCTAAACTATTTCGTATATCGATGCACATATTGAGGGGGAGCAAATGGACTAAAAGGATTTGGCGTGCATCTTATGTGAGCAAGGCTCAGACTTCACCAATGAATTGACGATAGCTAAAGTCAGTAGTCGAAAGGACATGTCCTGGACGGGTAATAATTTCAAGCCAGTTTATCTGGTGATGTAAGCGTGTCTCGCAAAGGACATGTCTGAGTAGAATGTACCGATTTCGAGCGACTTTCCTTGAATGTGATCTGGACGGGTAATAATTTCAAGCTAGTTTACTAGTGATGTAAGCGTGTCTCGCGATGATCATGTTCTTGGAAATCAATCAATTCAAAAGTGCGAGCTTCACCTGACATGTGCAAATTTATAAAACAATCATTTGAGCACATGTTGAGGGGGAGCATTTGAAAAATATAAAACTCTCAAGTGTTTGCAAAAATGTGTTTCAGAATCATGAACACTTTGAGAGATTTTTCAAGGATTTGGTTTTATGGCAATCGTGGAAGAATACCAAAGACTGACCATTTTAATTAATGCATGGAGTTATAAGGATGGTTAGGATAGGCTCAAGTTCCCACGATCCCGCCAGAGCCGGAGGGATCTACCCAGGGATAATCCACTAGTTAGTGTAGAAGTCCTTAGGTATGATTAAAAAGGAGAAAAGTGGATAAGGGAAGAGTGCCGACTGAGATGGAGCTAACACTGGAATAAACCCAACAAGGTGTTAGTTATGAAGTCTCGGTAAGCACTGAAGGGGTTGAAGAATGAAAAAGAATTGTAAAGATAAAGGGTGAAAAGAATTAGCCCTCCTTACAACTTAGGCAGAAACCGGGTCAATACATATGCTGTCAGAATCACTTAGTTGATTGCTGGCATTGAAGACAAAGTATCATGGACCCAGTGATACGCTGCACAACCCTCCCTAGCCACTCAAGGTCCCTCAAAGGATTCTTGTTTCAATTGTCACGGAGTTGAATACATTCCTATCGTCTCTCTCACTCCGAGTTAGATGATATTGAAAAGGTGGCAGTCCTCTCCAGCCTCCGCTCACTAAATCAAAACGCACTATCGAGTCTAGAGCCACGAGATGCATAATAAGATCTCATAGGGACACGAATTATTTCTACACTGGGTGTTCAACATTAAGGACACCAGTTGTAAACTTATGAGTCCTACGCAGATCTTAGCAATCTGCCAGAACATTTATGAGAGAATTTACAAATGTAATTCTCAATGATTGCATGGAAATTCCTGCCAGGGTCAACATCAAGCAGCCCTGAAAGCAGGTCACTTCGGTAATTCTTTATGGATTACGCTTAGTGGTCGCGGCAGTCTCAAACGGTCTACAGTCGTGGAGTGATCTCCAGCGACTCACCTAATCGCTGATGTGCTACGGTTCGATCTTAAAAAACCCTCTGTGGGTTTTCGATTAGGAACGGTCTTGGTAAGGATTAGAGAGAGTTTTCACACTATGCTGTTAACAATCTCGAAGTCCGAACTTGTAAGTACCGGACGTTTTATTGCTAACTGTCGTATGCAGGAACTTCTGGCGGTTGATGCTGATTGCTGTTGCAGCTGTTTGCGGTTGTAGCTGATTGAAGTTGCAGCTGAATGCGGTTGTAGCTGGTTGCAGTAAAGATGCCAATCCTCTACCACATGTTCACACTACATCATCATTGTAACTCAAGAATGTCATGATCAACCTAAAAGACCTTTTACACGGCTTCTGCAAACTCTGATGCTAAAGATCATGACACCAAATAGTGTGAGCATGTCGGCTCAAAGAATAACTCATCACATGGAAACATACTCTTGAAAGATGACTTGGAAACAAAGGCTGGATGATAAAGTCGAAGAATACTCAAAGATCATCCAAGACAAAGAAAGGTCATCTAACGTACACTGCTGAAAGCACAAAGATTCAAGACTTTGAAGAATCAAAGACTACGAGCTATGAAGTCAAGATCAAAAGATAAAATGCTAGAATTCAAGTTATTATTTCCGGGGTGACCTCCCTTAGGGGGAGATTGTTAGGAATATTAATATTCATATGAAGGTTCGGTCACCCGAGCATCTAATTAGCATTTATATAGCTCGTAGGCTTATATATATTTGTTTAGTATTATTAGTAATATTAGTATTAGCTTAGTCGTATTTATATTCGTGGAGTGGGTCGGGGCTTTCCCCACTGTCAGCTCACTCCACAGCCCACTAGGGGCACAAATATTAGGACTATATATATAACCCTTCCCACACAAGGGAAGGGTGGAACTCTTGTCACATTAATCTAATATTCAGATTTTCACATAGTTCCCTCTCTCTCTAAAACTTCTCTCTACCAACTAACTCAAATGGGTTTCTTGATCTTTCAAGATCCAAGACCACCAGAATAGATCCACACAATCAAGAAGGTTAATTCCTACACAAACAGTCACCTTGGAGGCTTTGTATTTTCGAATATATACATATGACACACATATGTTTTTGCTCAGTTCGAATATCAACATGACAAACTTTATTTTTCGTTTTAGAAACTTTTCACGAAAAACTTTAAAAAGCTCTTAAAATCGTACAAAGCCAAAGCCCTTTACTGGCTTACAACACATGGGTAAATTTTGAGTTTTCAGTTTTTCTTCAAACCAAGCGAACCAGGCAACAAACACACATCATACCTTCGAAACTGTAAACGCGACCACACAATATTTTTGCACCATCTCATTTACGGCCTAGAACACTAAACTTTTCATGTTTTGAGTTTCTAAAAATAACGTGAACCCGTCACTCAAATATGACCATTTTGAACTGTCATCGCAAATGTGGTAACAGAATTAAATTAGAAAAATCTTATATAATCCGAATTGGGCTGAACAAAAGCCCAACAAGACCTTGCGATTTAACAGCCCACTGGGCCCATACTAAATATTTTTAGAGTCACAAAAATAGCCCAAGTCCAGGCCCAAAAGTATTTTCATGACCTCGCCTCTAAATTTTGTAATGGGCCATTATTCTATGCGTTTTAAGGCCCAATATGACAAAGTAAATTATTCAGGTCAAACTAGCAGTTGAATTAAGCTTTAATAAGCCTAAATAAGCTTCGGAAATTTTTGTAGAAATTCTCCACAAGTTTTTATGCAAAAAGGACTAATTTTGCAAACTAGTTTCACTTTGAGGGGCCAAAACTGCCAACTTTGTAAAAACAGGTTCTGAAACAGTAAAAATAGTATCTTTGGGATAGAAAAATGATTTTATATTAAAGTATAAACTCAGTTTGTCATTTGAGTTAAATATGGACAAAATGTAACTCTTGGTTAACAAGGGACTAACGGTGCAAACCTATACCGTTAGGGTTTAAAATGTAATTTTTATGAAACATCAGGGGCTGATCAATACAATAACATATTCTAAATCAAAGAAATGAATTTTCACCATTTACCCTCATATTTTGTAATATTCCAAACCCGAACACGAATAATTAAGTATACGATCTTAACGATTTGGAACCAACATTTCGTTCCACCCATTTCGGAACAACAATCCTCATGACTTCTGAATAATATTGTTAGAATATTATTCTTGAACTCTAAACCTCTTAAACCATTCACACTCACACCACCGATCAAATCGTCCTACGATTCCTCATATCACATTCGTTATTCATGCCAAATCGAATACTCAAACGTTATTATTATCCAGGTTGTGTGTGAAACTGTTCTGAATTCTCTATCCAACCAACAACTCAACTTAATCTTTGACAACTCAAGGTGAGTTTCATAGCCCCTATTTTTATACGTTTTGAAATACTTTTGGGGGAGATACATGCTCAAACTATATTCATTTACTTATACAAGTACTTAGAAACTTTCACGGATTATCGTGAGTTTATAGCCCCACTTTTCATTACTTACTGTTTTATAAACTCTTTGGGGGAGATACATGCTTAAACTACTTGCTTTTACTTTAACAAGCACTTTTACATACTACTGTGAATCATGGCCCCACTTCTACTCGTTATAATTGTTTTATAAATGCTTTGGGGGAGATCCATGCTTTATACTTTTACAAGTACTCTTATCTATATACATGTTACTGTGAGTTCCATAGACCACTCTTTTACCTATTTTGAATTACTTATGGTGGAAATACATGCTTGTATTTCATATAAACTTTACTAGTTTACCTTAAACATTATACTCAGTTGATAAACCACTCTACTTGCTATTGAAACGTAATACTTGCTTTTACTTACAAGAACACTATAAACTTTTACGGATTACTATGAACTTATGAATCCACTTTTATACGCTTTCATATCTCATGGAGAGATACCTATTATAAACATGATCACAAGTGATTTTCAACTGTATGCTATACCTGATTCACTATTGCCTAAGTTTACCTTTATTGCCATGTTCGAAGTCCCTCATATCATGCACCTTAATCACTTGCGAGTGAACGTAAATAATTGTGAATAGATCTATTTGGGACTGACAATCCCCGTTTGGGTCTGCTAGGATGAGACACCCAAGCGCACTTTATTTAAACAAACTTATAGGTTATTGGCAAATACCTATCCCGAGGGCCTATATATTTTACATCATTCTTGATGCCAGTTAAACGTTGAGTGTCATGAGGCTTAGGGCAATAGAGCGATACTGTAGTCATGATACAGTATTGCCATTACTTTATCAAACTTGAACTTGTGTTCACTATATAGCAGAAAATCACTACTTGGCAAACTATAATTATTTATTTTTGTTGACCTATTTAGGGCAACCCAACCAACTATGGGTGTATAACAACTTAACCCACCACTTACTTTATAATAAAACCAACTATGGGTGTATAATATCGTAACCCATCGTTTATTTTATTAATAATTGTATTTATTGCAATTATTACCTAAACTTGGAACTATTGATAATCAACTGATTTTATGCAAACTCTATGGATTCACTCACACTTTGATTTTTGATAATCAACTGGTTTAACTATAAATACTATGGTATTACTCACTCTTTGACATCGATAATCAACTGTTTATTTACAACTGCTATGGACTCACAAACTCTTTGATTTTGGAAATCAACAGTTTTTACTTACAAACTTTATGAACTCACCAACCTTTGTGTTGACGCTTTTAGCATGTATTTATCTCAGGTCCATAATGAGCAAGGATGGCACGGAGGAGCACGGATACTTATGAAGGCTATAAATTTTACTATCATTCGAAAACCTATTTAATAAACTTTGAAAATACTGGGACATCATTTTGTAAACTCTAATATTCGAATGATAAATCTTTTAAAACGACTAAATTGGTGATCGTTTTCTACTATTCAACTATTATGTCATGAAGTAACACCCAATTTGAATTCCGCTGCGTATCACGAAATTGGGGGTGTTACACACATAAGCAGCAAACAAGAACAGAACCATCACATAACCAGAAACCTCCAAGAACATCGCAACTGCTTATCTAAAAAAAAACCATCGCAGTTTTAGATCTAAAAAAACATAAGCAGCAAACAAGAACATCACAACTGCTTATCTAAAAAAACCATCACATAACCAGAAACCACCAAGAACATCACAACTGCTTATCTAAAAAAAACCATCACAACTGCTTATCTAACCAGAAACCATCAAGAACATCACAACTGCTTATCTAAAAAAACCATCACATAAGCAGCAAACAAGAACATAACCATCACATAACCAGAAACCACCAAGAACATCACAACTGCTTATCTACAAAAAACCATCACAATTTTAGATCTAAAAAAACTTAAGCAGCAAACAGGAACTTCACAACTGCTTATCTAAAAAAACCATCACATAACCAGAAACCACCAAGACATTACAACTGCTTATCTAAAAATATAAGCAGTTTTAGAACACCATCAAAGAACACCATCTAAAAATATAAGCAGTTGTGATGGTTTGTTGAAAGTGCGTAAACCACATAAAACCGTGTAAACCACCCATAAGATCCGTGAGTTTTTTCCATATCTTTTTTAGATCTAAAAAGATAGAAAGATCTAAGCAGTTTTATAAATAAAAAGATCTAAAAAACACCATCCAAGAACACCACCAACAGCAGTTTTAGATCTAAAAATATCTAAAAATATAAGCAGTTTTAGAACACCATCTAAAAATATAAGCAAATTTAGAACACCATCTAAAAATATAAGCAGTTTTAAAAACCAAGAAACCAATCAGAAACCACATAAGATCCGTGAGTTTTTCCCAGATCTTTTTTAGATCTAAAAAGATCTAAAAAAAAGGTAAAACCGCGTATACCACTCCCACCCACCAACTTACCCTTAGTCCACCCCCCTCCCCTATCCCATCCTTCTATACCTGTCTCTGTCTCACTATCAAACTTTTTAGATCTAAAAGGATATAACACCATGATCTACAAAGAAAACTACCATCAAAAAGCAGTTTTTAGATCAAAACCACTAAGAACACAGTTTTGTGAGAGAGAGAGAGGGGAGAGAGAGAAGGAGAGAGAGAGAGAGAGAGAGAGAGAGAGGAGAGGAGATAGTATAAAGGTGGGATGATTGAGTGAGAGAAAGAGAGAGTCAGAGAGTATATAGAAGGATGGGATAAGGTAAGTCTGTGGGTGGGAGTGGTATACGCGATTTTACCTTCTTTTTTCCCTCTTTTTTTTTCTAACACAATGTAAAAAAAAAAAAAAAAAAAAAAGAAAAAAAAAAAAAAGAAAAGTTATTTGTTAAAAAAAAAGTTGTAAAAGTTGTAATGTATTTTCAGGTGTTCAATTCTCCTGAGCAACTAACTGATTGGGTGCAAAATATAGCTCGAGGGATCGGTTTTGTTATTGTTAAAAAAAGAACCAAATCAGAGAAGGGGTATTTGTACGCAATCATTTATGGGTGTTCAAAGAGTGGGAAGTACGAACGTGAAGGTTTAGAAGATGAAATTAAACGACAAACCAGTACCTCTAAAACCGGTTGTCCATTCAAATTCGTGGCGGAATATTCTAAAACACAAGATTTTTGGAGGTTGAGGGTGAAGTGTGATAGGCATAATCATGATTTTGCAGAGTCGTTGCATGGTTTCCCATATGCAATGCGATTAAAGGATGATGAGTTCAGTTTGGTGCAACAATTGACAGAGTATCACGTACCACCACGTCATATACTTTCGTCAATAAAAAAGCGTAATCCGGATAACGTGTCTAGCATTAAAACTATATATAACGCACAAAGTAAGATCCGTGGAGCCGTAATAGGTCATAGAACTCCAATCCAAGTCCTTTACTCACATTTGATGCATTCAGGGTATACATATTACGAGAGGGTAAATGAGCATAATGAGCTTGAGGAACTATTTTTTGTTCACCCCACGTCATATGCTCTATGGTGTACATTCCCTGAAATCATGCTAATGGACTCAACATACAATACCACCTTGTTTAAATTGCCATTTTTTGAAATTGTCGGATTAACTTCAACAAACAAAACATTTTCAATAGTCTTTTGTTTTTTGGACAAAGAAAATGGGCCTAATTTTCAATGGGTTTTGCAATGTGTGAAGGAGGTGATAGACGAAAAATATTACCTGCGTGTTATCATCATTGACAGAGATTTAGCGTTGGTTAGAGCATGCATAGAAGAATTCCCGAACGCAAACAAATTACTCTGTCAGTGGCACATTTCACAAAATGTGCTTTAGTATTGCAGAAATAGATGCAATTCGCTAAAGGAGTATGAGTCCATTAAAGGAACATGGGATTGGATGGTTAAAGCTCCGACACACGGCATATTCACGCATTATTATCAACACCAACAACAGTTATTGGTTGAACATGCCGGTACTTAATTATTAATTCATTGTTTTTATTATTTAATAAATAAGTACCCGAATGACTTTTTATTAATTCATTGTTTTTTTCAGATATTTATTCGTATCTGAATAACTAGCTGCAAGGTTATTCAGACATGTTTCTTGCGTTTATTACCGATCAATATCGCAGCTACGGCCAGTCAACAACATGCAGAGTTGAGAGTCAACACTCGTTGTAGAAATTATATTTGAGCAGCACACAGTCCAACTTAGACACGTTGTTAAGTTCGATCGATAAGATTCTCGTTGCGCAAGAAACTGTGATAAAGGAAACTTTTAATAGAAGCAAAAACGAGAGAATGAATAAATGTAATGTACCGCTATTTGCAGAATTGTGGTATAAAGTTTCCAAATATGCTTTGGAACTCACTTTCCATGAACTCCAACTGTCGATCGACGCCCAAGATTGTAGTCATTAGTTGCGGTCAGTTTATGGGCTACCATGCTTTCACGAACTGCTTAACTATCGAATTCGTAGTAAGTATATTAAATTTATGACTATCAAGTTATTTTCCCCATTAATATTAGTAATTTATATAAGTCACTTTTAATGAATGCAGAAATGGCCATTCCACTGGATATAGTTGATATTTTTTGGAGAACCTTATATGTTTCGTGGCCTAGTATCAATAATAATGGTCCTTCTTGTGAACCTGACGATGATCCTTCTTGTGAAGATGACATACAACAATTCAAGAGTGTTTTTGACAAAATATCGTCGTTTGTCAAGAAAAATATGTTAAAGAAGGTGAGAGGGATATACGATCCCCAATCTGTTGATATACGTCAACCTGCTGTTCACAAAAGTACTCGTGGATGTCCGAGCGCAAAGGATAAAAAGTCCCAGTCTACAAAAGTCCCAGACTTGAATAAAGTATCAACCGTAGATCACCGAAGAAGCACAAATTCAAGATCTACAAAAGTCCCGGACTTGAACAAACAACCTGCGAGACATAGTTCTTACATGGGTCCTAGAGTTGAACAGAGTATAAGACACAGGTTATACGTTGGAGATGCAGTTAGCGAGTATTTGATTGAGCAGATTCCAGAGATTTTCCGTCGATACATCATAAGTACTTATAATGTGCGAGGTGATGGAAATTGTGGGTTTCGGTTCGTTGCCCATGGTATTGGTCAACACGAAGAAAGGTTGCGCGATGTTCGAATGTGGTTATTGCAAGAGTTAAACACTAATAATACCTTTTACATAAGTATGTGGTGGCAAAATGACTTTGACCAACTTTAGAGATCAGTAAACTGGTTCGAAGATGGATTTGCACCGCGAGACTACTGGATGAGTATGCCAAACACGGGGTTGGATATTGCTTCAGTGATTAACCGGCCTGTTGTATTTATATCCGAGAGGCAAATTCATACGTGTTTTCCGCTTTTTTTTGCTCCAGATTTATCACAAGGAACTGGGCCCTTGTGATTGCCCGTGTGGGGGATGACGACTGTGCTCACTTCATTTATCTGACGCTAGACGAAAATTCACCACTTCCGGATACTCACCCACAATGGAGGGCGTTCAGAGTTGCCGATGCATCCGAATGGGTAACTTTATATTACGATCGACAACACATGTATACTGAGATTAGACAAAGACAAACATAGTAAATGATTACTGATTTATGTTGTAAATAATTATACAGACAAAACATTGTAAATGGTTACGGATTTATGTTGTAAATAATTATATAGACAAAACATTGTAACAGATTACTGATTTATGTTGTAAATAATTATACCGACAAAACATAGTGAACGATTACTGTCAATATGTTGTAAATAACTGTTTGTATTATTTAAATTAACAATACATTACTGATTTATGTTGTAAATTATTATACAAATTCTTTGGCCAGGTGGAACAAAATAATCATTTCTTGTGTCGCTGTCGGAGATGATTGATTATAGAAAGGACATCCCGTACAGACACTACTTATGGTCAACCGTATTATGCATGTCCTTTTTCAGTGGTAAATAATCATACGTTTGCTTAGTTATGTAAGTTATTTGTTTGTTAAGAATACATTTCTTATAATTTTTCTTAATATGTAACAGCCAGGAACAGATGACTATGGGTGTGGATACTTTATGTGGAAGGATGCTTTTCAAAACAAGTACTTTAGTCAAGCCTCTTCTTCAACGCAGTGCTCAAACTGCGTAGCTAAAGATTAAAGTTAAGATTGACAAGCTTGAAACAAGAAACAAGATGTTAGTGTCTCGAAACAAGATGTTGATGACAAGAATAAAGACACTCGAGGCATCACTGGAATTGGCAAGGAATCCTGAGGATCACGCATGTCAGTCGGGTGCAATGCTCCATGAGCTTTTAGATGACATAAATAATCTTCACATGTAGTAGGTGTTGTTTTTTTTTTAAATAATGTGTTAATGTTGTTGTTTAATTGAATAATAACAGTTGTTTTTGTAGTTGTTTAATGTGTTAATGTTAACGTGTTATTGTTGTTGTTTAATTAAATAGAAACAAATTAGACGAATACAAATAACATAACACAAAAAATATAACAAATAAACACTAAAATAAACATTACACAAAATAAAATAAAACAAATACATACTTAAAAAAAAAAAAAAAGAAAAAAAAGAAAAAAAAGGGACAAAGGTACACCCTCCCACTAGGGGGGGGGGGTATAGGCGATGCCTAAAAACTAGGGTTAGTAATATAAAAAATCATGATAAGAACATTTAACCGGATTTTTTGAAATTATATATGTTGTTAACCATTTGCGAAATAGCATACCTATATAAACCTAAAAAAGCGAACACTATTTGGGTGAGTTTAGTCGAAATGAGACACTTTTGTTTTCCACAAAATATTTTGTACAAAACAAGGAAAATATAAATTGCATTCAAATCAATGTTCCCATCAAAATTCTCTACAAAACAGAAAATTTGCATTTTCTACTATTAGCTTTATTAGAAAGTGATGGTCATTTACATATTTATAACTTTGTAATGTGTCGTACAATATATCATAGAATAGTCAATGGGCTCGTGGATTGCGCTAAGCTAATAGGTTAGTAGTTATGATAAGCTAGTCTATTTATGTTTAATGTAATCCAAGCCCAATTCACAAACCAAACGAAGCCCATGGAAAGGCCCTTTAGGGCGTCTTTTTCCAACTATAAAAGGCACACTATGTCTCATTTGTAGAGGGTGCTTGAGTGTGTATGTGTGTGTTTTCTTTAATAAAAGTTCTCTTCATCTCACTACTTTCTCTCTCTAGCCTAACGCCTCTTATATACTCTTGTACCGCCATCGTTGAACAATATTGTGTGATAAAGTTATTTGATCTAAGGTCCTACAAGTGGTATCAATCGCCTAAAAATGATTTAAGAGTGTTTGTGTTTCATTTTTTGGTTAAAGTTTTGCAAAAGTTGCGTTTTTCTTTATAAAAACTTTAGCTTTTCTTCCAAAAGCTTTGATTTTTACGTTTTCTAGGTTAAAGTTGTTGTCTTTCTTATAGTTCTACTACTTATTAGTGAGTTTTGGCAAAAAATCGCATCAAAAACATCAAAATAATTGTTTCGTATCGATTTAGAAAGTTTTGGCTACTTATCGAATTTCTTCAAATTTGGTTATAAACGTTAAAGATCTAAACTTTATTGTTATTTAAGTGTTTTTGAAGGTTTTTGGTCAATAGAAACTGTTTAGAAGTTTGTTTTTAGTCGTAATATTGAACCATAAAAAATCAATTCGTCCATCGGAATTGCATTTTTAAGGGTTTATCGGTATTGCATTTTTAAGGGTTCATCGGAATTGGTTCATCGAAATTGGATTCATCGAAATTGTGTTCATAGGAATTGCAGCTTAAGGGTTCATCACAATTGGTTATCGAAATCAATCAAGGACAAGTTTACTTTACGATCCAACGATTACTCAGTATTCCCTTGCTTGTATAAGTTTGTGGAATACTTCGACTAATGAAAAATCTTCTAATTTGTACAAATAGATAGATATTATCGCAATTGCCTAAGGGTACATCAAAATTGCATTGTTCATCGAAATTGCATTTTTCATTGAAATTGCATTTTTCATCGGAATTGCATTTTTCATCGAAATTGCAGTTTTCATCTGAATTGGACCAAAGTCATCGGAATTGGACCAAATTCATCGGAATTGAACCAAAGTCATCGGAATTGAACCAAAGTCATCGGAATTGGACCAAATTCATCGGAATTGAACCAAAGTCATCGGAATTGAACCTTCAAAGTTGACTTTTGTTTGACTTTTTACGACAAAACTTCAAACGGCCATAACTTTTGAACCGTAACTCCGTTTTTAGCAAAACACCTGTCAAAACGACCAGAACAGCCTGAATATTGTGAGGTTACCCCCTACGTCTGGTAACGAAATTTTTGAAGCCTAAAATCGCTCTGGAAAGAAGTTATCGACGATTTTAAGTTTTAAGACCAAAATTTCATTACAACAACTTAACTTAACTTTCACCAAACATAACTTCTACATCGTTGAACCGATCCAAGATCAAATTTATCATACATACCTTCATCTATGGCAACTCAACAAGACATTCATGCAGCCGGTGCGGAAAACCGTCCTCCTATGCTTGAAAAAGTTGGGTATCTTCCATAGACAAGCCGCATGCTTCGTTACATCACAACCAAGCTTGATGGTAAACTCCTGCTCCAATCTATTAAGAATGGACCCTTTAAGCCTCGAAAAATTCAAGACCCTGGAGATCCAAATGGAACACCTCCTGTTCTACCATTCTTTCATGAACAAACAGAAGAATAATACATAGAAGAAGACAAGAAGCAGATCGATGTTGATGATATGGAAATGCACTTAATCTAACTAGGATTACCACGAGAGATCTTTGCTGCTGTCGATAGCTGTGAAACTACCTATGACTTGTAGGAACGAGTTAGAAGGCTATGTCATGGAACAGAAATTGGGCAACAAGATGTAGAAAACAAGCTACTAACTGAATGGGAGAAGTTTACATCCACTCCTGGAGAATCCATTGAATCCTACTATACCAGATTTTGCACTTTAATGAATGAGCTAATCAGAAACAAGTTGACACCAAGACCAATCGCGAGCAACATCAAGTTCATCAACAATCTTCAAGAAGAATGGGAACGATATGTCACTATTGTCAACCAAACCAAGGATCTACATTAGGTGAATTATGATCAGCTCTACGATTTTCTGAAGCAAAACCAAGCTGAGGCTAATGAAGTTAGGAAAGAAAGATTGGCAAAGAATAATGATCATCTTGCATTTATTGCTCAAACACCAACACCTTTACCAGTGAACGCACAACATCAACCATCATCATCTTCCACTCACAACTACATGCAACAACAATACATTCCACAACAACAAACCATTGTAATCCCACAACAACAATTCTACCCACAACAACAACATGTTATTCCACAACAACAATATCCATAATTCCAAGAACCAGAGTTCACTAACAATGAGGAGTCTACTGCTGCTTTGACACAAGCATTTGCTTATTTGACAAAGGCATTCCAAGGACGCTATTCTACACCAACCAACAACAGCCAAAGGATTTCATCGAATACTCGCAACAGGCAAATTGCACAGCCGAGTTTCAACATGGGTCAAGGAGGACAAATGGTTAGTGCTATTAGGAATCAGCAGGGATATGCTACTAGATTTCAGATGGGTTATCAGAATATGCAGAATGCAGGAAATCAGTTGGGTCAGTATGCAGGGAATCAGATGGGTCAATTTGTTGGAAATCAGAGGGGTCAGAATGTTGGGAATCAAACAGTGGGTAATCAGATTGGGAATGTTGCAGCTCCAGCTGTTAGGAATTATGGAAATATGAATCAGGGAAATCCGATAAAGTGTTTCAACTGTCAGGGGGTAGGTCATATGGCAAGGAACTGTCCTACTAAGCCGAAAAAGAAAGATCCATTTTATCTGTAGAAAGCATTGCTGTTGGCACAGAAGGAAGAAGTAAGGTTTCAGTTGAATGCTGAGGAAAATGATTTTATGGCTCTCATGGATGACATGGAAGACCTAGAGGACATTGATGCAAATTGCATATTTATGGCAAATCTTCAGGAGGCTAAGTATGACACGGATTCTGACACACCTCCTGTTTATGACACCAATGCAGTATCTGAGGTACCATTATTCAATACATGCCACAATAATGATATATTGATATGTTTGCTCATGAGGAACAACATTCTAAGACTCCAGCACCCATTTATGATACATACCTGGACACGCCGAGTAGTAGCAATATTAATTCGGCAACTCCAGATGTGAATCATAATGGAGGCTTAGTTTTAGAGTATGCTGAGCATGATGAGGAAACACATGCTCTCTTTGAATCATTATTGAATAATTGTAGCATAGAAATTGAGAAAGTAAAAAAGGTCAATCGCGATGTTAAGGCCGCGAATGAGAAAATGGCCACTGAGCTTGAGAGGTATAAAAAAAATGAAAAAGCTTTTGAGTTTCATAAAAAACGACAGTCAGACTTAGAAACTGGTTATTAAAATTCCGTTTCAAGGGAAAAATTATTGCAAATCAAGTTTGACATACTTGATGTAAAACCCTAAAATCTGAAACATGTAAAATGACCAAATTGCCCCTATAACTCTAAAAATTCAATTAAAGCTTACGTAAAATACCAAATTAATTCCAAACCTTCGGTAATGAGCTACATATGAAGTGAAATATTTTTGAGGTAACCTTTTAACATTTATACAAGTACAAAAAAAAAAAAAAAAGATTTCCTAGGCCTTCATCTAGTGTGTCGTGTGATACAAGGATAAGGACCACAAGTATATCACTCCATAAATATAAAAAATTTCATGTCCTATATTCTTTACACGGTATTTCCTTTCCTTTTTGTGCATACACGGTTTGCCAAAAATATAATACTACACGCTTGCCCTATTCTATTCTACGCCGTATATCACTTCCCTCCCTCCCATTCTCTTTAGCATCGACCCACAACCAGAATAAAACTCACACACACAAAGACAACTTTTGCTGCCAAGGGGAAGAGAAACGAGAAGGTGTTGGTTCCAAGTATAAGTGCACGATGTTGGTGTTTTGTTAAGTGCATTCCAAGTCCTAATCTTGTCTTCCTGTTCGGTTTCGTTCCTCTCCAAGTCGATACCAGGTTCTAGCCCTTATTGTTTTCTTTTCATTCGACATATACTAGGTTAAAACAAGATGATAATCACGCTGGGAAACCAATTTAAATCATGCTTATATATACGTTACGGCCTCGTTAAATTATCACATGAAATCAGGAAGGCGTGCGCCCTTGTAAATTGATTTGGTGTTGCGTTTCGTGGACTGTTTTTGTGCCACTTTTCCAGCCTTTGTCGACCTGAGTACAACCTAAACAAACCTTAATGATCAGCCCTATATGTCACATAAAATCATGGAAGTATACGCCCCTATGAAACTGTTTTATGTCGTGTATGCGGACTGTTTTGGATGTCCTTTTTCAGCCTTTGGTCGACCTGAATTTAACCACTTTACAGGCCCTAAGAACCTGTAATAATGATCATTAAATGAGGCGTGAAAACATAGAAACCCTAGGCTGTTGGCTAACGAGAGTACCATGATTTCATGTGGGAGTTTTGTTGAGTTTTGGTTCGTTAAACCTGAATGTGTTGGGACTGTTTTGCGTGATATTGTGTGAATTGTGGACTAAATGGTTTAAGAAACATGGAGGTCGTATGGTGTTTTAGTTGTGTGTGTCAACATGCTTTCAAAACTGATTTTAATTCGATTCAGGTTATGGCTCGTTTATATGGGTTTGTCTCATTCAGGGTTGGTCTCAACAAGGGTCTCGAGTATGTTCGGTGTCAAGTTTTGATTTAAACAACGGGGTCGAGTAGGTTGCACAAGAGGGTTATCGGGTCGTTTTGGGTATTGAATTAGATTCTAATATGACGAGGTCAAGTGGGTTTTGCATGAACATGCTTACTAAATTTCACAAATCGGTTAAACTAAGAATTTGACATATATTGACATAATAAACCCTAAACTATTATAAGTTGTCATATTAAACCCTATACTTTATTAAATTGACATATTTAACCCTAAACTACTATATTGGTCATTTTAACACTTAAAGATCATTTAATTGTCATATAGAACCTTAAAGTATTAAATTACTAATTCTGGAAACATATTAAATATGCAAACTTGATAATTCGGAAAACTTGTAAAATGGAAAATTACTGAAAATAGAAAGAAAACCTAAAATATGTAATCTAATTAAAATGAGCTTATTAGTAATACGTGATTATTAATTTTTATAGGTTCTGTGAAGAGGGAGTGATCCGTCTCTTGTGACTTTTTTCTCATTTGCTTGCTTTTCGTAAGGTACAGATAATCTGACCTTTCTTTTAAGGTTTCTCATGACCTCTTTCGTATTCTGATCCGTTAGTTTCTGATTCGATTGCTATGATTCCCTTTGCTTGAACCTTCTCTGCTGATTCCATTTGATATGACCTCTGATACGAAGCTATGTTATGAAAACCTTTTTTTTAATTATACCATGGAAATGTTTTGAGAAAAACCATTTTAAAAGATGTTTATAAATGATGCGAAACTACTGTTATATAAAATTGTTACTATATTTTGAAGACTATCTTTATAAAAACTGTTTTGAAAGATTATTTTTATGAAAATCACTTTAAAGGATCATTTTATGAAAATCATGAATAAAGAATTATTTAAAATGGACTGTTGATAGAAACTTCTGAAATGGACTTTTGATCTGAACCTTGCCTTGATTATTTAATATGAACCTTGATCTGATAAATTCTGATTAGGACTTTTGGTACTACTTCTGAGATATTTGATATGAACCATCTGTTATGAACCCTCTGATATGACTCCTTTTGATATGACAGTCTATTTTGATATGATATCTGACTCTTAGTTTGATACCCGAGCCAAAATTTGTTTCCTAGCCATGAAGGTAACTTGGCCATGTCATTGATGCACCAATGGCATGACTCTAGGGCGGTAGAGTGATGTTCCGCCACGTCCCCATTTTGATTATGATATGCGCATTATATTTCATATGGCCAGTATTTGTTTGGGGGGCGCATGGATGCATCCTAGATCTGATCTGTTTAGTGGATTATCTATATATGATTTATTATTGTCTGGTGACTGGTGCTTGTGTGCAATACACGCCTTTCACATATTTCTGGGAGCTAGCTACTCCATTTGAAGAATGAGGACACCCCTCATATTATCTGATTATCTGAGAGGTCTCCCCTCTATATGATTTGAAGATTTATGGTTACGATATGATATGATCTGTTTCTGGGCTCGTGGTGGATTACTATCCCTTTCTCTTTTCCCTTTATGTTTATTCATTAACTTATTCCGAGATCCATATTACATCTGTTTGACCATTGTTTCTGTTATTCTGCATTATTCTCTTTTACTGTTTGTTATCGTTATATCTGTCCACTGAGCTCTCGTAGCTCAGCCGCATTTCTTTTCCTGCGGCAGGTTTTAGTAAAGAGCTGGGAATGGGTGGAGAGTACCTTTGGACTTAGAAGACTGATAGCTATTCTGGATTTAGAAGTGATTAGAAGTTATTATTATTTCGGAATTAGTATTTAGTGGAAGTTCATTTGTAACCTTATAGTATCTGTATTTCATTTGTAACCTTTGAGTATTCTTGTATTGCTATAGATGTATGCTTTGTTTGATCTGATATGAAACCATCATTGTGATATCTTTACCCTTGTCGGGTTGGGGTGTTACAATTTATGGTATCAGAGCGACAGGCTGCGACTCGTAATACATTTACCCTTGACCTGTGAAGTTTGGACCATTAAGTTTCCACTGTAAGCGCTCATAAAATAACCTTTAAGATTTGCGTTAGGATTTCCCTATAGGAACTTAAGCTTTGACCAGTGAGGAATGGGTAGACTATATGGCTTTTGTTTAAGTAGCATTACTTCCGCATCACTCTGATTTATGCCCTGTTTGTTGAGATCACTTTTGGAGATTGAAAACTCATGTTTTGCACCACCTAAGATTCCTACTCCGACATCTGATTCTTTTGAAAATCATTTTAATGTCTCTTCGGGTATTCTGAGAATCTCCATGACGATAACCTACTTGATACATTCTGTTAATTGCTTTCGATAATCTATGAATCTTCTGACCCTATCTGAGTTCGTCTTAAACATCTCCGTTTCCATGAGAAGTCTAGTGGTGTTTTGACCACGAGTATAAGAATGTTTTTCCCCTAAATTCTGAACGATAAGATTTGCGTTGTCGATCTGTTTTCATTGAATAGTTAACTTTGATTTTATTCTGATAAAGGAATTGGTTGGTCGATCACTCAAATATTGACTACTACCCTCCTATGTTTCACTTTCGGTGTTTGAAACCATTTTGAACTCCCTACCACGATGTTCGATTGTTAAGCTTTTGCAATTACTACCTAATTTTGTTCTTCACTTCCGACCTGCCTGATAAACATTCTGATACCTCTCCGACCATTCTGAAGGTCATTTAACCCTAATGTGTTTGACACATTCTATAAATTCATTACCCATGCTGGATATAAGCGTATCATCTGATATTACTATGTCCTTACAATGTCCATTACTACTCCTATGAGGACTCTGGTGATTATTAACCATGGATATAGGAAGTCTATCTTCCCCCTTTAAATAATGAATCTTGCCTGCCAATCAGTTTCCTTTGGAAGGATTTGATGCAAATACTATCTCTGTACGAAGTTGTTAATTGAGCATGATGATGCTGATAACTGATATTTCTTACGTCTCACTTTTGACAGTAATACGATGCTCGTATTACCGATGACTTACAACCTTCCTGCCACTGATACAAAATAGTTAATCAAGACTCCAACACCTTGAATTGTTCGTTTATCCATCTTCACCCTTTAATGAACCATGTACTTGACCTTGATATATGAACTATCCGTCTGGCTTGGCGACTGTACTCATCCTACGAATCCGTTTGCTTTGATATATTCGATTTTGGGTGGTCTTTAAGTTATGGATTGTCTGGTCCTCATACGCTGCCAGGGACTACCGTATCTGATTTGTGACCTTTAGTAATATGTTTCATCCCACTTTCGTTATGATAACCTTTCACCGCTCAAATCTGTTAAGCTTAACGCCGATGTGGAAACATCTGCCTCGATCTCATTTGATTGTCGATTTTCTCCTGACACCTATTACCCATCCTTAGAAGCTTTGGCATTGGAAGTTTTGTTGTACAATTTTTCTGTTGTTCTCAGATGGAACTTTGGGTTTTCCCTCCTGTTGGAGAAGTAGAATGAAATTTGAGCCGATCTCAGTTGACGAACCATGACGCCATAGAAGTGGAGAAATTGGAGAAGATGATGGAATATAATTTTATTCACTTCAGTGTTTCATTTTGAACACCCTGTTAGCTTGTGAAGAAGAAAGAGAAAACTTTGGAGTATTGATTATCGTAAATCTAATCGTATCACTACCATGACCATCTTTCAATTCAGCGTATCAATGATCGATTCTATCTTTGTAAACTCCGTACCAGACGGCCTTTTAATGACGGAAGGATTGAAGAAGCAACCCCAAGGACTTCTAAGAAAAGAGATGACTATTTGAGAGTAATCTCCGAGAAGTATTTCAGTTTTATGCACGAAGAGGAACATGTAGACCAGCTTGTAGGATGACCCTTTATTCTGGAAGAAGTAGATTTGATTAGCGTCCAGAGATTGTAGCAGACAACACTACCATGCATCCGGTGATGACGACAGTTGAGTTGGCGAATTTCAAACTATGCTGAAGACCTGTCTAAGACTCGCAGTCTTGTTTCTCTATTCATTTTAGTTGTACTAAGATGAATTGAGAGCAGAAGCAGACTCGCGGACGGAAGAATGCACAGTAACCATACCGAAGATTCACGTTACTGCACCGCATTCCCCAGAAGAGGTGCCGAAGGCTTGAGGGACCAGACTCGAGTTATACTTCTTTTCCACCCTATGATCATACGATAGACTGCATGGACTTGGAAGAAGTTTAAGATCATGTATTTGAATGGACGATAATTCTGAAGCGAACGTTTGTATTCGGAAGAGTTGATTTGGTGAAAAATGAAGCTATGGACGACGTAATCCATTTCCTCTTGACCTACTCAAATTTCCGTTAACTGATGATAGGACCCCTTTGAATGAGTTATGTTTCCCTGTTAGTAATTCCGCTCGATGTTCATTCTGCGTATGCTAGACGATGGTTTTGTTATGAGGAATTTGGCGAATGATGGACGATTCGATGCTTAAAACGATGTACCAAATTCCGATAGACATTCTGGGACTTCCGTTAATTCTTTCGAGTAGTTCGTTCTCCTCTTAGCTATGGATTTGATTTTTGATGACCTCTGAGACTGTAGAAGTACTAGGTGGATTAAGATAGGTGGCTTTGATTACGACTTGAGATAGAGTATGATCATCATGAGGGCATATTTATGTGGTGCTAGTATTATGACGCCTGATCAACGTGATAATACTTACACCATATAACGTGCACTCATTGTGGCCATAGGATGTCTTGGGGGAGTACCTAAGAATTTTAGAATCTGATCTCCGTTGGTTATCCGTGATTAGTGAGACTTTAGGTTCATTCTACCTATGCGTATACTCTGTTTTCGTTCATTTAATATCGGGATGATTTTGGACTCTCGTGTTTCATTCTGTTGACCTCAGTTATAAATCTTGAACTCCCTTTGGAACCCTCTACTGTTGATACAGTCAATTTGATGTGAACTCTTGTTCGTATTCCATATGAGCTTCCTGAAGATTCACCTATCGTCCATTTTATGTTGCATGGATCTTTGATCAGAAATAAACTTATATTGTCTCCTTCTGAGGAATCTGAACCCAACTTGTTTTAATTGAGTCATGAGAAACCATTTCTGTTTGAAGATCCTTTTTGGAAGAACCTCCCCGGGCGTGAGGATGTTCGTGACGATCTTTTACGATTTGCTACGACGTTGTCTAACCTTGCGACTCCAAATTTCGAGGACGAAATTTTTTGTTAGAGGGGAAGAGTTGTAAAACCCTAAAATCTGAAACATGTAAAATGACCAAATTGCCCCTATAACTCTAAAAATTCAATTAAAGCTTACATAAAATGCCAAATTAATTCCAAACCTTCGGTAATGAGCTACATATGAAGTGAAATATTTTTGAGGTAACCTTTTAACATTTATACAAGTACAAAAAAAAAAAAAAATAGATTTCCTAGGCCTTCATCTAGTGTGTCGTGTGATACAAGGATAAGGACCACAAGTATATCACTCCATAAATATAAAAGATTTCATGTCCCATATTCTTTACACGGTATTTCCTTTCCTTTTTGTGCATACACGGTTTGCCAAAAATATAATACTACACGCTTGCCCTATTCTATTCTACGCCGTATATCACTTCCCTCCCTCCCATTCTCTTTAGCATCGACCCACAACCAGAATAAAACTCACACACACAAAGACAACTTTTGCTGCCAAGGGGAAGAGAAACGAGAAGGTGTTGGTTCCAAGTATAAGTGCACGATGTTGGTGTTTTGTTAAGTGCATTCCAAGTCCTAATCTTGTCTTCCTGTTCGGTTTCGTTCCTCTCCAAGTCGATACCAGGTTCTAGCCCTTATTGTTTTCTTTTCATTCGACATATACTAGGTTAAAACAAGATGATAATCACGCTGGGAAACCAATTTAAATCATGCTTATATATACGTTACGGCCTCGTTAAATTATCACATGAAATCAGGAAGGCGTGCGCCCTTGTAAACTGATTTGGTGTTGCGTTTCGTGGACTGTTTTTGTGCCACTTTTCCAGCCTTTGTCGACCTGAGTACAACCTAAACAAACCTTAATGATCAGCCCTATATGTCACATAAAATCATGGAAGTATACGCCCCTATGAAACTGTTTTATGTCGTGTATGCGGACTGTTTTGGATGTCCTTTTTCAGCCTTAAGTCGACCTGAATTTAACCACTTTACAGGCCCTAAGAACCTGTAATAATGATCATTAAATGAGGCGTGAAAACATAGAAACCCTAGGCTGTTGGCTAACGAGAGTACCATGATTTCATGTGGGAGTTTTGTTGAGTTTTGGTTCGGTAAACCTGAATGTGTTGGGACTGTTTTGCGTGATATTGTGTGAATTGTGGACTAAATGGTTTAAGAAACATGGAGGTCGTATGGTGTTTTAGTTGTGTGTGTCAACATGCTTTCAAAACTGATTTTAATTGCGATTCAGGTTATGGCTCGTTATATGGGTTTGTCTCGTTCAGGGTTGGTCTCAACAAGGGTCTCGAGTATGTTCGGTGTCAAGTTTTGATTTAAACAACGGGGTCGAGTGGTTGCACAAGAGGGTTATCGGGTCGTTTTGGGTATTGAATTAGATTCTAATATGACGAGGTCAAGTGGGTTTTGCATGAACATGCTTACTAAATTTCACAAATCGGTTAAACTAAGAATTTGACATATATTGACATAATAAACCCTAAACTATTATAAGTTGTCATATTAAACCCTATACTTTATTAAATTGACATATTTAACCCTAAACTACTATATTGGTCATTTTAACACTTAAAGATCATTTAATTGTCATATAGAACCTTAAAGTATTAAATTACTAATTCTGGAAACATATTAAATATGGAAACTTGATAATTCGGAAAACTTGTAAAATGGAAAATTACTGAAAATAGAAAGAAAACCTAAAATATGTAATCTAATTAAAATGAGCTTATTAGTAATACGTGATTATTAATTTGTATAGGTTCCGTGAAGAGGGAGTGATCCGTCTCTTGTGACTTATTTCTCATTTGCTTGCTTTGCATAAGGTACATACATTCTGACCTTTCTTTTAAGGTTTCTCATGACCTCTTTCGTATTCTGATCCGTTAGTTTCTTATTCGATTTCTATGCTTCCCTTTGCTTGAACCTTCTCTGCTGATTCCATTTGATATGACCTCTGATACGAAGCTATGTTGTGAAAACCTTTTTTTAATTATACCATGGAAATGTTTTGAGAAAAACCATTTTAAAAGATGTTTATAAATGATGCGAAACTACTGTTATATAAAATTGTTACTATATTTTGAAGACTATCTTTATAAAAACCGTTTTGAAAGATTACTTTTATGAAAATCACTTTAAAGGATTGTTTTATGAAAATCATGAATAAAGAATTATTTAAAATGGACTGTTGATAGAAACTTCTGAAACGGACTTTTGATCTGAACCTTGCCTTGATTATTTAATATGAACCTTGATCTGATAAATTCTGATTTGGACTTTTGGTACTACTTCTGAGATATTTGATAGGAACCATCTGATATGACTCCTTTTGATATGACAGTCTGTTTTGATATGATATCTGACTCTTAGTTTGATACCCAAGCCAAAATCTGTTTCCTAGCCATGAAGGTAACATGGCCATGTCATTGATGCACCAATGGCATGACTCCAGGGCGGTAGAGTGATGTTCCGCCTTGTCCCTATTTTGATTATGATATGCGCATTATATTTGTTATGGCCAGTATTTGTTTGGGGGGTGTATGGATGCATCCTAGATCTGATATGTTTAGTGGATTATCTATATATGATTTATTATTGTCTGGTGACTGGTGCTTGTGTGCAATACACGCCTTTCACATATTTGTGGGAGCTAGCTACTCCATTTGAAGAATGAGGACACCCCTCATATTATCTGATTATCTGAGAGGTCTCCCCTCTATATGATTTGAAGATTTATGGTTACGATATGATATGATCTGTTTCTGGGCTCGTGGTGGATTACTATCCCTTTCTCTTTTCCCTTTATGTTTATTCATTGACTTATTCCGAGATCCATATTACATCTGTTTGACCATTGTTTCTGTTATTCTGCATTATTCTCTTTTACTGTTTGTTATCGTTATATCTGTCCACTGAGCTCTCGTAGCTCAGCCGCATTTCTTTTCCTGCGGCAGGTTTTAGTAAAGAGCTGGGAATGGGTGGAGAGTACCTTTGGACTTAGAAGACTGATAGCTATTCTGGATTTAGAAGTGATTAGAAGTTATTATTATTTCGGAATTAGTATTTAGTGGAAGTTCATTTGTAACCTTATAGTATCTGTATTTCATTTGTAACCTTTGAGTATTCTTGTATTGCTATAGATGTATGCTTTGTTTGATATGATATGAAACCATCATTGTGATATCTTTACCCTTGTCAGGTTGGGGTGTTACACTTGATGTTAATTCACACATGAAAATAAAATCCTTAAACGCGGAAATTTCTGATTTGAAAAACCAACTTTCTAAACAAAAATCAACTTGTTCTGATCTTGAAAAAGAAAAGAAACAGTTGAAAGCAGATTTTTCAAAACGAGAAAACGATCTTCTTGATGAAATCATTGAGAAACAAGAAACAATCAAAAACTTGGAAGATTTGCTTGTGAAAATGGGTCATTCAAGTCAAACCATTCATATGCTTATTAAAGATCCAAATCCGTTTTTATATACAATGAAGAAAATGGCTATCGGTTGTGAAAATCCTTATACTCTCAAGAAAGCTCAGAAAGAACAGAATGTTTTGTACAATGGAAATATAATATATGCTAAACATGATCCTCCCGCTGTTCGGGATACTGACGAAACGATTGAGCTTGTTGAAGAGAGTCGAATTAAAATGAAAAAAACCAATTGATTACAATTGACTTAACAAACTTTTTGGAATTCCTTTTGTTCCACAAAAATAAACACCAAAATTTTCCAAAAAACCAGTTGTTACGACACCTGTTGCAAAACAAAAAGTTGTTTCTAAAACTCTTTCAAACTTGGAGCAAATGTCCTCAAACAATCCTTTTAACGCAAATGCTACTAGAGGATTTTTAGATGATGTTAAAACGATAATTGAAACACTTCAAAAAATTATTGCATCCAAAACTACTATCAGTGTTAACAACTGGCATTCAAGCTTTCATGCAGAAATGAAAAAGGTGTTTGAAACAGAAATTACTAATCCACTGAATAACATCCACGAGAGAGTAATTCATTTTGAACAAGCATTTTTGAATTAAACAGCCGACTTTGTCAAGGACCACAAATCCCTGGTGAAGGAAGCTAACGAAAATATTGAAAACATCAAAGTTTTGGAAAACCTAAATGACTCTCTCTTCGAAGCAGTTATGTATTATGTCCATCATTTTACAAACATATTCTGTTGAAGATGATGAAAGACTGCGAGCTGAGACCTCTGCAATTGTTTCAAAATATGAAAATGCTCTTATTAAACTTGAAAAAGAAAACGTGTCATATTTTAAACAACTTGATCGAAAAACCGGGAAATGCAAGTATGACAAACTGTGGTATGAGCGTGCCTACAAGGACATAAAAGAGCAAATGATCTCTTAAGGGCTCAGCTGGAAAGTCAAAAAGGGAAGGGTAGGGATACTAAGTTTGCAAAACCATCGACTTCGGACAAACCAAATACTTCAAAACCAGTTGTTAAACCAAAAATGTCGATTTCTCAATTTGTTCCAAAAGTCGATGTGAAAAATGATTTGACAAAACCATTCACTCCAACACCGTTGCCCAAGCAAAATGAAAAAGAAAATATTGTTGATAAAGGAAAAGCGGTTGTCGAAACACCAAAAGTGATAGCACCGTGCCTTTACAGAATTAGTCCCACTATTGCATCTGCCTCCACGTCTAAAACATATGGGACAAATGACAAGAGCGTAAAAGATAATCCAAAAGAGTCTAGGAATGCTAAAACAACTTTTAAGCACAACAATATAAATCCTAATGCGTGTGCCTTACCTTCTACAAGATTAGAAAGCACCTCTAGGAGCAGCAGACTACAGCCTAGGAGTAATACAAGGAACAATATATTCTCGCCTGTCTCTAAGAGTAGATGCCATAATAAAGTTGAAGAAGTAGAAGAACACCCTAGGAATTTATCGCTTTGTAATAAGAGACATATGTCATCTAAATGGAATGTCAAAAGTACTGTTTCTAATGCATGTAATGACTCTATTTGTTTAATGTGCAAGAAATGTTTATCTAATGATGTTTGTGATGATTATGTTTCTAAAAATGTGAATGTTACGCCTGAACAGAAGAACATTCCAAAAGGAACTAGTGCTAGATCTAGATCTATAGGAAGACTAATTGCACGATTTAGGTCAACCACTAGTAGTCAAATGCATAGGAACTATCTTAATTATTGTGTATGGAAACCAACAGGTAGAGAGTTCAGACTTCAGAATGGCAAATTGAAAGCTGTTCAAATTGAACCAGTAGAAACTTTCTATAAGTGTGATCCGGATGTTACCCCTAACCCCATGGAACCAAATTTTAAACGGTTTCCAAATACAAACTCTTCTGTTCTTTGCAGGTTATCGAAATATGTCTTTAGATCGTCGAATTGGGTTGCTCCAAGCACATGAACGGGAATCTAAAGCTGTTGATCAATTTCTTCTGGAAATTCATGGGAACTGTACGCTTTGGAAATGATCATGTAGCAGCTATTTTGGGTTATGGAGATCTTCAATTTTGGAATTATTTAATCACTCGAGTTTACTACGTCGAAGGATTGAGACACAACTTGTTTTCAGTTGGGTAGTTTTGTGATGCAGATTTAGAGGTTGCATTTAGGAGAAACACGTGCTTTGTTAGAAATTTGGTTGGCGATGATCTCTTAACTGGGAATCGTGACACCAACCTATATGCTATCGACATCAACCAAATGGCCTCTTCATCACCAATTTGTCTTATGACAAGAGTGTAACACCCCCAAAATCATGGTTTAGCGGAAGCATACATGTTTGGGTGCTACTAAATTGGTATCACAACACAAAGTATAAAGAATGGTTTTACCTCAACCATTTAAAATAGGTTTCATATTCAAAAATGATTTGTTTACAATATTTCAAAAACGGTGCGAAAATATAAGCCCGTAAAAGATTTTTAGGTAGTCCCAATTATATAAGAGTCTTCTATGACCATGCCATGCCCTGCCGAAAGCCTCCACAATTAGATTATCACTTTAAACCTGAAAATACATGCTAAAGTGTCAACATGAGGTTGGTGAGTTCATAGGTTTTGTTAATACAAATATCGTCTCAAAAACGTTATTTATATTATTCGATCTTTTCTTGGTTTTGTTAATGACAAATAAAAGGAATATCTTTTAGCAAATAATAAATACTAGCTTAAGTCTCTTAAGTACACATTTTACACTTCACATAATAACCAAGAATTACAAGTTTGCTTATTTAGTAACTTGTTGGGTCTAAAAGGCTGCTGATTCTAGAAACATAACTCTGCTGGATAGTTTGTGACTCTGCTGATTAGTGTATTAACTCTGCTGTTTTGATAACTCTGCTATTTTGGATAATAGGCATAGTGTAACTCTGCTGCTAGCTCACGAAGACTCTGCTGCTAGAAGATTTACTCTGCTGCTTATTAGATATATATAGTATGTTAAGGATAAATATAGAAAAGATACGTATGAATATTTTTCTTGTATAGGAAGTCTTGTAAACCGACTAGGACTCCTTATGCTATAAAAGGAGGTTCTAGGGTTAGAGTTAGAGATCGATTATCTTAGCATACGTATTGTTTTACACTTCAAGGTTTCTTGTAACCCTATTGCTATTCAGAGCAATCGTATTAATATATTGAAGTGTTGTTTGAGAATTTGTTTGTGTTTATTCTTCTTAAAGATCAAGTATTAGTTTCCGCATAATATTTGATATACAACTCAAGATCAGTTTCTATACCGATTACCTTAGATTTATCTAAAGTAATTAATAAGATCGTGAAGCTCAACTGGGATCAACAAGTGGTATCAGAGCTTGTGATCTAGAAACTGTAAGCAATGGACTCCGACTCTACACACATGGTTACTGCATCAAGGGTTCCCATGCTCAAGACTGGAGAGTATGAGATCTAGAAGATGAGGATTCAACAATACATAAGAATGGTTGATTATTCACTTTGGGAAGTCATTATTAATGGCGACAGTGTGCAAACCAAGACTGCTACTGGATCAGTCTTGACTCTCAAGACAAGTGAGGAGAAAGCACAGAGAAGATTGGAGGTTAAGGCTCACAGTATTCTCATGATGGGAATACCTAATGATTATCAATTGAGCTTTAATCATATTGAGTCTGCTAAGGAGTTATGGGAAGCAATTGAACTTCGATTTGGTGGGAATGAAGCTACAAAGAAATCAAGAAAGAATCTACTGAAGCATCAGTTTGAAACTTTCACTGCTTTAAGTTCTGAGGACATTGAGGGAACCTATGATCGACTTCATAAGCTAACCAGTCAAATGGCTCTTTTGAAGATTGAGCCATCACAAGAAGATGTCAATCTAAAGTTTCTGAGAAGTCTATCTTCTGAATGGAACACTCATACAGTGGTTTGGAGACATAAGGAAGATTTTGATACTATGACATTGGATGATCTGTATAAAAACTTGAAGGTGTATGAATCTGAAGTTAAAGGATTGTCAAGCTCATCCACTACCACAAATAATCTTGCTTTTGTTTCCTCAAGCAACAAGACTACTGGTAGACATCAAGAACAGCACTCTGCTGCTGGTGCTTTTGCTCCTGCTGTTGGTTCACATGTCTCTGCTGCTGACTCTGCTAACACCAACACCATCAGTGATGCTGCAATTTGTGCTTATTTGGCTGAACTTACTACAAGTACTTCAGTCATGCCTCAAGATCTGGATGAACTTGATCCTGATGATGTTGAGGAGATTGATATGCAATGGCAATTTGCAATGCTTACTATGAGGGCAAGAAGGTTTCTTAAGCGTACTGGGAAAGAGATGAAGTTCAGAAGGAATAAGAGTATGGGATTTGACAAGTCAAAGGCTGAATGTTTTAATTGCAGAAAGAAGGGACACTTTGCAAGAGAATGCAAAGCACCAAAAAGAAGCAATGAAAATTTCAAGAAGTCTGCTGATGAAGAGCCAAATTCTACTACTGCTATGGTATCATGTGATGGGTTAGGTGATTTTGATTGGAGTGATCTTGCTGAGGATGGTCCAAATTGTGCATTGATAGCTGAAGAAGATCCTGAAGTACAGCATTTTGCTCTCATGGCCTATTCTTCTTCTGGATCAGACTCTGAGGTATCAAATGAATCATCTTGTTCTTTTAAATCATGTTCTGATACAATTGAGATACTTAAGTATAGCAATGGAAGCCTTAAAATGGAAAATGAAACACTTAAGCTAGATAATCTTAGTTATGAATATGGTTTAAAGAACTTAGAAGAGAAACTAGAGTTTTTATAAAAAGGTTGAAATTGAATACCTTGATCAGATCACTATCCTGAAAAATGAAATTATCAAGAAAGATGATGAGATTAAGGTTCTTATGGAAAAAGTAGGAGAGGCTGAACAGGCTAGAGATTTAGCTAAAAGTGAGACTGAAAAACACATTGTTAGGGTGGAAAAACAACAATTTGCCACTGACATTCTCAGTAAACCATTAGGAAGACACTTTAATGGTATAGGATATAATGCTGTTGCTCACCCTACAAAGCTTAGTGCCAATGCCCCTCCTACTAGGACACTAACTTTCATATCTGAGTCTGGAGCCACACCTGTAGGTGAAACTAGTAAACCTGTAGTTGAAACTAATGAAAAAGAAATAGTATCACCTAAGGTTGAGGTAAAGAAGTATGAACAAGCACCCCTGATTGAAGATTGGGTGTCTGACAGTGATGATGATGAAGTAGAATCTGATTCAACCTCTAAGAACAAAAAGGAAGAAATTCCTACTGTTGTTGAATCAAAAGTACCTAGGGCTAAAAGGGTTGATTTTGTTAAGCCTAGTTTGGTAAAGGTATCTCTAGGAAGATGGCTGAGTATGAAAACACACCTAGAGTATATCCTAAAAGAACAAATAACTTGCCTAGGGGAAAACAGAGAAATTGGAATAACCTAGTTTCACACAAATTAGGTACTGATTTTCAATTACTTAAAAAGGCATGTTATTGTTATGGTAGTTTTGAACATCTGCAAGATGAGTGCTATAAGAAACCAGCTTGGAACCAATACACTAGGGTGAACCATAGAAAATTTGCAAGAAAGACTCACCCTCACCCCAAAAGAAATATGGTTCCCAGGGAAGTTTTGATGAGAGATGGTACTTCTAGAGTTATCTCTCCTATTGTACCAACAGTGCCCATAAAGAAGGAAATAGTCAACTCTGCTGTTAAAGCAAACTCTGCTGTTAAGGCAGACTCTGCTGTTTTGCCTAAAGTTGTTACTGATACTGTTGTGGGAAATCATTTTTATGCTGTTAAAGCCTCAGCTTGCTGGGTCTGGAAACCAAAAGTTAAAGTTATAGATCATGTTCTCAGACACAGCAGTGCACCAATGCAGTTGAAGAAATTTGACTACTTTGATGCACAAGGTAGATCCAAGTCAGTAATGGCTTGGGTCCCCAAGAGAAACTAATTCTCTTACTTTTTGTGCAGGGCAATCTACAAAAGGAGCTAAAGGATAAATGCATTTTTGATAGTGGATGCTCTTCACACATGACTGGAGACCAGAGCAATTTGGAGAATTTTGAAGCTTTGGATGGTGGATATGTTGCTTTTGGGAATGACCCCAAAGGAGGAAAGATTGTTGGAAAAGGCATAATCAGAACTGGAAAATTGGATTTTGAGAAAGTGTATTTGGTGAATGGTTTAAAGTTCAATCTTTTTAGTGTCTCACAAATGTGTGACAGAAAGAATTTTGTTCTTTTTACAGACACTGAATGTCTTGTCTTATCTCCCGACTTTAAGATACCTGATGACAAATTAGTACTTCTTAAAGTCCCTAGAAATGACAACATATACAGTGTGGACATAAAGAACATTATTCCCAAAAGAGATTTAACTTGTCTGTTTGCCAAAGCCACTATTGATGAATCCAAACTATGGCATAGAAGGCTTGGACATCTGAACTACAAGGCTATCAACAAGTTGGTGAAAGGGAACATGGTCAGAGGATTACCTTCAAAGATTTTTGAGAATCCTGAAGTATGTGTTGCTTGTCAAATGGGAAAGCAACATAGAGCATCTTGTAAGTCCAAATTGGTGAATTCCATAACTGAACCTTTGTTTATGTTACACATGGACCTATTTGGACCCACTTATGTGAATAGTTTGAACAAAAAGATGTATGGCTTAGTGGTTACTGATGATTTTAGTAGGTTCACTTGGGTATTCTTCCTAGCTACTAAGAATGAGACTCCTGGTATTCTTAAGGCTTTTATTACTAGGATAGAAAACCTATTTAATCACAAGGTTAAGATCATCAGATGTGACAATGGAACTGAGTTTAAGAATCAAGTAATGAATCAGTTCTGTGAGGAAAAGGGTATAACTAGACAATTTAGTGTGGCTAGAACTCCTCAGCAAAATGGTGTGGCTGAGAGGAGAAATAGAACATTAATTGAAGCTGCTAGGACTATGTTGTCAGAGTCTAAGTTACCCACTATCTTTTGGGCTGAAGCAGTCAACACTGCTTGCTATGTGCAAAATAGAACTAAGATAGTTAAACCTCACAATAAGACCCCTTATGAGTTATTGCATGGTAGGAAACCACTGATTGATTTCTTTAGACCATTTGGGTGTCCTGTCACTATCTTAAACACCATTGACCAATTAGGCAAGTTTAGTGAGAAAGCAGACATAGGTTACTTTGTTGGATACTCTACTGTAAGTAAGGCTTTTAGGGTTTTCAATCAAAGGACTGGGCATGTGGTGGAAAATTTGCATGTTAAAATTAGAGAAACCACACCTAATGTTGATGGAAAAGGTCCTGAGTGGATGTTTGATATTGATTCTTTAACCAAGAGTATGAATTATCAACCAGTCATTGCAGGTTCTACTAACATGTCTGCAGGTACACAAACTAACCCTAATGCAGGTACACAAGCAAAGAAGGATGAGCCTGCAGAGGAGTTTGTTTTGATTGAAAGAAGCAAGTTTGATCAGTACTTCACACCAACTGATAAAGAAGGAAAAAGTTCAGATGATGCTGCTGTTCATAAGGAAGTTCCAAAGATTAATGTAGAAGGTGATGATGAAGATTCTCATGATGTCAAGAATGATGATAAGGAATGGACTACAGAGTCAGATGTTGCTGGGCAACAAGGAAATAAACATAGCAGCAGTTCTCTCAACTCTGCTGCCAAGCCAAAGCACTCTGCTGTCAAGCCAAAGCACTCTGCTGTTAGGCCGAAACACTCTGCTATTAGGTTTGGTGACTCTGCTGCTATGGACAAGGACTCTGCTGCTGTTAAAGATGGTGATTCTGATGATGATTCTGCTGATGAGATGCCTGAATTAGAAGAAGTGTATGTGGATACTGATGATGAAGTTGTTGATGTATTTAGTGCTGAAGCTGATTTATCAAATTTGGAGACTGACATACCTGTTAGTCCCACACCAACAACAAGAATCCACAAGAATCATCCAAAAGAGCAAATAATTGGTGATGTTCACTCTGCTGTTCAGACTAGAAGTAAATCAAAAGGGTTGAGTGATTTGCTTGATCAGGGATTGTTTGCTCAAACACTTAAGAAGAGGAATAGCCACAAGGATTTACAAAATTGCATATTTGCCTGTTTCTTATCTCAAGAAGAACCCAAGACCATTCACAAGGCTTTGAAAGATGAAAGTTGGGTTGAAGCTATGCAAGAGGAGTTGCTGCAGTTCAAGCTTCAGGAGGTCTGGACATTAGTTGATTTGCCTAATGGAAAAAGGGCAATTGGTACAAAATGGGTGTTCAGATGTAAAAGAGATGAAAGAGGTATTGTCATCAGAAACAAGGCTAGATTGGTGGCTCAGGGATACACTCAGGAAGAAGGGATAGACTATGATGAGGTCTTTGCCCCAGTTGCAAGATTGGAGGCTATCAGACTTTTCTTGGCATATGCCTCATACAAGAATTTTCTTGTGTATCAAATGGATGTCAAAAGTGCTTTCTTGTATGGAAAGATACCTGAAGAGGTTTATGTGATGCAACCACCTGGGTTTGAAGATCCTAAGTATCCTGATAGGGTCTACAAGGTGAAGAAAGCACTGTATGGACTACATCAAGCTCCTAGAGCTTGGTATGACACCTTATCTCAGTATTTGTTAAAAAATGGCTTTTACAGAGGAACCATTGATAAAACATTGTTCATTAAGAAAGACAAAAAGGATATTCTACTTGTTCAGGTTTATGTAGATGATATCATTTTTGGGTCTACAAATAAGGTTTATGTGAAGGATTTGAGAAGCTAATGCACAGCAGGTTTGAGATGAGTTCTATGGGAGAACTGACTTTCTTTTTAGGGCTTCAAGTAAAGCAGAAGTCAGATGGGATTTTTATTAGCCAAGACAAGTATGTGGCTGATATGTTGAAGAAATTTGGTTTCAAGGATGTGAAAGCAGCCAAGACACCCATGGATAAAAATAAACCTTTGCTCAAGGATGAAGATGGAGTAGAGGTTGATGTACATCTATACAGATCAATGATTGGCTCATTGATGTATCTGACTGCTTCAAGGCCAGATATCATGTTTTCTGTGTATGCTTGTGCTAGATTCCAAGTGTCCCCAAAAGTTTCACACTTGGAAGTAGTCAAAAGAATTTTTAGGTACCTAAAGGGTCAACCAAAATTGGGTCTTTGGTATCCTAATAATTCACCATTTGACTTGAGAGCATACTCAGATAGTGACTATGCTGGAGCTACTATGGACAGAAAATCAACCACTGGAGGCTGTCAGTATCTTGGTCATAGGCTGATCTCTTGCCAATGTAAGAAACAAACAGTGGTGGCTAATTCGACAACTGAAGCAGAATATGTTGCTGCTTCTAGCTGCTGTGGACAAGTGCTCTGGATTCAGAACCAATTGCTGGATTATGGGTACAATTTCATGAACACAAAAATTTTTATTGACAACAACAGCACAATGTGTATTATAAAAAATCCTGTTTTGCATTCTAAAACAAAACACATAGAGATAAGACATCATTTTATTAGAGATTGTTATGAGAAAAAGTTAATTCAAGTGGTTAAAATTCATACTGACAACAATGTTGCTGATTTACTTACAAAATGTTTTGACATAAGTAGATTTCAGTTTCTAGTTGCTAGTATTGGCATGATCAATCTTTAAAACTTTTAACTATCTTATCTCTGTATGTTTTTGTAAATTTTTGTAAGGATTTGTGCTGTTTGTTAAGTCAAAATTTGTTGTTTGCTGTTTAGTTGTCTGCTGCTATGCTACTTTGCTGCTATTATGGAATATTCTTGTTTGTGTTTGTTGTTTGCTACTAACCTTTTGCAGATACATATACATACACAATCAAGTAAAGCAAGGAAACATAAAAGGTTCATTCATTCATAAGCAAAGTACAGAGGAAGTTTTCTTACAACCATCCTTCTTAAGAAACATCAAAAGACAACAAGCTACAAAGATTCACAACCTACATCTTAGCAAAGTCAGGCATGACCTTGCTACGCGGTCCCCTAGTGCCCATGGCTTCAAACACCCTTGGACAGGGGAGTGCAAGTACTATTGGACGAGGAGGTGGACTCTGCTGCTGGTTTGATGCGGGAGCTGCTTTCTTTTGCTGCTTGTTCTTCTTTGGCACAGAGGGTTTCTTCTCAACCGTACTTGGCTTTGGATGAGGCATGTGGACACTCTTTGCAAAGGCGGTGGCGGCATTCTCCATTTGTTTTCTGCAGTTCAGCGGTCAACGGATGTTTTGAAGGAATGATCTCCCAGGCCCCTTGGTAGTAAGTCATTGATTTAGGCCACTTTGCTGTTTCCTCATCGCTTGAATCTTCAAACGAAGATGGTGTTGATGGGAGTGGATCTGAGTATGAATCTTCCATGACTGCTTTTCCTTTTTGTTGTGATGTTGATGCTTTCTGCGGAAAGTAACTTGCCCACCCTTGTGAGTCATTGGATGAGGAGTCAGAGGAGATCTCGATGATTGGAGTTTTTGAAGAACTCATTGATGTTGAATTGATTTTGAGTTATGGTTTGCGAATTGGGATTTGTTAAAGAGATTAAAGGATTTATGGAATTGAATGTGGGGTTGGTATGGTATTTAAGGAGGTAATTTTTGATGATTTTGGGAATGTTGACTTTAGGTCAACACTTTCATAACTCTGCTGATGAGTTTGAAAGTTGAAGGGTCAAACTGTAACTTTTGGCGCGTTCTTAAACCTAATTGAATCAAAACGGTATCTTTCACCAATTTGATCTCATTAGATTTTACTTGCTCCAAATTACATTCGATTTTCACCCAAGAACAACAATTCATAACATTTCACCCAAAACCCCCAAATCAAATGGCGCAAAGACTGTTTCTGGATGAACACAATCAGATAGCATTTCTCAGTAAGGTTACTGCTGCTGATGGATTTTATGAGGTTATGGATTTTCTGAGTTCGTCTACATTAAGGTATGCGTTAACAGCTGATCCTACCATTTATATATCTCATATGAAACAATTTTGGTCAACTGTTAAGTTGGATGTATTAGATGGTGAGGAACGATTGATAGGTAGTGTAGATGGGGAGAATATTGTAGTAAGTGAAACAACAATTAAGAGAAGTTTGCGCTTATCTGGTATATCAACACCCCCTACCATTACCCAAGAAACTATTATGACTGAGCTTGAGAATATTGGCTATGAGAGACCTGAGGTTGGTGGTACATTTTTGAAAGGTCGTCTCTGTCCACATTGGAAGTTTTTGCTACATACACTTCAACACTACCTGTTTCCCAAAGTAGGTGGATGGAGTGAGTTTAGTGCCTCTCAGGCTATGGCCTTAGTATGTTTAGCTACAGGGCAGCCCTTTGATTTTTCTGCTATGATATTTGAGGGGATGAAGAAGTTTGTGAAGAAGAAGTTTTACTTGTACCCAAGGTTTCTACAACTTATTATAAATAGACAGCTAAGGGAACCATTGAGGCATGTAAATGTTGAGCCCTGTAGTAGAATGGCAATCAAGATGTTTGCATTTTTAAAGAAGAATGGGAAAGGTTTTTCTGGCACTATAACTCCCCTGACTGCACATATCTTGACTGTTGTGGCTGCAGTGAATGAGGATGAAGAGGCTGGCACACCCACAGCTTCCCATCACACATCCTCATCAACAAGTTTGAATGATTCAGTGTCACATGAAACCCAAAACACCCAATCACCTAGGACTTCACAACATGAGAACATTGTGCTACCTCAGGCCAATGTTAGTATGGTAGCAGATGAGGCTGATACAGGTGTTGGAGGTATCATGATGGAAGAGGCTGGCACTACTGTTTCCAACTTAGTAGTTGAACAGGACAGTGTCAACATAATTAAGACCTCAACCATGGCAACATCTTTTGTAGAAGGTTCTCAAGAACCCAATACAACTGATGGTAACCCCAGCCAAGTGGCTTCTATGGGGGGCTCAGATGTTCATCCTAGGGATGAGACTGAGTTTGTGTCCCAAGATTCACCTCTCGGAGAAGGTAATACATCTCGAAGTGATGAGGACAGAGATGAAACTATTGAATTGATGGATACTAATGTACATATTGACATTGCAAATGATACACCTCTCGGACCAGGTCACACAGGTAGAAGTGTTGATGCTAGTATTGAACATGACAATGAGGATTTGATGGTTAAAACACCAGTACATAATGTCAATTCCAATGATCAACCTCTCGGGTCAGGTTACACAGACCGAAGTTGTGAGGATATCATGAAACAATTGAAAGAATTGACGGAAAATTGTGCAAAATTGTCAAAGGAGGTCCTTGGTCTTCGCAAGGAGTTAAAGAAAGTTAAAGCTACTCAAGGTGCTGAAATAAGGAGACTTAAGCTAAGGGTTACACACCTTGAGGGGAGGCTAAAGAAGAGTTCCAAACCAAGTTTGGAAGAGGATGCTTCCAAACAGGGGAGGAATGATCAGGAGGCTCAGGTGAATGATCAGGATCAGGAAGGTGTAATGGGTTCAGGGGAGGTTGTTAAAGATTTCATTGAAAATGTTGGTGATGAGAGTGGAAAGGTTGACTCTGCTGATGATGAACATTCTGCTGATGAAGAACACTCTGCTGATGGGTTAAAGGTTTCTGCTGATGAGACTGAGCAGAGTGAAGGAGTAAAGGACTCTGCTGGAGTAAAGAACTCTGCTGATTCAGATGATGAACAGATGACTTTAGCTCAAGTGTTGCTGAACATGAACAAAGAAGCTAAAACACCCACACAATCACAACAACCTGCTGCTGAATCAAGTGAAAAGTTTGAAAGGATGCAAAAGTTGGCTGATGAACAAGCTCAAATTGCTCAAGATGAAGAATATGCAAGAAGAGTTGCAGCTGAAGAGGAAGGAAATCAGTTTGAATTTATGGACAGCTCTACATTTAAAGAAGTTAGTCAAGAAGAATTTGATGAACAATTGCAGTATTTTGTTGATTCTGATATGATTGTTAGAGGAGAAGCTTTCTTGATAACTAATGATGAGCAGTTAGATGGAAGTGAAAAGACAAAAGAGCTTGTTGATTTTATTCTTAAAAAGAATGGATTAGCTAAGTGGGAGGAGTTGATTAAGAGGATTGAAGATGCACAGAAGCATGGTTACAAGCAAAAGTCATCTTCAAGGAAAGCATTGGTAAATGACATGAAGTACTATTTAAAGAATGCAAGAGGCTATCAGATGAAGGATTTCAAAGGAAAGTCAGATCACTTAATTGAAAAGGAATTTTATGAAACTTATGCTAAGTTAAATCCAAGAAAAGTTTCTGAGAAGAAGAGAAATCCAGAAGTTATGGGATCTGACAGTATGAAAGCATCTGGGAGTGGAAGTGTTTCAAAGCCCATAGTATCTGATGTTGAAAAGGAGAAAGAAATTGTTGTTGAAGCTGAAGTTATGACTGAAGCCTCTGCTGGTACAAAGAGATATAAGAGGAAAGTGAAGCAGGTGGGTAGGAAAAAGAGAAGAACACAGTCAGTAGTGATGAGTGATTCGGATAAAGAGGAGAAAGAGAGTAGTGATTCAGGGAAAGAAGAAGTGACTGCAGATGATATGCAAGGAATTATGCATCTCAAAGTTCATGAACCTCAAGAAGAGCCTGAGTTACTCAATGAAGTTCCTTTATCAGTAAAATATCCAATCATTTCTTATTCACATGATGTTCTAGCTGATGGTCAAGTATGCTGGGTAATAAAGAGATCAAATGGTTCAAGTATAGGATATATTAGTTTTTCTCAGATGGTGCACTACATGGATAGGGATGATATTACTCAACTCTGGAATCTTTACAAGAAGAATTATGGTGATACTAGACCAGAGTTGGTTTATGAAAGACTAAATTATTATCATTTGAAGAATATGTTTGAACCAGATGAGAAGAGTATTGAATGGAAGAAGTTACTGAGTTCCACAGTTCAGAGATGGTATTTATATCAATCTTGTGGAGTTCATGTTTTATCATGCATAGGTGTGACTGTGTATATGCTTGTGGAGAAGGATTATGTCATCAACAACAGTACATCTATTCTGTATCAAATGTTGCAGCCTGGTAAGTTGACATTACAAAGACCATTTGGTGCAGATAATCAAGCAAAAGAACTGATTGAGAAATATAAAAAGTTGCTGGAATCAAAGGTTTCAAAACAGTAAAGTGTTTGGAAGCATCCTCCTGGTGGATAGTTGGATTTAAGGAAACTTGATGATTTTTGATGAAAAATATCAAGTTTAGGGGAGGATTGTTGGGTCTAAAATGCTGCTGATTCGAGAAACATAACTCTGCTGGATAGTTATGTGACTCTGCTGATTAGTGTATTAACTCTGCTGTTTTGATAACTCTGCTATTTTGGATAATAGGCATAGTGTAACTCTGCTGCTAGCTCACGAAGACTCTGCTGCTAGAAGATTTACTCTGCTGCTTATTAGATATATATAGTATGTTAAGGATAAATATAGAAAAGATACGTATGAATATTTTTCTTGTATAGGAAGTCTTGTAAACCGACTAGGACTCCTTATGCTATAAAAGGAGGTTCTAGGGTTAGAGTTAGAGATCGATTATCTTAGCATACGTATTGTTTTACACTTCAAGGTTTCTTGTAACCCTATTGCTATTCAGAGCAATCGTATTAATATATTGAAGTGTTGTTTGAGAATTTGTCTATGTTTATTCTTCTTAAAGATCAAGTATTAGTTTCCGCATAATATTTGATATACAATTCAAGATCAGTTTCTATACCGATTACCTTAGATTTATCTAAAGTAATTAATAAGATCGTGAAGCTCAACTGGGATCAACAAGTGGTATCAGAGCTTGTGATCTAGAAACTGTAAGCAATGGACTCCGACTCTACACACATGGTTACTGCATCAAGGGTTCCCATGCTCAAGACTGGAGAGTATGAGATCTGGAAGATGAGGATTCAACAATACATAAGAATGGTTGATTATTCACTTTGGGAAGTCATTATTAATGGCGACAGTGTGCAAACCAAGACTGCTACTGGATCAGTCTTGACTCTCAAGACAAGTGAGGAGAAAGCACAGAGAAGATTGGAGGTTAAGGCTCACAGTATTCTCATGATGGGAATACCTAATGATTATCAATTGAGCTTTAATCATATTGAGTCTGCTAAGGAGTTATGGGAAGCAATTGAACTTCGATTTGGTGGGAATGAAGCTACAAAGAAATCAAGAAAGAATCTACTGAAGCATCAGTTTGAAACTTTCACTGCTTTAAGTTCTGAGGACATTGAGGGAACCTATGATCGACTTCATAAGCTAACCAGTCAAATGGCTCTTTTGAAGATTGAGCCATCACAAGAAGATGTCAATCTAAAGTTTCTGAGAAGTCTATCTTCTGAATGGAACACTCATACAGTGGTTTGGAGACATAAGGAAGATTTTGATACTATGACATTGGATGATCTGTATAAAAACTTGAAGGTGTATGAATCTGAAGTTAAAGGATTGTCAAGCTCATCCACTACCACAAATAATCTTGCTTTTGTTTCCTCAAGCAACAAGACTACTGGTAGACATCAAGAACAGCACTCTGCTGCTGGTGCTTTTGCTCCTGCTGTTGGTTCACATGTCTCTGCTGCTGACTCTGCTAACACCAACACCATCAGTGATGCTGCAATTTGTGCTTATTTGGCTGAACTTACTACAAGTACTTCAGTCATGCCTCAAGATCTGGATGAACTTGATCCTGATGATGTTGAGGAGATTGATATGCAATGGCAATTTGCAATGCTTACTATGAGGGCAAGAAGGTTTCTTAAGCGTACTGGGAAAGAGATGAAGTTCAGAAGGAATAAGAGTATGGGATTTGACAAGTCAAAGGCTGAATGTTTTAATTGCAGAAAGAAGGGACACTTTGCAAGAGAATGCAAAGCACCAAAAAGAAGCAATGAAAATTTCAAGAAGTCTGCTGATGAAGAGCCAAATTCTACTACTGCTATGGTATCATGTGATGGGTTAGGTGATTTTGATTGGAGTGATCTTGCTGAGGATGGTCCAAATTGTGCATTGATAGCTGAAGAAGATCCTGAAGTACAGCATTTTGCTCTCATGGCCTATTCTTCTTCTGGATCAGACTCTGAGGTATCAAATGAATCATCTTGTTCTTTTAAATCATGTTCTGATACAATTGAGATACTTAAGTATAGCAATGGAAGCCTTAAAATGGAAAATGAAACACTTAAGCTAGATAATCTTAGTTATGAATATGGTTTAAAGAACTTAGAAGAGAAACTAGAGTTTTTATAAAAAGGTTGAAATTGAATACCTTGATCAGATCACTATCCTGAAAAATGAAATTATCAAGAAAGATGATGAGATTAAGGTTCTTATGGAAAAAGTAGGAGAGGCTGAACAGGCTAGAGATTTAGCTAAAAGTGAGACTGAAAAACACATTGTTAGGGTGGAAAAACAACAATTTGCCACTGACATTCTCAGTAAACCATTAGGAAGACACTTTAATGGTATAGGATATAATGCTGTTGCTCACCCTACAAAGCTTAGTGCCAATGCCCCTCCTACTAGGACACTAACTTCATATCTGACATTATGAAGATCTGAGCCAACCTTAGGTAATAGTAAACCTATTGAAACTAAGAAAAGAATAGTATCACCTAAGGTTGAGGTAAAGAAGTATGAACAAGCACCCCTGATTGAAGATTGGGTGTCTGACAGTGATGATGATGAAGTAGAATCTGATTCAACCTCTAAGAACAAAAAGGAAGAAATTCCTACTGTTGTTGAATCAAAAGTACCTAGGGCTAAAAGGGTTGATTTTGTTAAGCCTAGGTTTGGTAAAGGTATCTCTAGGAAGATGGCTGAGTATGAAAACACACCTAGAGTATATCCTAAAAGAACAAATAACTTGCCTAGGGGAAAACAGAGAAATTGGAATAACCTAGTTTCACACAAATTAGGTACTGATTTTCAATTACTTAAAAAGGCATGTTATTGTTATGGTAGTTTTGAACATCTGCAAGATGAGTGCTATAAGAAACCAGCTTGGAACCAATACACTAGGGTGAACCATAGAAAATTTGCAAGAAAGACTCACCCTCACCCCAAAAGAAATATGGTTCCCAGGGAAGTTTTGATGAGAGATGGTACTTCTAGAGTTATCTCTCCTATTGTACCAACAGTGCCCATAAAGAAGGAAATAGTCAACTCTGCTGTTAAAGCAAACTCTGCTGTTAAGGCAGACTCTGCTGTTTTGCCTAAAGTTGTTACTGATACTGTTGTGGGAAATCATTTTTATGCTGTTAAAGCCTCAGCTTGCTGGGTCTGGAAACCAAAAGTTAAAGTTATAGATCATGTTCTCAGACACAGCAGTGCACCAATGCAGTTGAAGAAATTTGACTACTTTGATGCACAAGGTAGATCCAAGTCAGTAATGGCTTGGGTCCCCAAGAGAAACTAATTCTCTTACTTTTTGTGCAGGGCAATCTACAAAAGGAGCTAAAGGATAAATGCATTTTTGATAGTGGATGCTCTTCACACATGACTGGAGACCAGAGCAATTTGGAGAATTTTGAAGCTTTGGATGGTGGATATGTTGCTTTTGGGAATGACCCCAAAGGAGGAAAGATTGTTGGAAAAGGCATAATCAGAACTGGAAAATTGGATTTTGAGAAAGTGTATTTGGTGAATGGTTTAAAGTTCAATCTTTTTAGTGTCTCACAAATGTGTGACAGAAAGAATTTTGTTCTTTTTACAGACACTGAATGTCTTGTCTTATCTCCCGACTTTAAGATACCTGATGACAAATTAGTACTTCTTAAAGTCCCTAGAAATGACAACATATACAGTGTGGACATAAAGAACATTATTCCCAAAAGAGATTTAACTTGTCTGTTTGCCAAAGCCACTATTGATGAATCCAAACTATGGCATAGAAGGCTTGGACATCTGAACTACAAGGCTATCAACAAGTTGGTGAAAGGGAACATGGTCAGAGGATTACCTTCAAAGATTTTTGAGAATCCTGAAGTATGTGTTGCTTGTCAAATGGGAAAGCAACATAGAGCATCTTGTAAGTCCAAATTGGTGAATTCCATAACTGAACCTTTGTTTATGTTACACATGGACCTATTTGGACCCACTTATGTGAATAGTTTGAACAAAAAGATGTATGGCTTAGTGGTTACTGATGATTTTAGTAGGTTCACTTGGGTATTCTTCCTAGCTACTAAGAATGAGACTCCTGGTATTCTTAAGGCTTTTATTACTAGGATAGAAAACCTATTTAATCACAAGGTTAAGATCATCAGATGTGACAATGGAACTGAGTTTAAGAATCAAGTAATGAATCAGTTCTGTGAGGAAAAGGGTATAACTAGACAATTTAGTGTGGCTAGAACTCCTCAGCAAAATGGTGTGGCTGAGAGGAGAAATAGAACATTAATTGAAGCTGCTAGGACTATGTTGTCAGAGTCTAAGTTACCCACTATCTTTTGGGCTGAAGCAGTCAACACTGCTTGCTATGTGCAAAATAGAACTAAGATAGTTAAACCTCACAATAAGACCCCTTATGAGTTATTGCATGGTAGGAAACCACTGATTGATTTCTTTAGACCATTTGGGTGTCCTGTCACTATCTTAAACACCATTGACCAATTAGGCAAGTTTAGTGAGAAAGCAGACATAGGTTACTTTGTTGGATACTCTACTGTAAGTAAGGCTTTTAGGGTTTTCAATCAAAGGACTGGGCATGTGGTGGAAAATTTGCATGTTAAAATTAGAGAAACCACACCTAATGTTGATGGAAAAGGTCCTGAGTGGATGTTTGATATTGATTCTTTAACCAAGAGTATGAATTATCAACCAGTCATTGCAGGTTCTACTAACATGTCTGCAGGTACACAAACTAACCCTAATGCAGGTACACAAGCAAAGAAGGATGAGCCTGCAGAGGAGTTTGTTTTGATTGAAAGAAGCAAGTTTGATCAGTACTTCACACCAACTGATAAAGAAGGAAAAAGTTCAGATGATGCTGCTGTTCATAAGGAAGTTCCAAAGATTAATGTAGAAGGTGATGATGAACATTCTCATGATGTCAAGAATGATGATAAGGAATGGACTACAGAGTCAGATGTTGCTGGGCAACAAGGAAATAAACATAGCAGCAGTTCTCTCAACTCTGCTGCCAAGCCAAAGCACTCTGCTGTCAAGCCAAAGCACTCTGCTGTTAGGCCGAAACACTCTGCTGTTAGGTTTGGTGACTCTGCTGCTATGGACAAGGACTCTGCTGCTGTTAAAGATGGTGATTCTGATGATGATTCTGCTGATGAGATGCCTGAATTAGAAGAAGTGTATGTGGATACTGATGATGAAGTTGTTGATGTATTTAGTGCTGAAGCTGATTTATCAAATTTGGAGACTGACATACCTGTTAGTCCCACACCAACAACAAGAATCCACAAGAATCATCCAAAAGAGCAAATAATTGGTGATGTTCACTCTGCTGTTCAGACTAGAAGTAAATCAAAAGGGTTGAGTGATTTGCTTGATCAGGGATTGTTTGCTCAAACACTTAAGAAGAGGAATAGCCACAAGGATTTACAAAATTGCATATTTGCCTGTTTCTTATCTCAAGAAGAACCCAAGACCATTCACAAGGCTTTGAAAGATGAAAGTTGGGTTGAAGCTATGCAAGAGGAGTTGCTGCAGTTCAAGCTTCAGGAGGTCTGGACATTAGTTGATTTGCCTAATGGAAAAAGGGCAATTGGTACAAAATGGGTGTTCAGATGTAAAAGAGATGAAAGAGGTATTGTCATCAGAAACAAGGCTAGATTGGTGGCTCAGGGATACACTCAGGAAGAAGGGATAGACTATGATGAGGTCTTTGCCCCAGTTGCAAGATTGGAGGCTATCAGACTTTTCTTGGCATATGCCTCATACAAGAATTTTCTTGTGTATCAAATGGATGTCAAAAGTGCTTTCTTGTATGGAAAGATACCTGAAGAGGTTTATGTGATGCAACCACCTGGGTTTGAAGATCCTAAGTATCCTGATAGGGTCTACAAGGTGAAGAAAGCACTGTATGGACTACATCAAGCTCCTAGAGCTTGGTATGACACCTTATACTCAGTATTTGTTAAAAAATGGCTTTTACAGAGGAACCATTGATAAAACATTGTTCATTAAGAAAGACAAAAAGGATATTCTACTTGTTCAGGTTTATGTAGATGATATCATTTTTGGGTCTACAAATAAGGTGTTATGTGAAGGATTTGAGAAGCTAATGCCACAGCAGGTTTGAGATGAGTTCTATGGGAGAACTGACTTTCTTTTAGGGCTTCAAGTAAAGCAGAAGTCAGATGGGATTTTTATTAGCCAAGACATGTATGTGGCTGATATGTTGAAGAAATTTGGTTTCAAGGATGTGAAAGCAGCCAAGACACCCATGGATAAAAATAAACCTTTGCTTAAGGATGAAGATGGAGTAGAGGTTGATGTACATCTATACAGATCAATGATTGGCTCATTGATGTATCTGACTGCTTCAAGGCCAGATATCATGTTTTCTGTGTATGCTTGTGCTAGATTCCAAGTGTCCCCAAAAGTTTCACACTTGGAAGTAGTCAAAAGAATTTTTAGGTACCTAAAGGGTCAACCAAAATTGGGTCTTTGGTATCCTAATAATTCACCATTTGACTTGAGAGCATACTCAGATAGTGACTATGCTGGAGCTACTATGGACAGAAAATCAACCACTGGAGGCTGTCAGTATCTTGGTCATAGGCTGATCTCTTGCCAATGTAAGAAACAAACAGTGGTGGCTAATTCGACAACTGAAGCAGAATATGTTGCTGCTTCTAGCTGCTGTGGACAAGTGCTCTGGATTCAGAACCAATTGCTGGATTATGGGTACAATTTCATGAACACAAAAATTTTTATTGACAACAACAGCACAATGTGTATTATAAAAAATCCTGTTTTTCATTCTAAAACAAAACACATAGAGATAAGACATCATTTTATTAGAGATTGTTATGAGAAAAAGTTAATTCAAGTGGTTAAAATTCATACTGACAACAATGTTGCTGATTTACTTACAAAATGTTTTGACATAAGTAGATTTCAGTTTCTAGTTGCTAGTATTGGCATGATCAATCTTTAAAACTTTTAACTATCTTATCTCTGTATGTTTTTGTAAATTTTTGTAAGGATTTGTGCTGTTTGTTAAGTCAAAATTTGTTGTTTGCTGTTTAGTTGTCTGCTGCTATGCTACTTTGCTGCTATTATGGAATATTCTTGTTTGTGTTTGTTGTTTGCTACTAACCTTTTGCAGATACATATACATACACAATCAAGTAAAGCAAGGAAACATAAAAGGTTCATTCATTCATAAGCAAAGTACAGAGGAAGTTTTCTTACAACCATCCTTCTTAAGAAACATCAAAAGACAACAAGCTACAAAGATTCACAACCTACATCTTAGCAAAGTCAGGCATGACCTTGCTACGCGGTCCCCTAGTGCCCATGGCTTCAAACACCCTTGGACAGGGGAGTGCAAGTACTATTGGACGAGGAGGTGGACTCTGCTGCTGGTTTGATGCGGGAGCTGCTTTCTTTTGCTGCTTGTTCTTCTTTGGCACAGAGGGTTTCTTCTCAACCGTACTTGGCTTTGGATGAGGCATGTGGACACTCTTTGCAAAGGCGGTGGCGGCATTCTCCATTTGTTTTCTGCAGTTCAGCGGTCAACGGATGTTTTGAAGGAATGATCTCCCAGGCCCCTTGGTAGTAAGTCATTGATTTAGGCCACTTTGCTGTTTCCTCATCGCTTGAATCTTCAAACGAAGATGGTGTTGATGGGAGTGGATCTGAGTATGAATCTTCCATGACTGCTTTTCCTTTTTGTTGTGATGTTGATGCTTTCTGCGGAAAGTAACTTGCCCACCCTTGTGAGTCATTGGATGAGGAGTCAGAGGAGATCTCGATGATTGGAGTTTTTGAAGAACTCATTGATGTTGAATTGATTTTGAGTTATGGTTTGCGAATTGGGATTTGTTAAAGAGATTAAAGGATTTATGGAATTGAATGTGGGGTTGGTATGGTATTTAAGGAGGTAATTTTTGATGATTTTGGGAATGTTGACTTTAGGTCAACACTTTCATAACTCTGCTGATGAGTTTGAAAGTTGAAGGGTCAAACTGTAACTTTTGGCGCGTTCTTAAACCTAATTGAATCAAAACGGTATCTTTCACCAATTTGATCTCATTAGATTTTACTTGCTCCAAATTACATTCGATTTTCACCCAAGAACAACAATTCATAACATTTCACCCAAAACCCCCAAATCAAATGGCGCAAAGACTGTTTCTGGATGAACACAATCAGATAGCATTTCTCAGTAAGGTTACTGCTGCTGATGGATTTTATGAGGTTATGGATTTTCTGAGTTCGTCTACATTAAGGTATGCGTTAACAGCTGATCCTACCATTTATATATCTCATATGAAACAATTTTGGTCAACTGTTAAGTTGGATGTATTAGATGGTGAGGAACGATTGATAGGTAGTGTAGATGGGGAGAATATTGTAGTAAGTGAAACAACAATTAAGAGAAGTTTGCGCTTATCTGGTATATCAACACCCCCTACCATTACCCAAGAAACTATTATGACTGAGCTTGAGAATATTGGCTATGAGAGACCTGAGGTTGGTGGTACATTTTTGAAAGGTCGTCTCTGTCCACATTGGAAGTTTTTGCTACATACACTTCAACACTACCTGTTTCCCAAAGTAGGTGGATGGAGTGAGTTTAGTGCCTCTCAGGCTATGGCCTTAGTATGTTTAGCTACAGGGCAGCCCTTTGATTTTTCTGCTATGATATTTGAGGGGATGAAGAAGTTTGTGAAGAAGAAGTTTTACTTGTACCCAAGGTTTCTACAACTTATTATAAATAGACAGCTAAGGGAACCATTGAGGCATGTAAATGTTGAGCCCTGTAGTAGAATGGCAATCAAGATGTTTGCATTTTTAAAGAAGAATGGGAAAGGTTTTTCTGGCACTATAACTCCCCTGACTGCACATATCTTGACTGTTGTGGCTGCAGTGAATGAGGATGAAGAGGCTGGCACACCCACAGCTTCCCATCACACATCCTCATCAACAAGTTTGAATGATTCAGTGTCACATGAAACCCAAAACACCCAATCACCTAGGACTTCACAACATGAGAACATTGTGCTACCTCAGGCCAATGTTAGTATGGTAGCAGATGAGGCTGATACAGGTGTTGGAGGTATCATGATGGAAGAGGCTGGCACTACTGTTTCCAACTTAGTAGTTGAACAGGACAGTGTCAACATAATTAAGACCTCAACCATGGCAACATCTTTTGTAGAAGGTTCTCAAGAACCCAATACAACTGATGGTAACCCCAGCCAAGTGGCTTCTATGGGGGGCTCAGATGTTCATCCTAGGGATGAGACTGAGTTTGTGTCCCAAGATTCACCTCTCGGAGAAGGTAATACATCTCGAAGTGATGAGGACAGAGATGAAACTATTGAATTGATGGATACTAATGTACATATTGACATTGCAAATGATACACCTCTCGGACCAGGTCACACAGGTAGAAGTGTTGATGCTAGTATTGAACATGACAATGAGGATTTGATGGTTAAAACACCAGTACATAATGTCAATTCCAATGATCAACCTCTCGGGTCAGGTTACACAGACCGAAGTTGTGAGGATATCATGAAACAATTGAAAGAATTGACGGAAAATTGTGCAAAATTGTCAAAGGAGGTCCTTGGTCTTCGCAAGGAGTTAAAGAAAGTTAAAGCTACTCAAGGTGCTGAAATAAGGAGACTTAAGCTAAGGGTTACACACCTTGAGGGGAGGCTAAAGAAGAGTTCCAAACCAAGTTTGGAAGAGGATGCTTCCAAACAGGGGAGGAATGATCAGGAGGCTCAGGTGAATGATCAGGATCAGGAAGGTGTAATGGGTTCAAGGGAGGTTGTTAAAGATTTCATTGAAAATGTTGGTGATGAGAGTGGAAAGGTTGACTCTGCTGATGATGAACATTCTGCTGATGAAGAACACTCTGCTGATGGGTTAAAGGTTTCTGCTGATGAGACTGAGCAGAGTGAAGGAGTAAAGGACTCTGCTGGAGTAAAGAACTCTGCTGATTCAGATGATGAACAGATGACTTTAGCTCAAGTGTTGCTGAACATGAACAAAGAAGCTAAAACACCCACACAATCACAACAACCTGCTGCTGAATCAAGTGAAAAGTTTGAAAGGATGCAAAAGTTGGCTGATGAACAAGCTCAAATTGCTCAAGATGAAGAATATGCAAGAAGAGTTGCAGCTGAAGAGGAAGGAAATCAGTTTGAATTTATGGACAGCTCTACATTTAAAGAAGTTAGTCAAGAAGAATTTGATGAACAATTGCAGTATTTTGTTGATTCTGATATGATTGTTAGAGGAGAAGCTTTCTTGATAACTAATGATGAGCAGTTAGATGGAAGTGAAAAGACAAAAGAGCTTGTTGATTTTATTCTTAAAAAGAATGGATTAGCTAAGTGGGAGGAGTTGATTAAGAGGATTGAAGATGCACAGAAGCATGGTTACAAGCAAAAGTCATCTTCAAGGAAAGCATTGGTAAATGACATGAAGTACTATTTAAAGAATGCAAGAGGCTATCAGATGAAGGATTTCAAAGGAAAGTCAGATCACTTAATTGAAAAGGAATTTTATGAAACTTATGCTAAGTTAAATCCAAGAAAAGTTTCTGAGAAGAAGAGAAATCCAGAAGTTATGGGATCTGACAGTATGAAAGCATCTGGGAGTGGAAGTGTTTCAAAGCCCATAGTATCTGATGTTGAAAAGGAGAAAGAAATTGTTGTTGAAGCTGAAGTTATGACTGAAGCCTCTGCTGGTACAAAGAGATATAAGAGGAAAGTGAAGCAGGTGGGTAGGAAAAAGAGAAGAACACAGTCAGTAGTGATGAGTGATTCGGATAAAGAGGAGAAAGAGAGTAGTGATTCAGGGAAAGAAGAAGTGACTGCAGATGATATGCAAGGAATTATGCATCTCAAAGTTCATGAACCTCAAGAAGAGCCTGAGTTACTCAATGAAGTTCCTTTATCAGTAAAATATCCAATCATTTCTTATTCACATGATGTTCTAGCTGATGGTCAAGTATGCTGGGTAATAAAGAGATCAAATGGTTCAAGTATAGGATATATTAGTTTTTCTCAGATGGTGCACTACATGGATAGGGATGATATTACTCAACTCTGGAATCTTTACAAGAAGAATTATGGTGATACTAGACCAGAGTTGGTTTATGAAAGACTAAATTATTATCATTTGAAGAATATGTTTGAACCAGATGAGAAGAGTATTGAATGGAAGAAGTTACTGAGTTCCACAGTTCAGAGATGGTATTTATATCAATCTTGTGGAGTTCATGTTTTATCATGCATAGGTGTGACTGTGTATATGCTTGTGGAGAAGGATTATGTCATCAACAACAGTACATCTATTCTGTATCAAATGTTGCAGCCTGGTAAGTTGACATTACAAAGACCATTTGGTGCAGATAATCAAGCAAAAGAACTGATTGAGAAATATAAAAAGTTGCTGGAATCAAAGGTTTCAAAACAGTAAAGTGTTTGGAAGCATCCTCCTGGTGGATAGTTGGATTTAAGGAAACTTGATGATTTTTGATGAAAAATATCAAGTTTAGGGGAGGATTGTTGGGTCTAAAATGCTGCTGATTCGAGAAACATAACTCTGCTGGATAGTTATGTGACTCTGCTGATTAGTGTATTAACTCTGCTGTTTTGATAACTCTGCTGTTTTGGATAATAGGCATAGTGTAACTCTGCTGCTAGCTCACGAAGACTCTGCTGCTAGAAGATTTACTCTGCTGCTTATTAGATATGTATAGTATGTTAAGGATAAATATAGAAAAGATACGTATGAATATTTTTCTTGTATAGGAAGTCTTGTAAACCGACTAGGACTCTTTATGCTATAAAAGGAGGTTCTAGGGTTAGAGTTAGAGATCGATTATCTTAGCATACGTATTGTTTTACACTTCAAGGTTTCTTGTAACCCTATTGCTATTCAGAGCAATCGTATTAATATATTGAAGTGTTGTTTGAGAATTTGTCTGTGTTTATTCTTCTTAAAGATCAAGTATTAGTTTCCGCATAATATTTGATATACAATTCAAGATCAGTTTCTATACCGATTACCTTAGATTTATCTAAAGTAATTAATAAGATCGTGAAGCTCAACTGGGATCAACAGTAACTTTTTTCCTTAAAAGGAAACTTTAATTCTAAAATCATTCCATGACATCATTGCATACATAACATATAATATCTTTGTTAGATCTTGATATATCTTGTTTAGATTTACAAGTTACATAGTTGACATTTGAGGATCTTGGATGATTTGGTAAGATATGGAAGATTTGGAAAGATACACCAAATCCCTTAGCTGTCATCTCCCACGGATCCAAGTCTAATGAAGGACGGATCCCTATTGTGGGATCCGTGGGATCCGTGAGCTGGATATCAGCTTGCCTATAAATAGCAAGCTGATCATTTGGATTTCTTATCACTCATATAGCTTAAACACATATATTCATTCAGTACATATCTTACTAACATCATTCATAGTTGCATTTCATTTTGATTTTTCATTTTGTAGAAGAGAGATCAAGCTTTCAAGGATCTACAGAACCATAATCCTTTAGTTGCATTACTGTGTGATATTGTAGTTTGTTTCACACATCATATCTATCATTTGTAATCAGTAAGTGTGGTTAGTGCTTTAGTCCTCAAAGCACAAAGAGTGTAGGGAGTGGTTGTACCCTTGTAAAGAACTCGACATCTAGCTTAGTGTCGGTAAAGTAAATAGGCGACGTCAGGTTGGTTCTACCTTGTGAAAGAACTCGGTGTTTAGCTTAGTACCGGAAAAGGAAGTAAGCGACGTGTAAAGGTTTTCTCCGCCTAGAAAAGGAGTTTGTTTCTTAGTGAAAGATAAACTCTCGAGTTAGAAGCTCGGGGAGTGGAGTAGGGCAAGGAAGAGAGTCCTTGTAGCCGAACCACTATAAACAACAGTGTTGTGTGGTTTGATCTTTCCTCTCTTTATCTTTTGTTTACATTGTGTGATTATTTATTTGTGATTGTTTCCTTTGAATTAACATATAGTAACAAAGCAAATAAAACTTGAAAAACGGTAAAAACTATTCAACCCCCCTTCTAGTTTTCCGCAATTGGCATCAGGAGCTACGTTACTTAAGATTTTTAAAATATATTGTATTTTAAAACTTAAAACGATCCATGGATTTTGAAAACTTTAGAGAAGGGCAATCTATGCAGAGACCACCTCTATTTGAACCAAATTGTTTTATTTATTGGAAAAATCGCTTTGAGACTTATGTAAAGTCAAAGGATATAGATCTATGGTATATAATAGTTGATGGTGATTACAAACCTATTAGTAATAATATTTCGGGTGGTCGGGATGAAGGAGCTTCTCTTACTCGTCACAGTGATGAGCAAAAGAAACTAATTGCCAAAAATAATGAAGCCAACCTGATGCTTTATAATGCCTTACCTAAGAAAGAATATGAAAGAGTTTTTATGTGTAAAACGGCTAAGGATATTTGGCAATCTCTTATTATCACACATCAAGGGAACTCACAAGTAAAAGATAACAAAATTGATCTTCGTGTCCAACAATACGAACAATTTGTTATCTCTGAAGATGAGACCATTGATAGTGCGTTTGCTAAGTTCAATACTATTATTACATCAGTTAAAGCACTTGACGAATCTTTTTCTAGTAAGAATTTTGTCAGGAAATTTCTAAGAGCACTCCATCCGAAATGGAGAGCAAAGGTGACAACTATTGAAGAATCTAAGGATCTCTCAAGCATAACACTGGATGAGCTCATAGGAAACCTAAAAGTTCATGAAATGATTATGGAAAAAGACTCGGAAATTGTCAAAGGCAAAAAGGAGAAGATTAAGTCTATTGCCTTGAAAGCCAAAGCCGAGTCAAGTGACGATGATGAATCTTGTTCAAACAGTGATGATGAAGAGTATGCAATGGCCGTGAGGGATTTCAAGAAATTCTTCAGGAGACGAGGAAAGTTTGTAAAACCACCTCGTGATGAAAAGAGATCCTCTAGAAAAGATCGTGACGATAAGAAAGGTAAGGTTGATAGGAAATGCTATAGGTGTGGTGACTCCAGTCACTTAATAGGAGAATGTCCAAAGCCTCCAAAGACCAAGTCTCAAAGAGCCTTCGTTAGTGGAGCTTGGAGCGATAGTGAAGGAGATAATGATGATGAGCCTAAGAACAACGAAATTGCACTTATGGCTAATGACACAGAAGAGGTACATTCTGATTCATACTCCTCTATAGATGACGAAACTTTAGAAGTAGAATATAACAAACTGTGTGACGTCACTTTAAAAATCATAAACAAAAACAAATTTTTGAAAACAAAGACAACACTTTTAGAAAATGAAGTATTTTGGCTTAAAGAAAAAGCAATACGAACTGAAAAAGGTAAAGATAGTAAAGAAACGTGTGTGTCTTGTCAAGAACTAAAACTTGAACTAGAAACCTTAAAAACCACACAGGAAGAATTAATCAAACAAAATTCAAAGTTTAAAAAGTTTGATAAAAACATAAGTTGTGCAGATGAAATAATGAAAATGCAAAAACTACCTCATGATAAAACAGGAATAGGCTTTATGAAACTAGGAACCTTAAGTGACCATAAGGAACAGACTGTGAATAAAACTGTTTCAACCAAGTTAGACAGTCACGGATCCGACGGATCCAATAATTTGGATACGCCAGTTGTACCCAAGGGATCCGCGGGTACTGAGGCTGAACAGAAGGTTCACAAAGTCGACCGTTCCGAGTTTGTTAAAGTTACTAAGAAACCTAACAGTAATATAACCAATAATAAACACAAACCAGCAGTATCTTTAGGAAGAGGTCAAGCTAGAAATGAATATAGAGTTAAAACGGAACAACAGAGACCTCAAATGAGTTTTCCCAAACACCCCTTTCCAAAGAGTATAGTTAATCCACAACACACTTATCAAAATAATTGGAACCAAAACATGCCTAGAAACTTTCATGATCCTAATTATATGCCGTGGAACAATTGTCCACCATTTCAGTACATAAACCATGATAATGTAATGTTTAACCCAAACGGACCCATGAGATATTGGGGACCAAATGCTTGAGTCTTTTATGAACTTAGGTATGCTTGAAAGTTGATCTTGAACCTGATGAGTGGATCAAAGATAGTGGGTGCTCAAGACACATGACGGGAAACAAAAATCTTTTCTCAACCTACCAACTGTATGACGGAGGTAATGTCACATTCGGTAGCAAGCTTAAAAGTAAAATCATCGGAAAAGGTACAATCTCTCATGACTCTCTATCTATTGATGATGTTGCTCATGTAGATAATTTAGGATTTAATTTACTTAGTATAAGTCAATTATGCCGCAAAAAGTATAACGTCCTTTTCAGTGAAAATGGAAGTAAAATACTTAAAGATGGCATAACCGTAGGAAAAGGTGTTTTAAAGAATAATGTCTATGTTATGAAATTAGATAAAACACCTAAAGATAAGTTATGTCTTACCTCCTTGGACGAAAACTCAACTCTATGGCATCGACGCTTAGGTCATGCTAATATGAGGCTTATTCAATCTTTGTCATCCAAAGAACTCGTTAGGAACCTACCCAAGTTGAAATATGACCAACACTTTTGTGATGCTTGCAAAATTGGGAAACAAGTACATAATAGCCATAAGGCTAAAAACATGGTATCTACATCTAGATGCCTAGAATTATTACATATGGATTTGTTTGGCCCGTCGGCTATACAAAGTTATGGAGGAAATTTTTACACTTTAGTCATAGTAGATGATTACTCTAGATATACATGGACAAAATTTTTGAAAACTAAAAATGAGGCATTCGATAAATTTGAAATTCTAAGCAAGAAAATTCAAAATCAAATAGGAAGTAACATAGTATCTATTAGAACTGACCATGGTCGAGAATTTGACAATGAAATCCAATTTGGAAATTTTTGTGATAATAATGGAATAACTCATAATTTCTCGGCTCCTCGTACACCTCAATCTAATGGTGTAGTAGAACGTAAAAATAGAACAATTCAAGAAATGAGTAGAACTATGTTAAATGAACAAAACATACCTCAAAAGTTTTGTTCGGATCTCTGGGAAATAAGGGTTTCTTAGTGATGGGAGGATTGTTGGGATTCATGAGAAATAAGGGATTTCTCATTGCTGCCGATAGTGAAGCTGGTTCCTGCCGATAGTGTTGCATTGCTGCTGCGGTTGGTTCCTGCCGATAGTATTGTTTTGTTTCTGCCGATAGTGTTATTGCTGCGGATATTATTGTTTGTTATCCGTAGGTTTAGAAAGTTTGTTAGATTTATTTTTAGAAGAGATTGTTGTTTATCTCTTCACACGTTTTCTTGTTAGACGGGTTAGGGTTAGGGTTTCTTATCATTATAAAAGAAACATCCCGTCCATGAGATTAATGTACCTTTAACCTTTAATGATTTACAATATTCAATATCGTCATTCTTAGTTTATAGTCTGATCCATAGAGGATCATTGTCGTTTAGAGTTTTCTTCTTTATTATACTTGTTGTTTAGTTTCCGCATAAACACTTGTATTCTATACAGAGGTTCTTGTTTAACCAAGCTCAATCAAGCTCGAAGTACTCGATCCTACAAGTGGTATCAAAGCCTGGTAAGGATCTCTGATAAAGAAGGAAAAAGTTTGATCTCATATCTTTTAACCCTCTTTCAATGGAAGACGAAATCCCTCAAAACAATGTCATCAACCAGGGAGATCACCAACCCAAACCTGAAACATCACAAGTCCAAATACAAATCATCACCACTATGTCCACCAACAATGCTAAATTCCCATATCTGAAGAAAGATGAATATGAAGTCTGGGCTATGAGAATGGAATATTGGATCACAAACACTGATTACAATCTGTGGAATGTCATTCTTAAGGGAAATAGCAAGAAGAATACTGGAAGGGATAATGATGGCAATATCTATATAGAGCCACCTGTTACTGCAGAAGAACACCTTGCTGTGCAAAGAGAAACCAAGGCAAGAACCCTTTTGCTTCAAGCTATTCCAGAGGATCATATGAGTGATTTCCATCACTTGGATGATGCTAGAAAGATCTGGCATGCTGTAAAAGCCAGATTTGGAGGGAATGATGAATCCAGAAAAATGAGAAAGTCTATGCTCAAGCAAGAGTTTCAGGAATTCAAGATCTCTGAGGCTGAGGGGATTCACAAAGGGTATGACAGATTCCACAAGATTCTGAGTCAACTCAACCAGTTGAAAGCTAGGCCGGACGATGAAGACTGCAACACCAAGTTTCTGAGGGCTTTGCCACCATCCTGGTCTCAGGTTTCCATAACTCTCAAGGCCAAAGGAGGATTGGATTTTATGAGCTTTGATGATCTTTACAACAAGCTGAAAACCCTTGAAATTGATATTAAAGGGTATTCCACCTATACACCCCATACTCCAACCCATACTGCTTTTGTTAGTAACTCTGATGCTAACAAAGCATCATATGGAAACTGTCCAACACTGTCAACATCATCAATCTCCTACTCACCTGCCACACCAAAAGCTCAGACCAGATCTGATAATCTTGTAGTGGATGTGCTTCATTCATTTGTTGCTGAGAGTACAACACAACAGAAGATTGTGTATGAAGATTTCAATCAGGTTGATGAATTGGATCTGGAAGAAATGGACTTAAGATGGCAGGTGGATATGATATCGTTGAAATTGGATAGGTTTGAAAAGAAGGCAGGAAGAAGGGTTAATTTTGATGGACAGGAGCCTGCCAGGTTTGACAGAAGGAAGGTGAGGTGCTATAAATGTTCTCAAACAGGACATTTTGCTAGGGAATGTACAGACAAGAAGGTGGATGATAAAGCTCGGTATTCTGCTTTCAAAATTCAAGAGTTGGAATCAGAGGACCCCAAGGCTTTGGTATCTGTGGATTCAATGGTGGACTGGGAGCATCATGAGAAGGCTGTTGCAAGTGGAGCAGATAAAGTCTATGGGATGATAGCTGGATATGGTGAGAAGAAACAAGTGGCTGATCAGTTTGGAATGATGGGTTATCCATCTCAGGTACAAAACTGCCCATTTGGTTGTGAATCTTTATATGCTAAACTTAAACAGGAATTTGATGATAAAGAAAGTGAATATCAAGATAATTTTATACAACTTAAGGCTCATAAAAAGGCTGTTAAAACATTAGAACAACAAAAGGTCTGGTATCAACAACAACAGTCTGCTTATGAAGTAAAAATAAAGGTTTTGGAAAGAGATTTAAAAAATGCCATTAATGAATTTAAACATTCTGAAAGGGAAAAAGCTAAGGTAGTGTTAGAAAATCAGGATTTACAATCTAAGCTAGATAATTCCTTGGCTAGATTTGATAAGTGGAAAGACTCATCCAAAAACCTTCACATGCTTATTGATAGTTCTATGTCTACTAAAACTAAAAGAGGTTTAGGGTACGGTGACCTAATAGGGCCAAATCAATATTATGACCCTAATGAATATAGTGTTTTTAACCCTGAACCTGTAGATTATAGAAAACCTGTAAAGTATGTAAAGGAGGGAGGAATGAATGATGTTCCTCCACCCATAACTGGAACATTTAAACCTGCTAATCCTTTTGATGACTTTGATGATTCACAAATGTACTATGGCAAACAGGCAAAGGATTTGCCTAATCTTGATTGTGACTCTAATGAATTTGTCTCTTGTTCTTACAGTGACAAATCTTCAGAAATCAAGACTAATGACTATGCCACATGTGGATCAAGTGACAAGTCAGCTTCAATAAAGTCAGAAGATCTCTCCTCAGAAGTAGCTACTGATGAATCTCACTCAAAGACAGCTGCATTTGAAGATATTTCTTTTGAGAGTGTTAAAAATAATAATGTTTCTAGTTGTGGTTCTGTTTCAAACAATTCGAGTTGTGGTTCTGTTTTAAACAATTATGGTTGTGGTTTTAATCCTGTTAAGGATAATTTTGTTTCATGTGTTGGTTTGAATAATTCTGTTTGCAATGAGAAAGTTATTGTTAAGAAAAAGTCCCCTAGAAAGAAATCTTGCTTTGTGTGTCGTAGTTATGATCATCTTATTAAAGATTGTGACTATTATGAAAAACAGATGGGTTTATATGCATGTCAAAATAGGTCTGTATGGAAAAATGTCAATGATATTCCTCCTTATATTCCTCAAGCAGCAAGGAAAACTTCAGTTGCTACTGGCAAGCCAGTTTCTGCTGGTAAGCCTGTTGCTGCTGATAAGTTCATTCCTGCCGATAAGCCTGTTGCTGCTGCTTATCCTGTTCCTGCCGGTAGGATCAATCCTGCTGGTTGGAGAAGCAATATTGTTAGACCTCTCAGCAGACCTACCAGTACTTACTTTCAAAATGATATGAGACCTGTTTGTTTTGACACCATGCACAAGGGAGGGGCAAGATGGAAAACTGCTGTTAAGTCCTCAGCAGGTTGTTCTTGGAAAATCAATAACCAACATATGAAAATGGGGTCCAAGATCAATGGTGGATCTCATCAATCTCCAGGGTTTAATTCTTATTGATCCACTAGGCAGGCTCAAGTCAGCAATGGCTTGGGTCTCTCTTGTATCTAATGTTGTAAATGTATTCTTTGTATCAGGATTTTCCTTTTAGAAGTAAAGATGTTGGCATTGTTGACAGTGGATGTTCCAGGAGTATGACAGGGAATTTAGAAAGGCTGCATGACTTTGTGCCTTTGAATGGAGGTACTGTGACATTTGGTGGAGGAGATGGCCTAATTACTGGGAAGGGAACTATCAAAACTGCCAAGCTGGACTTTGAAGATGTGCTTTATGTGAAGGAACTACAAAACTTCAATTTGTTCTCTGTGTCTCAATTCTGTGACAAGAAGAACAGTGTTCTCTTCACTGAGAATGATTGCTTTGTGCTCTCCAAAGACTTCAAGCTTCCTGATGAAAGTCAGGTTGAACTTAAAGTTCCTAGGACTTACAATCTTTACAGCTTCAATCTTAGTGATGTTCAGCCTGAGGGTTCACTTGCTTGTCTAGTTGCAAAAGCTTCTGTGGATGAATCTACTAAATGGCACAGAAGACTGGCCCATGTGAATTTCAAGACCATTAACAAGCTGGCTAAGAATGGTTTGGTTAAAGGGCTTCCTCTCAAGGTCTTCTCAAATGAACACAATTGTGTTGCCTGCAACAAAGGAAAGCAACACAAAGCCTCATATAAGGCCATAACTGCTGTGAGCAACATTTCTGAGCCTTTGCAGCTTCTCCATATGGATCTCTTTGGTCCTACTTCTATCAGAAGTATTGATCACAAGAATTACTGCCTGGTAATTACAGATGATTTTAGCAGGTTTTCTTGGACTTTCTTTTTGAGTACTAAAGATGAAACTTATCCAGTTATTAGGGATTTTATTTTCTTAATAGAAAATCAGCTAAGTAAAAAGGTTAAGTCTATAAGGTGTGATAATGGCACAGAGTTTAAGAATTCTAATCTTATAGAACTCTGTGGGAGTAAGGGGATAAAAAGGGACTATAGTAATGCTAGAACTCCACAACAAAATGGGGTTGCAGAAAGGAAAAATAGGACCCTGATAGAAGCAGCTAGAACCATGTTAGCTGAATCTAAGATGCCCACTATGTTTTGGACTGAAGCAGTATGCACTGCTTGTTATGTGTTGAATAGGGTATCTATTACTAGTCCTCATAATAAAACACCTTATGAACTTTTGTCTGGGAAGGTTCCAAACATTAGTTACCTTAAGCCTTTTGGATGTCCTGTCACTATTTTGAACACTAGTGATTACCTAGGCAAATTTGATGGAAAGGCTGATGAAGGATTTATTATTGGATATTCTGCTCATAGTAAAGCTTATAGGGTTTATAATCTGTCTTCTAAGAAAATAGAAGAAACTCTCAACTTAAGATATCTTGAGGATAAACCTAATTTGCAGGGTGCTGGTCCAGAGTGGTTCTTTGATCTGGATTATTTGACTGACTCCTTAGGTTATAATAGATTCAAAGCAAATCTATCTGTTGGTACACATGTTTTTCAATCTAACAGTGCAGGTACCTCAGATGATGATTCTGATGCAGAGAGTGATGAACGACCTATAGTTGTTCCTTCTTTTCCCTCTAACAACATTTCAGGTTCAAAGCTCAAAGATTCTTCTGATATGGATGGAGGTGATTCTAGTTTTGCAGAAGATCTTGCTAGGCTTCAAAGACAAGAATATAATGGAAAGAAAGCTGCTGAAATGTTTGGTTCTGGGTTTTCTAAAAAGACAGAGGAGATTCTGGAATGCTGAAGCTGAAGTTAGAAGGCAACTGAATTCAACTGGTGGTATTCCTGTTTCCGCTGATGTCATTCCTGCTGGTAGTAGATCGGTTCCTGCCGATCCTTCTAATGTTTCTGCTGATGTCTCCATTCCTGCTGATGTTCCTGTGTCTTCTCCATCTGTTGACACTCTGGGTATTGATAACTCCCCGGAAAGATTTCCAATTCCTTCTGATCTTGGAAATTCAGTCTCTTCAAGAGATAAGTTGGATGATCCTCATCATCAATCTAGAACAGGCATTTTCACTTCTTCCTCATATGATGATGACTTCAACCCTCAATTACTAATCAGGCATCCTCCATTGAGGTCAATCCCATTGTTACCAAGAGGATCAATACAGTACATCCTCAGTCTTTGATTCTTGGAGATATTAATTCCCCTGTTCAGACAAGAAGTAAACTACATCAATCCAAGTTTGGAGAATCTGCTTTTCTCAGTTATATACAGGATCAGTTGAGAAGCAATCATACTGATTACTTACATTGTCTGTATGCTTGTTTCTTATCTCAAGTTGAACCAACTAGTATAGCTCAAGCTCTTGCTAATGATGATTGGGTTGAGGCTATGCAAGAGGAGATGCAGCAGTTCCAGAATCAGAAAGTATGGATGTTGGTACCTTTGCCTGCAGGAAAGCATGCTATTGGAACTAAATGGATTCTAAAGAATAAAAGGGATGCTAGGGGGATTGTGGTTCGAAATAAAGCTAGGTTGGTAGCTCAAGGTCATAGACAAGAAGAGGGGATTGATTATGATGAGGTGTTTGCACCAGTGGCCAGAGTTGAAGCTATTCGATTGTTTTTGGCTTTTGCTTCATTCATGGGGTTTATAGTATATCAGATGGATGTGAAGAGTGCATTTTTATATGGAAGGATTGAGGAAGAGGTTTATGTTACTCAACCACAGGGATTTGTGGATCCTCAGAATCCTAATTTGGTATACAAAGTGGTTAAAGCACTTTATGGTCTTCATCAAGCACCAAGGGCTTGGTATGCAAGGCTTTCAGCCTTTTTGGTGAAACATGGTTACAGAAGAGGGGCTATTGATAAAACTCTTTTTATCAGAAAGAACTTCAAAGATATCATTCTGGTACAAGTTTATGTAGATGATATTATCTTTGGTTCCACTAATGAAGCCTGGTGCAGAGAGTTTGAAGAATTGATGAAGAGTGAATTTGAGATGAGTGCTATGGGAGAAATGACTTTCTTCTTGGGTCTTCAGGTTAAGCAGAAACCAGATGGGATCTTTATTTGCCAGGAGAAGTATGTTTATGACATACTAAAGAAGTTTGATATGGAAAATGTGAAGATTGCTACAACTCCTTTTGAACCTCCAAAGCCTAAGTCCAATAATGAACCTGATGCTGCTGTTAATGTTCATCTATATAGGTCCATGATTGGATCACTCATGTATTTGACAGCTTCCAGACCAGATATCATGTTTGCTGTTGGTGCATGTGCTAGACATCAGGTTACACCATTGACCTCTAACCTTAATGCAGTTAAGAGAATCTTCAAGTATTTGAAAGGACAGCCAAAGATGGGACTTTGGTATCCTAAAGACTCTCCTTTTGTGTTGGAAGCTTATAGTGACAGTGATTATGCTGGGGCTAACTTTGATAGGAAGTCAACTACTGGAGGTTGTCAGTTTCTGGGTAGGAGGTTGGTTTCTTGGCAGTGCAAAAAGCAGACTATAGTGGCTACATCTTCTACTGAGGCAGAGTATGTTGCTGCTGCTAGTTGCTGTGGACAGGTTCTTTGGATGCAGAATCAGTTATTGGATTATGGGTTCAACTACATGAACACAAAGATCTTTATTGATAACCAAAGTACTATGTGTATTGTTAAGAATCCTGTTTATCATCAAAGAACAAAGCATATTGAGATTCGACACCATTTCATAAGAGATGCTTATGAGAAGCATCTTATTCAGGTGGTTAAGATTCACACAGATGATAATGTGGCTGATCTGCTGACCAAGGCTTTTGATGGACCAAGGTTTAAACATTTGGTGGTCCATATTGGGATGGTAAATCCCTAGATACTAAGCTTAAGGGGAGGATTATTCTTGTTGTTGTTGTTGTATATTTTTCTATCTTTCTTTCTTCTTTTCTTATTTTCTTTCTTTTCTTTTGATGTGTTTCTTAGTTTAAAAAAATATAATAAATAAAATAAAAAATAAAAAAAAAAATTTGTATATTTTGTGTGCTAATAAGTTGGTTTTGAGCAACACCTTGCAGGTACAGTGTTGGTGTTTACACCTGCACAATAAATGGTACTCAACTCACCATGTCTTGCAGACAAGAAAGAGTTGACTCACCATGAGGGTACGGCTCTGGTGTGATAATCAAATCCGTTGATAGCTGTAATAGCTTGCTCAAAGCTATAGGGTACTTCAACTCACCCATGATTCAGTTCTGAGAGTTGAAAATGGTTCTCAATTCACCATGGATGTAACCCTTTATGGGATCCAAAGAATTGGCTAGTCCTGTGCAAACGGCTACAGGTAAAGACAAGTCAAATCCGTTTATAGTTGCTGATTTGCTAATAAATCAGATGGTTATCAATGTACCATGGTCTAACACACCTAAACATTGGCTACTCCAGTAGTGATGGCTATTGGTAAAGAGACATCAAATCCATTAATTTTCAATGATTCACCTCTCACAGGAGTTAACACACCTGGATGTGATGAGAATAGTATGAAACTTAAGTGATTTGATGTACATATTGTCATAAGTAGCAGCCAAGTTCAAGTGAATGTCATGGTGACCAGTATACATGTTTTGAAGAAGATTTCTTATTCCTGCTGAACTATTGAAGTTGCTGCTGGATGCTATAGAGGTTGGAATCTTGCATGTTATGGATGTTGCTGCTGGTTACTACTTATTGCTGCTGCTAAGTCGCAGTCCTCAAGCCTGAGAAGTTAAAAGCTCTATCACATTGGAATCTTGCAGGTTAACCTAGTCAACCTCAAGATTAGGGGAGGATTGTTAGGATCTCTGGGAAATAAGGGTTTCTCAGTGATGGGAGGATTGTTGGGATTCATGAGAAATAAGGAATTTCTCATTGCTGCCGATAGTGAAGCTGGTTCCAGTCATTAGTGTTATTGCTGCGGATATTATTGTTTGTTATCCGTAGGTTTAGAAAGTTTGTTAGATTTATTTTTAGAAGAGATTGTTGTTTATCTCTTCACACGTTTTCTTGTAAGACGGGTTAGGGTTAGGGTTTCTTATCATTATAAAAGAAACATCCCGTCCATGAGATTAATGTACCTTTAACCTTTAACGATTTACAATATTCAATATCATCATTCTTAGTTTATAGTCTGATCCATAGAGGATCATTGTCTTTTAGAGTTTTCTTCTTTATTATACTTGTTGTTTAGTTTCCGCATAAACACTTGTATTCTATACAGAGGTTCTTGTTTAACCAAGCTCAATCAAGCTCGAAGTACTCGATCCTACAAGTTTTGGTGTCACGCTGTAGATACTTCCACATATATCCTAAATAGAGTTTTAATTAGACAATTTTTAAATAAAACTCCCTATGAAATTTATCGAGGCAAAAAGCCTACATTAGGATATTTTAGAGTTTTTGGAAGCAAGTGCTTTATTTTGAACACAAAGGATTATCTCACCAAGTTCGACCCAAAGTCGTATGAAGGTGTATTTCTTGGGTACTCACAAAACAGTAAAGCATACATAGTATTAAACAAGGAAACATCAAGAGTCGAGGAATCGTTGAACGTAACATTCAACGAAAGTCCACCTCCCTCTAAGACATCACCTTTGGTAGATGATGACTTAGTTGAAAGTCAAATGGCTAATGATATAGAAAACATTGAAAATGACAATGAACCCGTAAAAGGAGAAATAGTCAATATTAAAGAAACTAAAAGTCATCCATTAGAAAACGTCATAGGAAAACTTAATGAAAGAACATTAAGATCCAAAGCTCAAAATGAAAGCAATTATTTTTGTTTTATTTCAACGGTTGAGCCTAAAAATATAAACGAGGCAATAAAAGATGAATCTTGGGTAATTGCTATGCAAGAAGAACTAAATCAATTTATTAGAAATGATGTTTGGACATTGGTCCCTCCACCTAAAAACCAAACCATAATCGGCACCAAATGGGTCTTTAGAAATAAAATGGATGAAAATGGTATTGTATCTAGAAATAAAGCTAGGCTAGTAGCTCAAGGCTACAATCAACAAGAAGGTATAGATTACGATGAAACCTTTGCACCCGTAGCTAGACTTGAGTCTATTAGGATATTACTTGCATATGCATCTGCACATGATTTTAAGTTATTTCAAATGGATGTCAAAAGTGCTTTCTTAAACGGTTTTATAAAATGAAGAAGTATATGTTGCACAACCTCCCGGCTTTGCCGACTTCGAAAAACCAAATTATGTTTTCAAACTTAAGAAAGCTTTATACGGACTTAAGCAAGCACCAAAGGCTTGGTATGATCGACTTAAGACCTTCCTAGTTGACCATAAGTATACCATGGGCCTAGTAGACAATACTCTCTTCACCAAGAAAAAGGGATCACATATTATCATAGTCCAGATATATGTGGATGACATTATATTCGGTTCAACTTGTCAAGAGTTATGCGATGATTTCTCAAAAATCATGCATGACGAGTTTGAAATGAGTATGATGGGGGAACTAAACTTTTTCTTAGGTCTCCAAATAAAACAATTAGAAGATGGGATATTCTTCAACCAATCAAAGTATATCAAAGATATGCTTAAGAAGTTTGGTCTTGAAGACTCAAAACCCATGAGAACACCCATGTCCTCCGAAACCAAACTCACAAAGGATGAAGAAAATGAATCCGTAGATTGCACTAAATATAGAGGAATGATTGGTAGTTTACTCTATCTTACGGCTAGTAGGCCTGACATTATGTTTAGTGTTTGTCTATGTGCACGTTTTCAAGAAGATCCAAAAATGTCCCATCTTGAAGCCGTTAAACGGATATTTAGGTACATCAAAGGTACTACACACTTAGGATTATGGTATCCCAAAGGAACGGGTGTAGAAACCATAGTGTATACCGACTCAGATCATGCCGGTGACTATGTTGATAGGAAAAGTACTAGCGGTATTTGTACTTTTGTAGGATATTGTCTCACATCATGGTTCGCTAAGAAACAAACTGCCCTCGCAATCTCAACAACAGAGGCAGAGTATGTGTCTGCAGGAAAGGCGTGTCAACAAGCACTATGGATGAAACAAGCTCTCGTCGACTATGGAATTGAACTCAACAACATTCCCATTCTTTGCGACAACAAAGGTGCTATCGATCTAAGCAAAAATCCAGTCCAACACGCTAGAACCAAACATATTGAAATACGCCATCACTTCCTTCGCGACAATGTACAGAAGGGAATCATCTCAATTGAGAAAGTTTCCTCAGAGGACAACATTGCCGATATTCTCACAAAACCACTTAAACGAGAACCTTTCAACTATCTTAGACTTGGATTAGGATTAATGGAACCTAGTGATGAACTCAAATAAGTACATTTTATTACTATCATTTATCCTATTAATTTGACTTGTTTTACTATATTATGTATGACGATTGATATTTAATCGTTTACTTTTGTAATTCTCAGGTAAAAACAAGCATTTGGTGAAACTTAATGATTTTGGACTAATAATGGAGCAAAACGTGCATAAAGTGATAGTCTACTGACATGGACAAGATCAAGTCAATTCTGCTCCAGATGCGCCGCATCTCACTCTCAACATGCGCCGCATCTCTATCAAGATATCACCAGATACGATCCAAGATACAAGAGGACATGCGCCGCATCTAATCATGGAGTTACGCCGCATCTTCTGGCGGTGTACGAATATTCCTGAATATTATAATCTTGGACCCCACGCGAAGTTAAGTACATGCGCCGCATCTACTTAGTAGATGCGCCGCATCTTCCCTCAGACAGAAAGTATAAATACCCCGTAGACCAGACGAATTAGAAGTTCCAAAAACCCTAAAACCGAAGACCAAACAGGAGTAACAAAGGACGAATTCAGTCAAGAAGGCAGCACAAGACACACCCAAATCAAAGATACAAGAGCTGTAAGAAGGTGCTGCATGTGTTTAATTCATTAAGTAGTTTTGTTTTATTGTGTTAGCAAACTTTAATTCATCAGGATTGGTGGCTTGTGTAATGTGACAACGAAAGATTGCACTCCCTTTAATACTTGCTTTCCCATCAATTAAAGTTTATATGTTGATGTCTTTGGTTACTACTTATTAGTGCATTGATAACCTCTGTGTTTATTAGTGGCTTGCGGGCATTTGACTGCGGGACATAATGTGGCTCCCACAGTTGTTTCTAAATTGATCACTTAGGAATAATTTTTTAGACATAAGTAATCATTAAGGGTTTACTCGCCGATAAGAATAGGACCAACGAGAAAGGGTTAACTACATACACTTCATATAAAGCTATCAATAAAACAAGTGACAATCTACTTAATCATAAGGACAACCCTCTTATTGTCTCAAGTATCTATCTGTGTACGTGTGTGCTACTTGCTGATTCGTGCCTATTGGTTTATTTTATTATTTAATTGCAACAAACCGTGCCAGTCTCTCAGGCTGAAACCCCCTTGCGTTAGGATATTAAAATACTGATTAGAATAACGAGATAATACGTTCCACTCTTAGTGATCGACACTCTACTTACCATTATCTTCATACTGACCGGGTACACTGCTCGTTAAGTGTGTGTGTTATTGATAAGTCGGCTAAATATAAATTTAAAACTTGAATAGGCATTAAAACTGCTAAACCGCAACGACACATCACGCGCATCAAGTTTTTTGGCGCCGTTGCCGGGGAGTGAATTGTTATTATCTGTTAATTTAATTAGTATTTTAATTAGGTTTTTCTTTTTTATTAGATTAATTGCATCATTGTACTATTTTGCATATTTGTTGTATTGTGTGTTAATTGTTTTCTTTTTATTTTTGTGTGTTTATTTTCGTTGTGTGTTTTATTTGTTTTTTTTATTTTTCGTATTTTTCTGTTCTGCTATCGTTGTACTGTGCTAAATCAAACGATACGGCGCATCTGATCTCTCAGATACGGCGTATTGCGTTTAATTTTTTTTAATACAACGCGTTTAATTAATTCGATACGACGCATCTTTTCCCCAAGATACGGCGTATCTGTTTTTAATAAGAAAATTTTTCTAAGCGATAAAGTAATACGACGCATCTGCTTTTGCAGATACGGCGTATCTGTTTTTAATAAGAAAATTTTTCTAAGCGTTAACTCCATACGACGCATCTGCTTTTGCAGATACGGCGTATCTGTTACTTTAATTAAAAACAGTTTGCGAATTATTAAACAGATACGGCGTATCGATCTCTGTCGATACGGCGCATCTTACTGAATCAAAAATCTTTAATTCTTAAACGTAACGAAAATACGGCGCATTAACTTTCGTTAATACGACGCATTTAATTTTAATTAGATAAGTTGATTTTTGATTAATTAATTCGATACGGCGCATTCTTAAATTCTAAGCGGCGTATCTATTTTCTGAATAAAGTCTGATTTAATTTTAACGTATTAAGATACGGCGTATCCAACTTTTTGGATACGGCGCATCGTCTGCAGATATCAGTAACTTTAAATTTTTCGTATTCCGTTTTCGTTGTTAATTTTCTATACTACTTTCTCGAGCATACCCTACTGATATTTTTTGTGTTGATTTCAGGAAGTGCATGACCAGGAGTTCTACGAAGAACTTGATTCAACCTTTCGAAGATCCTGAACGAGCCCTACATTCGCTTAAAAGGCTTTTCAACACAAGAAGCTTTGATCTTTCAAGTTCACTCGAGCTTGATTACTTTTCTGAAGAAAAAGAGGAAGTTGAAACAGAAACAATGGGCGAAAACACTACTATGGAGGAATACATGAACAATACCCGTGCTGATTACACTTCAGGAGTTGCTAGACCTAAGTTTGATGACAAGTCAAAATTTGAGTTGAAGGGTCAATTTCTCAAAGAGCTCAGAGAGAATGCTTTCAGTGGGACGGAACAAGAGGATGCTAATGAGCATGTTGAAAAGGTCCTGGAGATTGCAGACTTGTTTACTTCAGAAAGTGTCAATACCGATCAACTCATGCTAAGAATCTTCCCAATCTCACTAAAAGGAGCTGCTAACAAGTGGCTAAGGAATGAACCTGCTAGTTCAATCACTACATGGGAAGGTTTGAAGAGCAAATTCCTGAAGAGATATTGTCCACCTGCTAAGACTGCTAAAAAGATGGAGGCTATCAATAGTTTCAAGCAAGAGCCTGATGAAACCCTTTATCAAGCTTGGGAACGGTTTAAAGATTTATTGATAAAATGTCCTCAACACTATCTAACCCCTATGCAGGAAATAATATTGTTTTATCAAGGATTGGACGTGCCTACAAGACAGATTTTGGATGCTAAGGGAGCTGTACCTCAAATGAGTGCAACCAATGCTAGGAAAGCGATCCAAGAAGCTGTTGATCATTCTCAGAAATGGCACGATGGGACCTCTACTAGATCTAAGAGCAGCACTAATTTTGACGGGATTGCTGCTATTCAAGCTCAATTGGATAAAATTAGTAGAGAGATGAAGAAGCGAGATGAAAGAGCGTATGCTGCCCAAGTTGGATGTGAAAAGTGCGAAGGACCTCACTACACTAAAGATTGCCCGAACAAGAATGAAAGTGAGACATTTGAAGAAGCATATTACACCCAATTTGGACAACCATTTCGACCTTCAGCAAGATTTAGGGAAGCTAGTTCGGGATTCTATCAAAAGAACAACTTCAATCCCGCTTATCAAGAGAGGAGGCAGACTTTAGACGATACTTTAAAGCAAATTATGGCCGATGCTGCTAAAAGACATGAAGAGAATACTGCTATGATCAAAGAAATTCGAGCTTCAACGGACACTACTACAAGAAATCAAGGAGCTTCGATCAAAGCATTGGAACAACAAATTGGTCAAATGAGCAAGGTTCTTCAAGAAAGGGGATATGGAAGTTTACCGAGCTCAACTGAAACAAACCCAAGAGATCATGTCAAGGCCATAAGCACCACTGAAGAAGTCACTCCTAATATACCTAGAAGATCGATGAATGGTGATGATGGTGCAAAACCCGAATTTTTCTTTAACTCTTCAATCAGCTTAAGGAGACTACTAAAAGAGAAGACAAAGATTGAAGAGGAGATCAAGGCAACAATGAAAGAAGAGAGCCCTGCAACCGACTCAAATGCCTTGCCTCATAAAGAAAGAGACCCAGGAAGTTTTACTCTACCTTGTTCTATTAATAGTATATCTTTCAATAATGTGTTAGCTGACTTAGGAGCTAGTGTTAGTGTTATGCCTCTTAAGACATTCGCTACCCTAGGACTAGGAAAATTAGCACCAACTAAATTACTTATTGAATTGGCTGATAAAACGGTAAAACGACCTGAAGGGATTGCTAATAATGTACTAGTTAAGATTGAGCAGTTTATTTTTCCCGTAGACTTTGTTATACTAGACATGCCCGAGGATGTTAAGATTCCTTTAATCCTCGGAAGACCTTTCTTGTCTACTGCCCATGCTAAGATTGATGTGTTTAAGAGAAAAATTTCATTAAGGATAGGGAATAATAAACTAGTCTATAAGTGCCAAGATCCGGTTAAAAGCATAATTAGAGGTGTTTATGTACTAGGATTAAGAGAGCGTATGGACCTCGATCTTGAAGCTAGACTTATGGGAGAAACATTGATTCAAAACAACTCAACTAATCCTAATCATGAGAACTTTGAGGAATTCATTGACCTTAATGTACCTACCGAACTTAGACGCAATGTTGTTAATGATTATGATGATGAGTGGTATGATTGTGTAGTAATTAATAAACGTAGGAGAGTAGTTGAGAAAACGAATTTGAACAATGATGTGTTTATTGAACTACCACCCTACCTTGCTTATTTGTGCTTATATGATAATAAGAATTTCCCGTCTATCATTTTGTCATCTCTGCCCGAAAGGGACAGGACTTTGTTTATACAGATATTAAAGAGGAACGGCGTGGAAATTAAGGACAAGCAAGGAGTGTTCAATATTACTGAACTGGCGATGAAGGAGCGTGATGTTTCCGACTCCTTCAATGATCGATACTAAAGAGCTGAACGTGAGTCTAACTTGAAGACTCTGGAATAAAGACAAGTGCTTACCGGGAGACAACCCGGATTTATCTTTTATTATTCTGTTTTCTGTGTCGAGTCAGTCCAGGCCGCATGAGGATACGGCGCATCTCAATTCTGAGATGCGACGCATCTCCTGCAATGGTCATATCTTATTTTATTTTTCTGCATTTTTATTTTCGACTTTAAAACTATTTATCAGTTTATTTTTAATGCGGCGCATCCCTGGTTAAGGATGCGGCGCATCTTTATTCTGATCCGTATTAATTCCAGGCTCGATACGGCGTATCTTCTTCAATAAGATACGGCGCATCGACTGACCTGATGATTTTCAGTTTTAATTTTTAAGTTTTTATTTTTCCTAACTACTAATGTATTATGCAAGTTGAACCTTTCTTATCTTAGGTGTGTTTTAAAGTATTGGTGGTATTATAGTTTCCTGAATTTCCTGTGAATACATCAAGTATGAAGCTTTAACGTTCTAATCCACAAGAAGTTGATTTTTGCTCTTATACTAATGGAAGATCATACCGAGCAAATCTCAGGGGAGTTTTCCTATTCTAATTCTTTTATTTTCCAGTTTTTAACCTTTTATACAAACAACGAGGACGTTGTTTAACTTAAGTGGGGGGATTGGAGAATTAGAACACTTAACAATTACTTGTCCTAAACTTTTTCAAAAATTATGCTTAAAATGTGCTTAATATATCAAACTTAAAAATTTTTTAGCATGTTTTTGTTTAAGATCTAAGTTGCATAGCTGCACACATGACGTTATTTTCAAAAATTGTGATTTTTCAAAATTCACAAATCTATGAGTGTGCCGGTGACTTGTAAACTTTAGAACTTGGCTTGTATACTATTCGAGACCACCATAATGAGTATTATTTTATATAATTGGAATGACTTGTCTAACTTGGTAAAATTCTAGGATTACACCCAAATAGCCTTTATATGTTATGTGTTATTAGCTAACTACACTAGTTAGTTAACCCCCGTATAAACCCTTTTTGTTACTCTCATTTTTAGAGTAAGATACCCCTAGAAAAACACTCAGAGCCATTCCTTTCGTTTCTTACACCTATGTTTAAAATGTTTCGTTACACCCTTACACCTTAGCCTACCCTGTAGATTAGAATCCGTGGTTGGTTGATTGCTATAGGCAAAGTGTGTTTCCTTACATTACCTGTGTTCGCGTGCGTAATTCATTATCTATGGTTAGGTCGGGAAATTGCACAATGCAATTGGAGTGAAAGTAAATATTGTATATTTTGGAGTTTATTTTTCGTGTGTTTACTACTTTCACTATTACCATTATTTTTGAAGTCATGAAAAGTATGGAAAAATTATCCGGAAAGAAAGTTATAGTGATGTGGTGAAATTTCACACATCTATGTTTATGTTTAAAAAAAAAAAAAAAAAAAAAAAATCGAAAAAATAAGAAAAGAAAAAAGAAAGAAAGAAGAGTTGGATGTTTGTTTTAACCAACTTATGTAAAGTTATGTAAGTGGTCGATATCACCACTATTTGTTGTACTATATCTATGGATTGAATGGAATTGGCAGTTATGGGAACGCCAATTAAGGTTTATTCTTTGATTAAGACCTTGTTGAGTATAATTCGTGTCTACCTAAAGCGTGTGTTTCAAGTGTTAAAGCGTGAGTTATTCGATGATATGAGTCCTATTCATGGGATGGTTGGGATAGTGATTAACCATACTTAGGATTTTAATTTATTTTTTTTGTTTATTTTTATTTTTACACCAATTTATATCCCAAATGTTATCCATGCCCTTTATTATTCTTTATCCAACCGAACCTTTGATTTATTGAGATTGGGGATTTGAGCAATCTTAAGTATCGTAGTCGTGGATTCGACTATGTATTTATGATTTTGTCGCCCTTTTTGATATATTATTATTGGTGAAGTTTGGACCTATCTTTAGCCTATTCGAGTTAAGGATTTGAGCAATTGCAAGTATCGTGTTCGTGGATTCGATCATGTATTTGTGATTTTGTCGCCTTTTCTGGAATTTGAGATCGATAGTGAAAGAGAATAATTAACCCTTAAGCCTAAAAACCCTTTTTACCGCTTTAGACTTGTTACTCCTTAGCTTTAGTGGTGGAGATGTGTATACTTGCCAAGCTTATGATAGAATATTCGTCGCGACTGGACAGTTAAACGATTAGATTTGCTTTTATCGACTTATTTTATTTTACTTCTAATTCGTTAAGTGTTTAGTTGTGTGATTATGAAATAAACGAATACATGCTTAAATATAAAAATAAATCCTAACATCTTTTAGGATACATTTTCATAAAAGAAATTCTAAGGTTTACTTGGGGACAAGTAAAGTTCAAGTGGGGGATATTTGATGAACTCAAATAAGTACATTTTATTACTATCATTTATCCTATTAATTTGACTTGTTTTACTATATTATGTATGAGGATTGATACTTAATCGTTTACTTTTGTAATTCTCAGGTAAAAACAAGCATTTGGTGAAACTTAATGATTTTGGACTAATAATGGAGCAAAACGTGCATAAAGTGAAAGTCTACTGACATGGACAAGATCAAGTCAATTCTGCTCCAGATGCGCCGCATCTCACTCTCAACATGCGCCGCATCTATATCAAGATATCACCAGATACGATCCAAGATACAAGAGGACATGCGCCGCATCTAATCATGGAGTTACGCCGCATCTTCTGGCGGTGTACGAATATTCCTGAATATTATAATCTTGGACCCCACGCGAAGTTAAGTACATGCGCCGCATCTACTTAGTAGATGCGCCGCATCTTCCCTCAGACAGAAAGTATAAATACCCCGTAGACCAGACGAATTAGAAGTTCCAAAAACCCTAAAACCGAAGACTAAACAGGAGGAACAAAGGACGAATTCAGTCAAGAAGGCAGCACAAGACACACCCAAATCAAAGATACAAGAGCTGTAAGAAGGTGCTGCATGTGTTTAATTCATTAAGTAGTTTTGTTTTATTGTGTTAGCAAACTTTAATTCATCAGGATTGGTGGCTTTTGTAATGTGACAACGAAAGATTGCACTCCCTTTAATACTTGCTTTCCCATCAATTAAAGTTTATATGTTGATGTCTTTGGTTACTACTTATTAGTGCATTGATAACCTCTGTGTTTATTAGTGGCTTGCGGGCATTTGACTGCGGGACATAATGTGGCTCCCACGGTTGTTTCTAAATTGATCACTTAGGAATAATTTTTAGACATAAGTAATCATTAAGGGTTTACTCGCCGATAAGAATAGGACCAACGAGAAAGGGTTAACTACATACACTTCATATAAAGCTATCAATAAAACAAGTGACAATCTACTTAATCATAAGGACAGCCCTCTTATTGTCTCAAGTATCTATCTGTGTACGTGTGTGCTACTTGCTGATTCGTGCCTATTGGTTTATTTTATTATTTAATTGCAACAAACCGTGCCAGTCTCTCAGGCTGAAACCCCCTTGCGTTAGGATATTAAAATACTGATTAGAATAACGAGATAATACGTTCCACTCTTAGTGATCGACACTCTACTTACCATTATCTTCATACTGACCGGGTACACTGCTCGTTAAGTGTGTGTGTTATTGATAAGTCGGCTAAATATAAATTTAAAACTTGAATAGGCATTAAAACTGCTAAACCGCAACGACACATCACGCGCATCACCTAGTGATTAGGTAAAACATTAGTGTAAATATTAGTTTAACCACACTCGACACTAAACCAAAAATTGCCTTCTGTTCCGCGGATCCAATCGATAACAAGGACGGATCCTTTGTTTTGGATCCGCCGGATCCGTCGCATGCACAGTCAAGTTTATTATTAAATAAACAAGAACAAGTACTATTCATTCCTCACTCCAAAACATATCACCCTACTGTATTCGACACACACTCAATCTCCATCACAATTTAGACCATTTTCTTCCACAAATTTGTGCTTCTAACACCATTGTAAGTATTCTTATCATATTTATACTCCTGATCTGCGTCTAGGATTTCTATTTCATGCACAAAACCAAAACTTGGGGTATATGCATAATTTTTGAAAAATCATGAAGCATATTTACTACATTACACTTAAAAACATGTTTTTCTTAGTTAGGAATTACATCTCATAGCACATTGTCTTAATTTAACAAAAACCCCTTGAAAATTTTCTTACTAAAACCTTCTAACGACTAGGTAAAATGATCTTTTTGAACATTGTTCATACAAATGCAAAAACGTTATCTTTTAGACATCACGTGCATAATGTCTCTTGAATGCTAAAGGGAATACATAATTAATATGTATTTTCGGGTACATTCAACCGTAGCTACATTGAAATAGGAGCGTTTGGGTTATCTCTTGTTTTTTACACAAAACTTGCATACACTAAATTTTCATGCATCAAAAAGAGTCGAGATAACCGCACCTCCACATTGTCCCCATGTAGGCACACACTAGGAATTTTACACTTAATTTGATCTTTTCAACTAAAACTATGTAACTTTTGTACTTAGGAAAATCATGCCTCCCGCAACCAACTACGATCACAAAAGAACCGTTAACTACTTACCCGAAGTCCACAAAACCAAAGGTCTAACCAATGCCCAAATCGAAATTTTCAAAGCTTTAGAGAAAAAGTATGTCCATGAGGGTAGAGTCGTAGATTCCTCGTTCTATGAAGGAACACAACTTAAGGAACAATTAGCCGCAATACGATTTGATACTCTTTTGGATATAGATGAACCAATCGTCCCTAGGTTCATTCTTGAGTTCTATGCTAGTATAGGTCTTAGTTCATGTGACCAAGGTTTCTTAAGTCTTCAGTTTACTTTAAATGGAAATTTTGTCAATATCCCTCTTGATCAATTTGGTGAGGTCTTGGGCATTCCAAGTCAAGGGACATGTATTTACTCGGACAAATGGTCCTTAACAATCTTAGAATCCAATCTCGATAGGACGGCACCATATGTCACTCCTCTCGCATCAAAAGAAGTGATTAGGGAACATCTCTTCATTCCTAAGAACAACCCCACAAGGATGTATCGTGGCCGCGAAGTTACTAGAGATCCATTTGCAATGGAGCTAAATGAACTCAAACCCGAATTCAAGAAAATGAAAGAGGTCTTAAGAGCTAATGTGATGTGCACCATAGGAAACCGTGATCACATCAATGCTTGTTTGTGTCATATGATGTACAACATCTCTACTCGTCAACCCTTCAATATTGCTTATTATGTTGCCAAAAGAATGTGTGACATTCCGGTTCAAGGCAAGATTGCAATGCCTTATGGAATGCTCTTAACCCGACTCTATAGAGCCTTTGCACCCGCCCGTCCAAACCCCATTAGGTTTTGTTCCGGAATACAATGAAATTGAACATACCTTCGTTCCTTTGAGTGACTTTAGGGTTAGTGTTGATAAAGGTAAACGTCCTCGTGTACCAACATCATCCTCATCATCTTCAATGAGTGAAGATGATGGTTTGCCAAATTCTAGAATTCCTCCACCCGAATACTTGAGCCATCTTCCTCCAATTCAAAATGAATCCGCTGAGTATCGAAACATCAAAGGAATGGTGAAGAATCTTGGTCGTTGGATGATGAAATTGCACAAAGGTATGAAGAAGTTGAAGAAGAAGCTTAGTTGAAGGAGTGTTTGGATTTGAACAATGTTAGACTATGTGATGTTAAACTTCTATGTGTCTCGACTTTATCTGATAATACTTGTTATGTATGTGTAATAACTAACATTTGCAGGTAGATAACCTTCATGGTTATCAATTTTTCGGGTTATAGCCTATGTTTGGCATAACACCTAAAAAGGTAAGTTTCTAAGAATGGATTAAACTATGTTCAATCGTGTGTTAATATTATCATATTTAGTTGTTTTGCTATACATATTAGATGTTAAGTAAGGTCTAGGTGAATTTTCGGGTTTTTGTCAAAAAACGGGAAATATGACAAGTCTTCTGTTTAGTTTTAGCAATTAGGACATGGATCCGGCGGATCCCAAACTTTGGCTCCGCCAAGGCTTATCGTTGGTTCCGCCATCCACCTACCTGCGGATTCGGCGGATCCCTAACTTTGGTTCCGCATTTGATATAACTTGGATCCGCAGGTTCCCCAGTAAAATTCTAAAACTTTTTTGACTCATCTCGATTCTTAAATCTTAGTGTTTAGTATCATTTAGGATTCATTCACTGATCATAAGTCATCTTAGAATCATTTAGGAATTCTTAGAAACTTAGGAACAAAATTTCCCACCAAAATTTAAATTTTTGAATTTTAGGTGTGAGTTACCAAACTGATACAAAGAAGGAACCCTTTTTAGGGATCCGTCAAATCCGTGGAAATATCAAATCATAAGATTTTCCACTATCAACTTGTATTTACTGCAAATCCACAACACATTACTCAACCCAAGCTCAATGGATTGACTTCCTTGATATGACCTGCACAAATTTTTGTTCCAAATCATTAGAAACCTACATTCTCTATTGGATTCACATCAAATCCAAACACACAGACACTCAAACCTTCTGTCTATAAATTAGTACTTTAGGATCTTCAATTCACATCACAACCATTTCTTCTCCTGTACATTTTAGCTATCATACTTCACCAAAAAGTCTCAATGACAAAATCAAACAACTCCTCCACATCCAAGCCACTAAAAAGAACAGCCCGTATTAGTGTGAAACCTTGTTGCTTCATCATCCACAATTCATCCTCTGAAGAATCATCACCACTAAACATATCCTCACCCATTGCTAGTGAAAACTTCCTTACTTTATCCACTCCAACTCCCTCACATGTAGTCATAAAAACACCACCTCCTACCATTACTCCTGTAGCAACCACACCACCACCCGCTCCCGCTCCATCACAGTCTGAGAAGTCTGCATCATCACCATCCTCACCAAAACTCCAACCCATGGAACTCTTTAGGACACCACCAACATCTCCATAACCATATCTTGAAGAGTTAGAAGATCTTCCACCTACATCAACCAATCCTCCACCAATAAGTCTTGAAAACTTAGAACCTATGCTATTTCATCCTCTCCATTCGGAGATTCATGGTCCTCTATACCGTGAAGCACCACAACATCATCCCCAAATACCACCACTATCACCAACTTCAACACTCATCGCCATAGATGAGGCGATGTGGAGCAACATTCCTCAAACACAAGAGGAGATAAGTGCGGAGTTAACACAACTCTATACTCTCTCGGGTATGGTTGACCATCGCCTTCATGAAACCATAGACATTCAAAACATCCTTATGAACTCCCTCCAAACACCACAACAACCATCAAACAACAACAACAACCAACCACCATCACCACCACCACCACAAAACTTGGAGCCTAGTCTTCCTCCCGACTTCTCGAGTCATGATTGCGCACATTGTGAGAGAACGGCTCACTTGGCCCAAAGGACCAACATCTTGGTCCATGAGCTTCAAAATGAGATGAAGTTCATCTCGAACCATGTTCTTGAACGTTTAAACGCCATCTCTCATCCTCCTCAATAGGAGCTTTCTAGACTAGTTGTTAGGACCTTTTGGATTGTTGCTTTAGGACTTTTTATTTCTTTCTAGGATGTCTTTTTATTGTACTTGTAACATCATTTCATCATTGTGACTTTTGTCACAAAATTTTCAATATCTATGAATGTGATGTTTTATGCTTATGAGTGATCAACATATTGCATATTATCATTATCATTGTGAACTAACATCCTTATATAGCCTATATTATACCTTGATTATGATTGCTTTAGGTACAAATAATGATCAGACACTTACTTTGACTTTTTAAAGTCAAAACATATTGAAAGGCTTGTTTGGAAGAACACTTCACAAGCATTCTACTTCTTCATTGAAGTCATTCATGACTAACACTTCATTTGCAGCATATCATACCCTTCAAAGTATACGTTGGTACTCGAGAAGTGAGGAGTATACATCGAGGGGGAACATTTCATAAGCATTTCATATACAAACCATTTGTTTTGTAGATTCATGCATCATTTCCTTGATTACTCCATCTAGGGGGAGTATATAACAAGGGGGAGCTTTAAAGTTCTCAAAATCGCATTCCGCTACGCTACTCTTTTTGTTTCGACAAAAAGGGGGAGAAAGGACTAAGTTTGCATTAACTGTGATTCATCACAGTACATACATTTTTACAAAACTTTTCTTTAATAAACAAACTTAATATATATTTTTAAGAACTCATACTATATTTATTTTCTTGCTCAAAAATATACCTTATGTTTTGTCATCAACAAAAAGGGGGAGATTGTTAATACAAATATCGTCTCAAAAACGTTATTTATATTCTTCGATCTTTTCTTGGTTTTGTTAATGACAAATAAAAGGAATATCTTTTAGCAAATAATAAATACTAGCTTAAGTCTCTTAAGTGCACATTTTACACTTCACATAATAACCAAGAATTACAAGTTTGCTTATTTAGTAACTTGTTTCCTTAAAAGAAAACTTTAATTCTAAAATCATTCCATGACATCATTGCATACATCACATATAATATCTTTGTTAGATCTTAATATATCTTGTTTAGATTTACAAGTTACATAGTTGACATTTGAGGATCTTGGATGATTTGGTAAGATATGGAAGATTTGGAAAGATACACCAAATCCCTTAGCTGTCATCTCCCACGGATCCAATTCGAATGAAGGACGGATCCCTATTGTGGGATCCGTGGGATCCGTGAGCTGGATATCAGCTTGCCTATAAATAGCAAGCTGATCATTTGGCTTTCTTATCACTCATATAGCTTAAACACATATATTCATTCAGTACATATCTTACTAACATCATTCATAGTTGCATTTCATTTTGATCTTTCATTTTGTAGAAGAGAGATCAAGCTTTCAAGGATCTACAGAACCGTAATCCTTTAGTTGCATTACTGTGTGATATTGTAGTTTGTTTCACACATCATATCTATCATTTGTAATCAGTAAGTGTGGTTAGTGCTTTAGTCCTCAAAGCACAAAGAGTGTAGGGAGTGGTTGTACCCTTGTAAAGAACTCGACATCTAGCTTAGTGTCGGTAAAGTAAATAGGCGACGTCAGGTTGGTTCTACCTTGTGAAAGAACTCGGTGTTTAGCTTAGTACCGGAAAAGGAAGTAAGCAACGTGTAAAGGTTTTCTCCGCCTAGAAAAGGAGTTTGTTTCTTAGTGAAAGATAAACTCTCGAGTTGGAAGCTCGGGGAGTGGAGTAGGGCAAGGAAGAGAGTCCTTGTAGCTGAACCACTATAAACAACAGTGTTGTGTGGTTTGATCTTTCCTCTCTTTATCTTTTGTTTACATTGTGTGATTATTTATTTGTAGTTGTTTCCTTTGAATTAACATATAGTAACAAAGCAAATAAAACTTGAAAAACGGTAAAAACTATTCAACCCCCCTTCTAGTTTTTCACAGGTTTGATTAGAACAGTAACGATAATATAAATTTGATTATGTTACACAGAATGTCATGATCATAATGTTTAGCATTAATGTTTGGTTAATCGGTACGCTCGCCATGACCAGTACGCTTGGTAATGTAACCGTTTCGCCCGGTAATGTGACCGTTACACCCGGTCATGTCCAGTACACCAGGTCTATGAACATGTCATGTATACAAACAAAGCATTCAAGTAAACCATCCTTGTATATGTCTGACCAGTACCCTGGTCAATGTATATGCCATGTAAATAATGCATTCAAGTAAACCACCCTTGTATATGTCTGACCAGTACCCCTGGTCAATGTATATGCCATGTAAATAGTGCATTCAAGTAAACAATCAAGTAATTCAGCCAAACAGTCAATTATTGAGTAAACAGTTCGCATTTTCCAAATAACCAGTCATTGAGTTTACTTAAAAACGAGCATGTATTCTCCCCCAGAAACAGTTTAAAAACCAGTAAAAGTAGGGGCCATGAACTCGCCTTAAAACAATAGCAACCTGCTAATCAATCAACAAAATAGTGCAACCGCTCCGACACGCAACCTAAATCAGTATGGTAAGTCTTAGCGAAATATTCGTGTCGTATATGTCTTTACTTTATTTGAAAAGTTTACTCGTGAACAGTGCTTGTATATTTATTGCTTGCTGTGTGGTAAAGTATATTTCAAAATGATTTAGCGTTGTAACTCTTGGTCGTGATGGCTCATGGTGAAAGTGTACGGTGGGATTACGTAACGAAACATCCGTGCTAGTATTCGCCGCTTAAAATGCGCAAGTATCATATATAATATAATATATATATATATATATATATATATATATATATATATATATATATATATATATATATATTAGGTTAAATACTTAAGTATTTACTTAATTAGGATTATAATTAATTAAATAGGTTTTTGGGAAATTAATAAAATAATTGAGTTAGTGGAGGATTATTATATTATAAATATTATTTATTATTTATAACACTATTTTAATTATAAGAAACTAAAACATTGTTAAGTTATTTTAGAAAATTTACTTAAGTTAAGTATTTTTACTAAAATACTCTAAGTGTTAGATTTTTAAAAAATTTGGGCATGACCCATTTGTTTATGCAACGTTTCTATTTTCCTCAAGTGTTGCAATTTTTCTCAACCAACTCATCTCGTTAACTATATGTGCAAAATACGTTCGTAATATATATTTTTGTTGTCCTGAGTAATTTTTATCGTTATAGTTATCGTTATTGTTATGTTTAATCCTTAATAATAGATTTCGACACAAAGTCAATATTTAGTCAAAAGTCAACAAAAGTCAATATTAATAATAATTTGGTTAAAATTTCATTTTTCTCTCTTTCGGAGACTAAGCGTCTCAAAACAAGTCAAAAACTAGTTTTCGTTATATTTATCGTATCGTTAAGTAATAATATCCATAGTGGGTCGGAAAATATTCCAAAAATCATTTTTGTCATTTAACTTTTTTATTGGGCCTAAATTTATGAAATAAGCCCAATAGTCACTTTTTAGTCCAAACCACTTTTTTTTTTTTTTTTTTTTGTTAAAATGTATATATCGTCGCGTTTCTAAAAATCATTTAACTCGTTCATTAAGTCCGTTTGGTCAAAAGGTCAAAGTTGTAAAACTTTATGTTGGGCTCGGCCCAACTGCCTCCATGTGGACTTTTGAGTCCAAAATTCCATATTTAGTCCATTGTATTATAATTAGGTAAATATTAGTTAAGTAACAAACTTTTAATTTTACCAATTAAGCTCTTATAAATAAGCTATTAAGTCAAATAGTCAAGTATGACCAAAATATGTTCTATTCGACCCATATATCATATGTCAACTTATTTTCTTATCTTTACTAGTAAATCTCTATTACTTATGGCTTATTCAATAAGCTATTCCAAATAAGCACTTAAGTATATTTTCCACCATTTCACCATTTGAGCCAAAATTTTATGTTTTTCAAAACCCCAATAATCTTGTATTTTATTCTTGGCCGATTCATATGCATAGCCTTAAAAGTGTATATATTGCTCAATCTCGCGTAATTAACGTAAAGCTTGTTTGTATCATCAAACTAACACTATATGTAACAAGATTTACCACACAAGCAAGAAATTTACTAATTTGTTCATATGTCACCAAAATGTCAAGCACTATTCCTCAAAGATCAAACCCTAGCTTTTTCCATATTATCAAAATATATACATTTAACCACTTTAATCATCATTAGACATCAAATGAACATGAAATTAACAAGATTAGAAAATTTTGATGATTCTTACAAAGCTTTTGATGTTAACGTGGAGAATGAGACCAAGAACACCCAAAACTTCACCAAATTTACCCAAACCACGTTCCAAATAACCCGTAAAGCTTGAATATACACTCCAAATTGATTGAACTTCAAAGAAAATTATGGGAGCTTGATGTTTAAGTTATGCCATGAGTTTTTAGATCAAAAATGATCTAGGTAAGTTGAGGTGTGTATTATAGATAAGAAAGCTTGTTTTGATTACATTTAAGGAAACATGTAACTAATATATATAAGATAAATGTGTTAGTGGGATTGTTTTGGATGGTAGTGGGGTGGATATCACCTTGGCCGGTTCTAGTGAGTATTAGGGAAGGTAAGATTTAATTTTTACCTCTCGTTGGTGTATCGTGCGTCGGTTTGAGCTTAAACATGACCGTAAAGTCTCGGTTTGACGTTTTTGGACACGTATATGCAAAATAAAGTTTTTATCCACGTTTTTGTCAGAAATGAAATAAAATATTATTACTGATTGAAAAATATATTTTTTTGACGGCTACCATATATACTGTGCTGTCGGTATGCGCGTGCGGTTGCTTTTCAGAAAAATGTGAGAAAGCTCTCAGTTAATTACGAAACTTGTCAGTAACTATCAGGAATGGAATAATTTATGTTTATTGGCAAAAATAAACTTTTTTTGCAGTGACTGTAAGCTATAGTATGCGGGACAGCTCCCAAAAATGCTCAAGAATACTCAGAAACATGCAAACGCACATAGAAATGCTTAGCTTAAAATTAATAAATAACCATTTATTATTAAAATACCAGTGGGAAAGTACCGGTTGTCACATCCTTCCCGCCTTAGAAGGAAAACCGTCCTCGATTTTCACTGAGAGTTACCCGATAGAGTTGAGAAAAATTGAGGGCATTTACGCTTGATTTCATCCTCTCGCTCCCAGGTGTACTTGGCCTTTGAGAGAGTTCCAACGGACCTTCACAATTGGAATACGACTCTGCTTTAGCCTTTTAACTTCCCGGTCCATGATTTCAATCGGTTCCTCAATGAAACTCAGTTTCTCGTCAAGCTGAAGCTCATCAAACAAGAACTGTCATGAGATTAAACTGAATCGGCTTGGGTAACAACTTGACTCTTAGCTTGATTTTCGCAACTCATCAAACAAGAACTGTCACTAGATCAAGCTAGGAAGAAAGTTTAGACCCTTAGGTTGTCGACTCCAATTTAATCTCACAACTCATCAGATAAGCACTTTTTCAAGTTGCTGATATGAAAGACGTCATGCACAGCGCTGAGCTCGGAGATAGTTCGAGTCGGTAGGCTACCGGCCCGAGCCTGGCAAGAATTTCAAAAGGTCCAATATAGCGATTGAACTTTGACAGTTGAGATGTGAATTGTTCGCTCTTGAAGTACAAAGTTCTAGAGGTGACTATTCCCATCATGGCATGATCCTCCCTGAACTAAACATAGGTGATCAGGCTATGCTTAGTTGAGGACTGATGATGCTATGCCGGGTTTAGTTACCATGGTATTGGGTTTCTATAGGTCCGGAATCACAATAGGATTTAAAAGATGCACCACCTTATATATGACGAGAGTATAATAGTTGACGGACAATTTCAAATGTGATTAATAATGGAAAGGAGTTGTCATAACATCTTGATATAAAAGATAGAGAATTCGTCACATGAAGAGTCATACAAAGCAACAATACAAAAGGTCTTTAAGAAGTACAAATACTCGGAGGAATACGATCTAATAGGATCTAGGTGTAGTCTTTTTATGTGAAGTAGGGAACTCTCTTCTCAAGCATTGTCATCACTGGTGTCGTTGTTGAGGTCCTGGTGTAACCCCTCGTAATTTTCCATATGAATAGTAAATGCTAATAAATGATTAACGAATCATTACGTTATTTAATAACCCCTTTTCTACTAGTAACAAAATTTTTTTTGTTATGCATGCTATACTAATTTAATCACAACGATACTTGCGATTACCATTTACCTTGAAACGATGCTTACACACGAGCCTTGATAGTCTAAAAAGCGCGAATTATTTAAAACATTAACGATTAATACTTAACCTTTATACGTTTCGACAATTAACCGAATATGATCAAATACATTCCCGAGCTCACGAAAATTATCACGAATACTTAGTAACTATATTGGATCTCGACCCAATACCGAACGGACTGCTAAACCCATGGGGCCTCGACCCAATATTTCTACAAACTAAACACACCACAACCGGACCTTACTATTTTCATTCTTTCTTCTTTGGGCCTAGTCCACCAACGAGCCCAAACCATAACCCAATCCAACTTTATAAATTTTAACTTATAAAACGTAACTAGGAACGTTTACTTTGCCACGAATTCTCCCAATTCGACTTAACAACCATGTAACTATTTTACATAACTAAATTCTCAGCACAACTAAGAATCGAGTGGAACAAACATCACATCCTAATTCGATCAATTGCCTACTTAAAAATCTCCAAAGCTCGACACACTTGACATATTGTGAACACGACCTAAATTTTTGTTTTGACTTAACATGTTTCGTATAACTTGCAACTCGAACCAACTTATGTTTTTGGCTAGTAAATGAATTCGTACATGCTCTTAGCGAGTATACACACGACCAAACGACCCTACCTTTATTTTTGATCACATCTACAATGTGTTACACGCATGGGAAATCGAACAAGCCACAAGAACTAACCCTTGAAAACTCAATTGTCTTTTCTCCTTGTTGTTTACCGCCGGCCAAGATGTTTAACAAGTAACCATCCTTTTTACTCACTGTCACACTCTATCATCATCACCACATTAAGAAATTATAATTGACTTTAAGATACACCAAATAGAGCCAAGACAAAGCACAATGATGCTTCCTTGTTTACTTGCTTCTGGCTAGACATTAAGAGCCACATTCGTACGCCAACTTCCTTCATTACTCTTGGACTTCAATGGCAATCATGATACACCGTGTATCATGCTATATTAAAAGGAATTGACCTTCTTACTCTCACAACAAGTGATAACGCAAAACATGGAACTTTCGACTCCTTCTCCTTGTTCGAACTGCCACAAGGACGATTCCCTACTATTACCTTTCTATTCCTTATGCTTTATGCCATCATTGCCACCTTAGTCAAGTTGCAAAATCCTCCTATATATACCATGCATGCATTCGGTTAAACACATACACAAATATATATATCACCACTCAAAAAATTCTAAGTCATGGATACGTACTAAGGTCGACTAGTTTTAAACACTTTTCGGGGTGTTCAAGTCGAACCCAGTAGCATTCAAACTTGTCTCTGATTATTCGAAGCCTGAAGAATCAAGCTACACCATTCCTTTGGCCTAGCTCAGTCTGCACGATGTGATACGCCCCACCTTTTGAGGTGAAGTGAGCATCCTTCGAACCCTTCTCGTAATTATATATTTTTATAACTTCATTTCTATTGTAAACCATTTTCCTTTAGGTAAATATTTCGTTAAATTTATTAACAACATATATATTTATTCGACATACTACATCTTTGTCATGCGAACTATCGAGAAACACTTTCATTCCAACCTTATATTGACGTATCAACAATAAAATTCACGCGTTTCATGTCACCTTGACCCTTTCAAGAATGTAACAAAACACTTAGAATATTTTTAAGGTTTTAAAACTGTTTTCAAATAAGCTAAGTCACGTTAGCTTTGGTCTCGTATCTTCTTAACTCGACATACAAACCATATATTTTATAACTCGACCGGATAGTTGGGCTACCAAACTAACAAACCATGCATTTCATTCGACCTATAAAACTCAATTCGCACCTTATTTAACTTTAAAGCAAATCGTGTTTGTAACCTATTCATAAAACTTATATACTTAGCGTACGGGCCTATAAGCCCAATAAGCTATATATAAGCTCTTCGTATAAGCTGATCACATAAGCCCTCTCGTTATATTTTTGTAACCTTTAAACAAGCTCGTAACAAAGCCCAATACTCTCTTAAGCCCAACGGAACTAAAAACCTTAACGGGCCATAAATAGACTCGTTAAAAGCCCACAAGCTTAAAAATAAGCTCTCGACCAAATTAAGCTATTTCTATAAGTTACAAAAGTCATTTTAAACTTAGTTATAAAATAAAAATAGTGAAGTTTGATTTTTATAAATTTTGGACTTGTTTTGCAAAAGAACTAACCGAAGGGACTAAAACTGCCACGTTTGGAAACTTACAGCAAAAACTGCCATTTTGATAATATTGTGATGAAAACTGTAAATTCAGAAACTTTTGGGTATAAAATGTAATTATTAAATGTTTTGGACTAAAATTGTAACAAAACATAACCGAGGACTAACGGTGCAAACATTTTGGCCGTTAGGGTCAAAAGTGTAACTTTGCAAAAACCAAAAGGATATTTTCTGAGTTTATACTTGTGGTAATATTTTACAAACCCAAATCCCGAACCAAATATGTTTAGTCAACAATTAATGTCACATTTTCTAATAATTCTATATACGTAGTTTTATAACTTATAAATATATATATATATATATATATATATATATATTATATATATATATATATATATATATATATATATATAATATATAACCGCTTAACGAAACGTTAAACATATAACGTAACTTAACCAAACTTTGATTTAACAACGACGATTTCCTCATCGATCTTATATACTCCCGACAAACGAAAACTTACTCAAGAGTTATATATATATAAATATATATATATATATATATATAACTTTAGTTTTGAACTTTAAACATTTAAACACATATGTTTTAAATGTTACGAATTAATCAATAAAATCCTTAACATTATGATTCGCGATAAACCAAACTTAGACTATCAAACCACTAAAACTTGCCATATATTATTTAGGTCGTGTGTTGAAGCCGTTTCCTTTCATCGTTTGAATAATGATACTACTGCCACTACTGTACTACTAAGGTGAGTTCATAGCCCACACTTAAACTTTAAATCTTTTGTGGGGAGATACATGCTACAAAACCTGAACACAAACTTTTTGTATGCTATGATTGTTATTATTATTGCTTAAGTAGCTATTGCCAAAAGTCCCTCAATCATGAACCTTAATCACTTACGAGTGAACGTAAATAATTGTGAATAGATCTATTAGGGACTGACAATCCCCGTTTGGGTCTGCTAGGATGAGCCACCCAGGCGCACTTTATTTGAACAAACTTATGGGTTATTGGCAAATACCCATCACGAGGGCCTATATACTTTACATCATAATTGATGCCCGTTAAGCGTTGCGTGTCATGAGCTTAATGCAATAATAACTTGATTTTAACTTGTTTAATTGTAATTCGATGCAATTAACACTTATACTTGTGTTCAAACTATTAAACTTAAACCTATGAACATCACTCAACTTTTGTTGACTTTTAGCATGTTATCTCAGGTAACTAAAGGCTGGAACTCAAGGCACGCAGTGGGCATTAAACCCTGTACGGGTGGTTTAAATAAATGTTTTATCATTCAAATCTAAATAAATGTGTTAACTATAAAACATCTTTGTATTATAAATACTTGTATTTTGAATGATAAACTTAAAACGTCTTTCTAAAGTCGTTTTCTATGATTATGACGAAAGATCCTCTACGTAACACCTAATTAAGTCTTCCGCTGTTGCTATCCGAAATTGGGGGTGTTACAGATTGGCATCAGAGCTCATGGTTATAGAGAACCAGATGTATTTTAAACATTGGACTATAACTACATTTTTTTTAAAACGGACCATTGTAAAGAAAAACCACCTTATGCCCTCCGTGCCTACACACTTCCAACATTTTTAGATGTTGCTTACTATATGAGTTCTTAACAAAGTTTAACATAGTTATGATTATGTTAATAGCTTACATTTACTATTCGGGATTATTACAGTACTATGTCTTCGAAACCCCATCCCATCGCTTTATCATCTGATTCAGAGAATGAGGATCCTATGCCATTTACCTCAGACTTTGCTACGGTAGCTATACCGATGTCACCTGCTACTGACCGGTACATGGAAAGCCAGCAATTTCTACCGGCATCCGACCTGGAGATTTCCCCTCCAACATCACCCATACCATCACCTGACCCGATTCGCCGGCATGGACAAGTACGACACCTCCAGCCATATGAACCCGAACCCTTTGGCCAACTTTACCGACGCCCTGGAGAAAGTTATGTTCGCAAACATACTCCCGAAAATGAGTACGTACACCACCAGCACTGATCATACCACCACCAGCCCCACTCATACCAACTTCGACTCCCGTAACATCACCACCCCCAGCTCCTGAGCATTCCAGGACACCACCGCTTACACCACTATCTTCAGCTCCACCACCTACTATCTTCTATCATCAGACCACCACTGTTCCATTACCATCTTCTATTCGACCCCTTGCTTCTCCACCCGCAGCTACTCTCAGTGAACCCCTACCACCTTGCAAGAGGACATACCGCTTGGTTCCATCTTTATCGGACCCCTATGCTCAGCTTAGAGATGAGACTACAGTTCGCACCGGGACCCACAGGAGGGTCGATGCACGCCGTTGGTCTTACTTGCTACCTATCATCCGTCACTGGAGATCCCAGGAAGGAGCACCGAGAGCCATGGAACTAGGAGAGAGTTCGGCTACAGCTACTTCGAGGATTCTTCCGGTTACCGGAGAACCCATCCATCACACCATACCTCTATTAGCAGCCAGATTAGTCCGACATGAGGATCGTCTGGATGACATTGTAGAGATTCTTGATGACTTACCACTCGAGCAGATTGACACACTTGGGGAAGAAGTGGAGAACCTTGTGATTGGTCAGTTGGCGATGGAGATAGTCTTCGATCAAGTAGGTACTAGTTTAGAAGAAGCCATTGAGACTATTTCTATACTAGGAGAGGCCACTACTTCGATGCAGACAGTGATTGAGACATTAGACTCTGAGCTTGACCGAGTTAGCTCTCAGGTTCTGATTCTTAGACTTATGGTTGAGGATTCCCAGGCTAGGGAAAGAGCTCGAGACCAGACAGTGAAGACCTTGATGGCAGCAATTGCAGATCTTCAGCGCCGCTTAGATGGTGCACCAGGAGGACCATAGATCAGAGATGTGTCAATATAACTAAGAGATGTCTTAGTCTACCAATGTTGTATTAATAAATAATCTTGTATCTTTATGTTTTGTAAAACAAATCGAACAAGTTATTAATCCTATGTTGTGTGGATGTATTATATTGATGTTGATTTATGTATTCCATGGTTGTTTCTTGCATATGCGTTATGATTTGCCATATATTGTCTCACGAAATTTTGGTTCATACAGTGCAATTCAATCATTTATGTTCTCATGTGTGTTGTGAATTGATTCAGACATATTGTGAATGAATTTGTGATATGATATTTGCTGTACCTACAGAGATAAACCAGAATTATTAAACTCAATTGTTATGGTTAAAATTATATTATTATAATCCATATTCAATTTACCTTCCAAAGTATCCTAACCTAACGTGATCATTATGAGAATTCTAAAAATATGCTTTTGCAATATTGATAGAACTATGGTACGTACAAGGAAAGCAACCTCCGCCGCAAATCATGAAACTTCAACTGCTACGCCTACTATGACTCCAGAAGCTATCCGAAAAGCAATCGCTGACGGTGTAAATGCATTCTTGGCAGAACAGGCAGCAGCAAATGCTCGCAACAGTGGCACTAGCCTACCGACAGGAGAAAGTGTAACTGCTGCAAACCGCAAGTGTACCTTCAAAGATTTCATGAGTTGTCAACCAACTTTCTACAAAGGTACTGAAGGAATAACTGAACTTGCTTACTGGTTCGAACGATCTGAAACTGTTTTTCAGAGAAGCGGTTGTACCGAGGACAACAAAGTCATTTTCGCTACTGGAACTCTCATGCAAGATGCTTTGTCATGGTGGAATGCTACAGTCAAAGCCATGGGAATGACAACAGCTTATCAGCTCACTTGGACTGAGTTTAAAACCAAGATGCTAAAGAAATACTGTCCCCGTTCTGAACTAAGAAAATTGGAAGATGAATTCCATCTACTGGTAGTAAAAGGAATTGATCTTAAAACATACAACAGGAGATTCCAAGAGCTTAAAATACTATGCCCTACTGTTGTACCAACTTTCGAAAAAGAACTGGAAAAGTATATCGAAGGACTTCCCCGTAGTATTGAGGGAAATGTCACTTCATCAAACCCACCAACTCTAGAGGCAGCCATCGAACTTGCTCAAAAACTACTGGACCGAGAGGTCAAGTACAACAATGAGCTCAAGAGAAAGCTCGATGACAAAAGAACCACTCACCACCACAGTAACAATAACCACCGCAACAACAACTTCAATAACAACAACCATAGAAACAATAACCCGTACCATCAAAACCGAAACAGTCGTCACCATCATCAAAACCAAAGACAAGAAACCGCCAAGGCCTATGCTGCTACTGAAGGCAAGGGATACCAAGGTCAGAAATCCCAGTGTAACAGATGCAAACTACACCACAGTGGACCTTGCACAATCAAATGTCTGAAATGCCAGAAAGTGGGTCATCAGACAAAGGATTGCAGGAATCCCGCTACTGGTAGCAACCTACAGCCTGTAACTCCGACTCGCTACTCCTGCGGAGAAGTAGGTCACTTCAAGAGCCACTGTTCGAAAGGAAACAGTCAGCCAAACAACGCTCGAGGAAGAGCATATGTGTTAAAAGAAGAGGATGCACCATTAAACTCTAACGTCGTCACGGGTACGTTCTTACTCAATCAACATAATGCTAGAGTATTATTTGATTCTGGAGCAGATAGAAGTTTTGTGTCAACTACGTTTTCTTCTTTGCTTAACATTACCCCTTCCAAACTAAACACCACTTTTGAAATTGAAATGGCGGACGGAAACCTAATTGGCACCGACTCCGTAATTCGTGGTTGTACCATGTTAGGAATATAAATATTCAGTTGAAGACTCGGTCACCCCGAGTACTTAGTAGCACATCATAGCTCGTAGGATAATTAGTAATATTATTAGAAGTTTAGTTATTATTAATATTGTGGAGTGGGTCGGGTCTTTACCCACTGTCAGCTCGCTCCACAGTCCACTAGGGACATATTATGTAGTACTATAAATACACCCTTCCCACCCATGGGAAGGGTTGGACCTTTCAAGCTAATCTAATCTCATCTTATTTCTCTCTCTACAAAGGCTCCCAAACTCTCCTACCTCTCTCTAGAATCCTTCTATTCGATCCATATTATACGCCCCAATCTTGTGTTTCTTTGTTAGTGAATACCCTACAATTGGTATCAAGAGCCATGGTTAGGTCCATGAGAGTTGGTATTCACGGATTTGCTTAATTTTTGGGGTTTTTAGTTCGAATAGAAAAGTAACAAAAATTCTATTTTGTGTCGTGTTTAGTGATTAGAAGTTGTTAAATCTTGTACTTTCTAGCTTAGGAATAGTATAAGAGTAGTATTTGGTGCTTGGAATCACAGATTTAAGACTTGTGTGGTGATTTTGGGTGATTCGTGGGTTTTTGCTTAAGTGTTCTTCGCTGCGGTTTGTGTACCTTTGGACAAGTTCTTGGATGCGGTTTGTGTCATCTCGAAGACGCGGTTTGTATTATTACTAGTTTTGGCAAAAGGACAAAACGCATTGAAAGCGACGTGTTTGGCAGTTTGTGTCTACGCGGTTTGTCTCTGAAACGTGCATGCGGTTTGTGTCTACGTGGTTTGTCTCTGAGGCGTGTATGCGGTTTGTGTCTACGCGGTTTGTCTCTGCGGTGTGTATGCGGTTTGTCTAGACTGTTTGTCTGTGCTGTTTGTCCACGCGGTTTGTCTCTGAGGCGTGTATGCGGTTTGTGTCTACGCGGTTTGTCTCTGCGGCGTGTATGCGGTTTGTCTAGGCGGTTTGTATCCACAGAGGTGCTATTTGTCCGTGGCGGTTTGACCAAAGTTGACTTTTTACGTCAAAACTTCAAACGGCCATAACTTTTGAACCGTAACTCCGTTTTCAGCGAAACACCTTGCATCAACCAAACCAAATCGCTCCAGAATGAAGTTATTGAGGTTCTAAGTTTTCAGACCAAAATTTCGCTGTAACAACTTGCATCAACCAAACCAAATCACAACTTAACAATAGTGCAACAATCCAACAGTCATCATAACACATATCAAGCATCATTTCACGGTTTATTCTTGATTTTGTAAAACCCCGTGAAAGAATCTATTTCTCGGTTTAAATCATAGAATTGTAAAATCCCGTGCACGTTAATATCATGTCAAATACTTCAGATTCTGCTATATCAGAGATACTCAAATTGTACAACATGATTGATAAACAAAAGATTCCCAAAGATGTTCGACAAATAAACGTGTTTGACTATGTTGGTACGAATAGAGACTTTGTGTGCCCGAATTCTCAAGAAAACAAGCTTCATCAGCCACAGACAAACGTGTTTGAGTCAGATACTGCTAGGAACAACGTGCAACATGAGAAACACAACAAAGCGTCGGCTGAACCTAATGGGGTATCTTCTGTCATTAATAATGATAATGTGTTGCATGAACAAAAGATTCCCGTCAAAGTACAACAGATAAACGTTGTTGAGTCAGATATTGCTAATATGGGAAATAGCGATGTTATCCCATATGAACAATATGTGAATCACAATGAAGCGTCTGTTGTACGTAGTTGTGCATCTTCTGTTCTAAATGATGATTATGTGCTGCATGAGAACACTGTATTTGTCCCTGATGATAACTTGATCACTAGCCTAAACATTTATAAAGAACAAGTAGCTATGTATGAACAGCGTGCTAAGTTTGAGCTTAATGAACGTGAGCAGAAATTAGAAGGTTGAATGAGTACACTTATTAAAGAGTCTAGAGTAAGAGAAGAAACATTAAAACAAGAGTTGAATTCTTTGAAAAATCAGCTAGAACAGTCTGTCAAACAGAAACAGGAAGTACAAAAGTGTATAACTACACTTAAGCTAGAATTCAAAGAAAAAGAAAAGGAACTCTTAAATGATTTTTCTAGACTCAAAACCTTAAAGAATAAGCTTGAGGATAAGTTGTACACACAAGACCAAACCAGACAGACTGCCCAAATGATGTATAAGCACAGAAAGTTAAGTGACAAGCATAGTGAAAGCAATGTAGGTAGATCTAAATTAGCTATTCATGAGATTGCTAAGATAGCCCAACCTGCATTAAATGATTCTAATGTGATGTTTATGCCTAATCATGACCCGCCTGAGCTTATCTACACTAAAGAGGAGGAGGAGATGAGTGAGAGAACAAAGGAAAGAATGAATGAGAAAATGAGGGATCCCGAGTGCATAGCCAGATGAATAATAATCAAGCCCCATGACTATAGTGAGGAAAATCGTCTGACTGTGTTTGCTCCTCAAAAGAAGTTAACACCTGAACAGATATTCTGGAAACAAGATAATGAAAAACTTAAGGAAGAAAAACTTAAGGCCAACACCCCTCTCATTAGAAAAGTTGCGTCCATAACGGTGTATCCTCCCAATACACCTAGGAATTTGGTGCCTTTGTCTCTTCCTACTGAATGAAAAACCTTTATTAGTTTATATGTGCTTTGGCAACTGTTTACTGATTTTGATAAAACATGTAAGAAGAGAATCACACCAACCAGCATTACTGAGGGGGAAAGGTGTTTTGAACATGCAAAAAGGTGTTACTTAACTGAGGTCATGCCATTCTTTAAACTACTCAAAGAACATTTTGAAGGGCTGCAAACTGCCCTCAACACAGAAATAAAAGAAATGAAAGTAGTGTTTAAAGACATGGAAAATGAGGTGAATGAATATGCAATAGAACTTAAGAGTCGTGAGATTGAAAGAAAAAACATACTCATTACTAATGACAACTTGATTGCTAAATGTATTGCACAAGATGTATTTTACACTGCTACTGATTCTGCATTGTCTGCTTGTCAATTTAATGAGTATGCTATTGCATTAAATGTCACCCAGAATCGTGTTGTTGAGCTTGAGGGGGAGAATTTAAAATTGCTTGAAAAAATTCAAAATGATGACCATGATAATATGGTTAAACGTTTTTCAAAATTAGAAGTTGATTATCTAAATTTGCAATTGAAACATCAACATTTAAATGAAAAACATAAAATATCAAATGACAAGACATCGTTGGATGCTCCTGAATTTGATAATTATTTTGAATTAAGCAAACGAGATGAGAAAATTCAAGCTCACACGAACACGATTCGACTGCTGAGGGCCCAAATTGCCCAATTGAAATCCAACAAGTGTGACGTGTATGGCACCAATAAACCTTCGTCTTCAGATTCTCAGAATTTTCAATATCAAAACACCATAAATAAGTTACATTATGAAAATGAGTGTTATCGAGAAGAAAATTCAAAGGTCAAACAACATTTCAAAGAGTTATATGATTCTATTAAAGTTACAAGAAGCAATCACAATGATCAAATAACCTCTTTGACAAATGAAATTGAGAATCTTAAGGCTCGGGTGAAAGGTAAAATGCCATGCACCACTTGTAATTGTGATGCACCAAAGGCTACTGCTAGTAAAAAGTATGATGTTGATGTTGGGCGTATTCCATTTAACCTTAGAAATAATAGCTTTGCCCATCAAACATATCTAGATTATCTTAGAGAGGGCCTTGACACACTTCGTGAGGTAGTTGAAGAGGATAGAACTGAAAAGCCACTTGATAGGGCAGTTGTCTATGCCTGCAAACTCACGAAAAGGATTCAGGAAAACTTAGAATATGCCATAGGCTCAGTTCCTAAGTTTAACAGCTATAGAGATAGATTTGTTGCATCATCATCCACAAGTAAGAACAAGCATGTAACCTTTGAGGCACCCTTGGAAACTTCAGATCCCAACACATCAAAACATGTTCAGCAACCAAAAGTGAAAAAGACTAAGATTCCCATCAGTCCTTCTACAGGAGTTAATAGTGACACTAAAGCTAGCAAGTCAAAACCTAGGAGAAACATAAAGAATTCTAGGATTTCACCAGCTAAAAGTGTTCCTAAAAGGAAAGTAGAAGACCGCATGAGAAACAACAAGTCAGATTTGAACAAAAAGAATCATAATTCGAACCCTAATTCACTTTGCAAAACATGTAATGAATGTTTAATTTCGCGTAATCATGATAAATGTGTTGAGAAATTTCTGAAGTTGTCCAACAAACCCCAGTTAAGAAAGTTTGGAGAGCTAGAGTAATTAAGCAAACTTGGAAAGCAACAGGAAATAGGTTTGCTAAAGTTGGTTACCAATGGAAGCCCACTGGAAGGAAATTCACTTTAGGAGAACAGTGCCCTTTAACTAGGATAACTAAATCTAAAGTAGTGCCTGTACGTCAATGGAAGCCAACTGGAAGGAAATTTCCTCTAGGAGAACAGTGCCCTTTAATTAGGTCTACTTCCACTAGCATTCCAACTCCTACTGAGACTCGGGCGAATGATGCTTCTATTCCCACTAACCAACTGGACCCCAACTTAAATTGGGGATCCGGCACTCCAAACTCTCCATTTTTGTCTGTTTTCAAATGCAGGTCGTACAGATTATCCTTTGACATTTGGACTCAGGCTGCTCACAACATATGAGGGGAATCATGATGACGTCTGTACACATCAGTGCAGGCCTCGCTCTTCATCATTATGACGTCTGTACACATCAGTGCAGGCCTCGCTCTTCATCATAATGACGTCTGAATACCTCAGTTCAGGCCTCGCTCTTCAACATTATGACGTCTGTTCAAATCAGTTCAGGCCTCGTTATTTAAAGAAAAGAAAAGTGTACGCTTGAGTGCACTTTATCTTCAAAAGAAGAGGAATCTTCTTGTTTATGGCCATTCTCATCAACAAGTTTTATGCTCTTTCCGTGCTTATTCAGTCTTCAAGTGGATCGGCGCACATTGGAATATATTCTTATTCACTTGTTCAACCAAAAAATTGCAGTTGACAAGCATATGCAATTTTTGAGGGGGGGAAAGGGTGAATAAACAACGTGTTAGTCTTCAAGAACCGTCAAGCGGAGCCACTTACCGTTGATGGTATTCATATTCACAAGTTCAATCATAAAAAATTGCAGTTGCCAGGCATATGCAATTTTTGAGGGGGGGAAAGGGTGAATATTAATCTACATGTTGGTTGATGATTGAGAAATGGTCATACGACTCCTGAATACGTCAGTTCAGGAGTCGTGCAAACCATGTTTCTCCAACACTACTTCTTCCGTCTATCAAGGTGTTGAAGAACATGGTCATGGAATGCTAATCTACATAGTCTCACAGGTTGGTACAATCAGCAACAATGGGTTTCTAGTCAATGCTTCATGTACACGTCATTAGGCTACAAGTACACATCATGATGGTGATTCCGATTAATCGTAACCATCATGGGGGAGAGAAATGTGTACACCAAGGACGCACAGCAGGTTCACGTGATCGGGCTTAATCATTTATTCCGGTGTTGATAACCGCAGAGATGATCAGTAGTTCAACTTGTTACCTAGGTATTTACGTTTCACTGTTACGTCATGGGCTGATTAATCGTAACCATCAGGGGAGAGAGAATGTGTACATCAAGGACGCACAACAGGTTCACGTGACCAGGGCTTAATATCCAAGGATGGATACATACTATAGATGATCAGTGGTTCAACTTGTTACTTTGGTGTTATACTTAAGACTGAAGAAGGTCGAGTCGTCAGTCTATTCTTCATTCTCTGTTGGGTGTTATCATCTCATGTGTATGCTGCGGGCTGATGGGTTACATGTAAGGTTACTGGAAGGCATTTGGTGAGATGAAGATGATTGGTATTCTGTTCCTCCACATTGGGCAATCTTGAAGAAGGTCGAGTCTACAGTCTTCTCTACATTCAAAAATGTTGAGATCTTTTCTTACAACTTGATATTTAACTTAATCTCATGACAGTTCTTGTTTGATGAGTTGTGGGGTTAAGCTAGATTTCAGTTGAGGCTCAACTTAAACTACCGAAAAGATGCCTAAGGTTTTTGACGGCGTCACTCAAGGACGGGAGTGTTAGAAGATTAAAGACGGCATGCATTTGGTTATCAAAAGACTTCTTCATATTATGGGCGTTCATCCAAAGTCTTCTTCCTATTATGGGTGTTCATCTGAATGGTTGTCAGATTGGGGGAGAGCACTAATTAGGGGAGAGTGAAAAGCCAGAATCAATCCCTAATTAAATGTGCTCACGTTACTCTTCAGCAAGTCAAATGATGGAAGCGGAAAAGATTCAGGATGCCGAGGAGTAATGGTTTTCGGTTAGTATCCTTGTATATATTTTGCTTTTTACATTCTTTTTCATATCTTATACCATTTTGTAAATAGATATATAGAATTCTTGCTAATTGTAAATAGAGAAACGTAAAATCAGAAAAACCATAAAAAATAAAAAATTAGAAAAGACCAAAAATAGTTTCACCTAGGCATGTCTTCTGTTTATCGATAACATTTACGGACTTATAAATGTCATTCAATAATGGCACGGGTCTTTAAATGAAGCTCGAGCAGAAGTTAAAATTGATGATTAAAACATGTCTAAATGGCTTGCTATTACTTCAGATAGCAACCCGCGCTTCAAAATAGGGAAAGCACGTCGCCAAAAAGACGGTTGTTCCTCCAACTGGGTGATGTTCACCTGGGCATGGATTACTTTATATCCATGTTTCTTCGATCTGATGTACGTTTTAGTGCATCATTTCTTGAAAAAAGAAGAGAAATCTTCTTAGTATGCAAATAGTTTTCATTCTATGATTCTTCTGAAAATTATTTCTGAGACACTTGGTGAATATGTGTTGTATGAAATTTGTTTAAACTTGGATTATGCATAAAATTTGTCACTCAATCAACAACTACAAATCTTTAATACGGGTCATTGATTGAGGGGGAGAGTGAATTCAAATTTTATATCATCAAACGGATTTATTGGTTGAAACATACTTGTTAGAAAAGGTTTTGTAGTTAAATGGGGTATTAGTTGAAAAGGATCTTGCAAAAACTTTATATCAAATGGCCAAATGTGTTAGTTGCTAGAAAGTTTAGGACATTATGTGCAATTTGCTTATAGTTTCCTAGCTTCATATAACTAGAAGGTTCATTTGTATCTCTTTGGAATCCTCGTTTAATCCCCTAGATACATTAAAACTCAAAATCTGAAAGAAGTTAGAAAACCCGATGTGTTTGATGTTCTTGAATGCTCCACTGACATTTGTATGAACTAAGTGAATGAGTTTCAAATGTTGTTTGTCTCTGCTGCTTAATTGTTGTTGATATTGTGCATATGTTCTCAGGATTCGCTTAGGTAGATTGCTATTATGTTAGAATCATGTTCCTAAGATCCTGAATTAAATATTGATATCTGTGTGAATTGCCATGTGCATGATTGGTATTTGCTTTTCTTGCTAGATAGTGGTTTGACGTAGTTCCTGATTGTGGTTTGATTATAAGATGAACTTGGTATTATAATGTGGCAAGCTGCTGAAGGGTAGCTATTTAGGAATAGTGTATCTGTATGTATGTATATCTGTGTTGATATTCTTATGCAGATTCCATGGCCAAAATGAATGTGCCAGTTCCCATTCTAACCATTTGATCAGACGTTCAAACTCTATTGATTGGCTCGGAATTCACCACGACAACAACATCGGCAGCAACAACAACAACAACACCTTCACCTCCACCACCATCATTTCAACAAAGAAGTACTTACTCAGATCTCGCCAAGTGGGGATCGACAATACTTGAGAAGATTTGTTGGTGGATGGATAATCGATGTTGACCACTGACTCACTCAGAAAAGTGGGTGATTACATCATCTGCGCAAAAAGGTCAATATCATTTGTGTCATAAATATCTTGTGCATATAAAGCAGTGAATCTCCCTCTTAGATTAAGGGGGAGCTCAGTATGTTCCATTATCAGAAAATATTAAATCGGACACATTTTCTCCCACATTTTTCTAACTTATTTAAATCAATTGGGATCACAAATCTCAAAAGGTTTGAAATTTTTGATCGGGGGAGAGAATGTGATTTAAATATGAAATCTGATAAAATGTGATGTTTGGACGTAAATGTAAGCTCTCCCATATGTGCTAAACTCTTTCGTATATCGATGCACATATTGAGGGGGAGCGAATTGACAAAAAGGATTTGGCATGCATCTTATGTGAGCAAGGCTCAGACTTCACCAATGAATTGACGATAGCTAAAGTCAGTAGTCGAAAGGACATGTCCTGGACGGGTAATAATTTCAAGCCAGTTTATCTGGTGATGTAAGTGTGTCTCGCAAAGGACGTGTCTGAGTAGAATGTACCGATTTTGAGCGATCTTCCTTGAATGTGATCTGGACGGGTAATAATTTCAAGCTAGTTTACTAGTGATGTAAGCGTGTCTCGCGATGATCATGTTCTTGGAAAATCAATCAATTCAAAAGTGCGAGCTTCACCTGACATGTGCAAATTTATAAAACAATCATTTGAGCACATGTTGAGGGGGAGCATTTGAAAAATATAAAACTCTCAAGTGTTTGCAAAAATGTGTTTCAGAATCATGAACACTTTGAGAGATTTTTCAAAGATTTGGTTTATGGCAATCGTGGAAGTACACCAAAGACCGACCATTTTAATGAATGTATGGAGTTATAAGGATGGTTAGGTTAGGCTCAAGTTCCCACGATCCTGCCAGAGCCGGAGGGATCTACCCAGGGACAATCCACTAGTTAGTGTAGAAGTCCTTAGGTATGATTAAAAAAAGGAGAAAAGTGGATAAGGGAAAAGTGCCGACTGAGATGGAGCTAGTACTGGAACAAACCCAACAAGGTTCTAGTAATGAAGTCTCGGTAAGCGCTGAAGGGGTTGAAGAATGAAAAAGAAATGTAAAGATAAAGGGTGAAAAGAAAGAAGCCCTTCTTACATCTTAGGCAGAAACCGGGTCGATACATATGCTGTCAGAATCATGTAGTTTATTACTGACATTGAAGACAAAGTATCATGGACCCAGTGATACGCTGTACAACCCTCCCTGGCCACTCAAGGTCCCTCAAAGGATTCTTTTTTCACTTGTCACGGAGATCAATACATTGCTATCATCTTTCTCACTCCGAGTTAGATGATATTGAAAAGGTGGCAGTCATCTCCAGCCTCCAATCACTAAATCAAAACGCACTATTGAGTCTAGAGCCCAGAGATCATCAATTAATCTCATTAGGACACATTTCCAATATGCTTGCTATTTCATACACCGTGAAAAGCAGGAAAATATATATGAAGAGTCCTACGCATTATCCTTGTGGTATTGCCAGAACATCCGAGTGATACGTAAAGTATTCACAATGAAGATGGAAATCCTTCTAGAGCCAACATCTAACAAGCTCTTGGTGGGTGACATGTGAGATCCTTCATGGATCAAGCTTGTGACAACTGAAAAGAAACGATGGGGCGATTCAATTTTGAATCAAACTTGTTCCAGGATATGGATTGACGGATACTTTTGGAAAACCTTTCAATGTGCTCACCAACAATGTTTCGAGCACATTGATTGTGAAAAAATTTCAAACAAAAGTATTTTTGACAGAAATGTGATTTCAATTTATAAAACCCTTGTCGTGTTGCACAAAATGTTTATTCGGTGACATGCAAGTGATTTTTCTAATCAATTTCTCGTCAATCAGTGGGTATTTAATTCACTGATTCACTCTACCGTGCTGTCTGCTTTGAGATGTTCCGGTATGAGAACATGCTTAGTATGATGTTTCTGACATTATTTTGTTGGAAGACTCATTACTACAAGCTGGAAATTCCTGTCAAGGAGAATCTTCTTTAAAGGGAATTCTACCTGATCACAGGTCGGTCTTCACAGAACTGAAGGTTAAATCCAACCACATATTGAACGAATGACAAAGCCATATTCGTTCTCCGACTTTATTGCTAACTGTTTTATTTCAGATTCATATAAAGATGGCTATGGTGGTTCCTGATTCCAGCTGAGACGTGTCAATCCACCCTCCATGCTCACACTTCCAACTCATTACCAAAGACATCATGATAGTTGAAAGACCTACAACAATGCTTCCGCAACTCTGATGAAATCTATCATGATCCAGAAAAGTGTGAGTATGTGAGTCCAACAGTCACAACAAGTCACATAGAGGCAATATCACTGCTGTGGATAAGCTCAGAGATTTTCGGTGACTGATGATCTCTAAGAAAGCTCAAAGATCACAACTTCACATGAAGTCAAAGATGCAAGATGAATTGAAGACATATGATGGATGATATCTTCAAAGAATACTCAAAGATCATCCAAAACAAAAATAGTCATCGCAAGTTCACTGCTGAAGGCACAAAGATTTTTGAAGATGAAGAATCAAGGTATACGAGCTATGAAGTCAAGATTCAAGGATAGAGTGCTAGAATTCAGAACATTAATTCCGGGGTGACCTTCCTTAGGGGGAGATTGTCAGGAATATAAATATTCAGTTGAAGACTCGGTCACCCCGAGTACTTAGTAGCACATCATAGCTCGTAGGATAATTAGTAATATTATTAGAAGTTTAGTTATTATTAATATTGTGGAGTGGGTCGGGTCTTTACCCACTATCAGCTCGCTCCACAGTCCACTAGGGACATATTATGTAGTACTATAAATACACCCATCCCACCTATTGGAAGGGTTGGACCTTTCAAGCTAATCAAATCTCATCTTATTTCTCTCTCTACAAAGGCTCCTAAACTCTCCTAGCTCTCTCTAGAATCCTTCTATTCGATCCATATTATACGCCCCAATCTTGTGTTTCTTTGTTAGTGAATACCCTACATACCATAATCCTACAAGACAACCCTTTTCCCATCGACCTCATGCCTATTCAGCTCGGTAGTTTTGACGTAGTCATTGGTATGGATTGGTTATCCAAACACCGAACTAGAATACTCTGTGACGAGAAAGCCGTGCATATTCCAAGAAATGGTGAAACTCTTATTGTCCCTGGTGATGAGGATAAAACGCGATACGGTATCATCTCATATATCAGATTGGTGAAATATATGAACGAAGGATGCCAAGCATTCATGGTTCATGTAACGGAAAACAAATCAAAAGATAAACGAGTTGAAGACGTTCCGATCGTTAAAGAGTTCCCAGAAGTATTCCCCGAGGATCTACCCGGTCTTCCACCACCCCGTCAAGTAGAATTCCAGATTGAACTAGTGCCTGGAGCGGCACCTGTGGCGAAAGCACCTTATAGGTTAGCGCCGTCTGAAATGAAGGAATTGTCAGAACAATTGAAAGAATTGTCTGATAAAGGCTTTATCCGACCCAGCTCATCACCTTGGGGAGCTCCGGTTCTATTCGTTAAGAAGAAGGACGGATCTTTCCGAATGTGTATTGATAACCGGGAATTGAACAAACTCACTGTAAAGAATCGTTACCCACTACCTAGGATCGACGACTTGTTAGATCAATTACAAGGATCGAGTGTATACTCGAAGATCGACCTAAGGTCAGGGTACCATCAGTTAAGAGTTCGAGAGGAGGATATTCCCAAAACAGCTTTTAGGACGCGTTACGGACATTACGAATTCCAAGTAATGCCATTTGGTTTAACTAATGCACCTGCAGTGTTCATGGACCTAATGAACCGAGTGTGTAAACCATATCTGGATAAGTTCGTGATTGTATTCATAGACGATATCCTAATCTATTCTCGCAATGAACAGGAACATGCCAAACATCTAAAGATTATTTTAGATTTACTCAAAAAGGAACAGTTGTATGCCAAGTTCTCCAAATGCGACTTTTGGATTCGAACTGTACAATTCCTTGGGCATGTTATCAACAGTCAAGGCATTCACGTAGATCCTGCAAAGATTGAGGCCGTCAAAGGTTGGACATCTCCTACAAACCCCACAGAGATACGCCAATTTTTGGGTCTAGCTGGTTACTACAGAAGATTTATTGAAGGATTTTCAAAAATCTCAAAGCCTTTGACCGAATTAACTCAGAAAAACAAGAAGTTTATCTGGGGAAAAGAGGAAGAATCAGCTTTTCAGCTATTAAAGAAAAAGCTTTGTGAAGCACCAATATTAGCACTACCCGAAGGAAGTGAAGACTTCGTAGTGTATTGTGATGCCTCATATCATGGTTTGGGAGCTGTGCTGATGCAACGAAACAAAGTGATAGCTTATGCTTCACGACAACTCAAACCGCATGAAGCAAATTACACGACTCATGATTTGGAGTTAGGAGCAGTAGTATTCGCCCTTAAGTTATGGAGACACTACTTGTATGGTACTAAGTGCACAGTATTCACCGACCACAAAAGTCTTCAGCACATCTTAGATCAGAAAGAACTAAACATGAGACAACGTCGCTGGTTAGAGTTACTTAGCGATTATGATTGTGAAATCCGTTATCAAGAGCCAACGTTGTGGCAGATGCATTAAGTCGGAAGGAACGACTGAAACCTCTTAGAGTCAAATCGTTAGGAATAACCATTCGTTCACCCCTGCCCTCACAAATACTCACCGCTCAATCCGAAGCTCTTAAGGAAGAGAACCGACCTAGTGAAAAGATTCACGGTATGCCAGAAAATAGGAATGGCTTTGTGCAGAGAGCAGACGGGATGCTCTGTTTCAAAGAAAGAAGTTGGATTCCTCTATACGGAGGTATACGTGATCTCATTATGAATGAGTCTCATAAATCCAAGTACTCCATTCATCCAGGTTCTGACAAAATGTACCAAGATCTCAAGAAACTTTACTGGTGGCCAAACATGAAGGCCGACATAGCCGAGTATGTCAGAAAATGTTTGACTTGTTCAAGAGTAAAAGCGGAATATCAAAAGCCGTCAGGATTACTCATACAACCCGAAATTCCTGTATGGAAATGGGAACGTATTACAATGGACTTTATCACTAAGCTTCCTAAGACATCAACTGGACCTGACACCATCTGGGTCATCGTTGATCGTCTCACAAAATCCGCTCACTTCTTAGCAATCAAAGAAACTGACGAGATGGACACACTCGCAACGCTATATATAAAAGAAATAGTTTCGCGACATGGAGTGCCGATCTCAATCATCTCGGATCGTGACAGTCGTTTCACATCTCATTTTTGGAAGTCTTTGCAAAAAGCCTTGGGAACCAAATTGGATATGAGCACTGCATATCATCCACAAACCGATGGACAAAGCGAGAGGACAATCCAAACCTTAGAAGATATGCTCCGAGCATGTGTTATTGACTTCGGAAAAGGTTGGGACAAACACTTACCTCTAGCCGAGTTCTCCTACAACAACAGTTATCACGCCAGCATTAAGGCAGCACCATTCGAAGCACTCTATGATCGAAAGTGCAGATCACCTGTTTGTTGGACCGAAGTTGGAGATATACAACTCACCGGATCCGATCTCATTCATGAGACAACGGAAAAGATAGTTAAGATTAAGCAACGACTGCAAGCGGCAAGAGATAGACAGAAGAGCTATGCCGACGTGAGGAGAAAACCTATAGAATTCCATATTGGAGACAAGGTTATGTTGAAAGTATTTCCCTGGAAGGGAATGGTACGTTTCGGAAAGCGTGGAAAACTTAACCCGAGATACATTGGTCCATTCAAAATCCTAGAGAGGATAGGACCAGTGGCTTACAAACTCGAACTACCGGAAGAACTTGGTCGAGTTCACGACACCTTTCACGTATCAAATCTTAAGAAATGTTTGTCAGACGAATCTCTTGTAATTCCATTGAAAGAGATTCGACTCGACGACAAACTCGTCTTTACAGAAGAACCCGTGGAGATCGTGGACAGAGAAGTCAAACAACTAAAACGGAACCGCATTCCCATTGTCAAAGTCCGATGGAACTCTAAACGAGGGCCGGAATATACTTGGGAACGCGAAGACCAGATTCGAGCCAAATACCCACACCTATTTTCGTAGACACTCCTATTACCTAAACTTAGACTAGAATTCCGGGACGGAATTCAGTGTAAGTGGTAGGTACTGTAACCTCTCGTAATTTTCCATATGAATAGTAAATGCTAATAAATGATTAACGAATCATTACGTTATTTAATAACCCCTTTTCTACTAGTAACAAAATTTTTTTTGTTATGCATGCTATACTATTTTAATCACAACGATACTTGCGATTACCGTTTACCTTGAAACGATGCTTACACACGAGCCTTGATAGTCTAAAAAGCGCGAATTATTTAAAACATTAACGATTAATACTTAACGTTTATACGTTTCGACAATTAACCGAATATGATCAAATACATTCCCGAGCTCACGAAAATTATCACGAATACTCAGTAACTATATTGGGTCTCGACCCAATACCGAACGGACTGCTAAACCCATGGGGCCTCGACCCAATATTTCTACAAACTAAACACACCACAACCGGACCTTACTATTTTCATTCTTTCTTCTTTGGGCCTAGTCCACCAACGAGCCCAAACCATAACCCAATCCAACTTTATAAATTTTAACTTATAAAACGTAACTAGGAACGTTTACTTTGCCACGAATTCTCCCAATTCGACTTAACAACCATGTAACTATTTTACATAACTAAATTCTCAGCACAACTAAGAATCGAGTGGAACAAACATCACATCCTAATTCGATCAATTGCCTACTAAAAAATCTCCAAAGCTCGACACACTTGACATATTGTGAACACGACCTAAATTTTTGTTTTGACTTAACATGTTTCGTATAACTTGCAACTCGAACCAACTTATGTTTTTGGCTAGTAAATGAATTCGTACATGCTCTTAGCGAGTATACACACTACCAAACGACCCTACCTTTATTTTTGATCACATCCACAATGTGTTACACGCATGGGAAATCGAACAAGCCACAAGAACTAACCCTTGAAAACTCAATTGTCTTTTCTCCTTGTTGTTTACCGCCGGCCAAGATGTGTAACAAGTAACCATCCTTTTTACTCACTGTCACACTCTATCATCATCACCACATTGGGAAATTATAATTGACTTTAAGATACACCAAATAGAGCCAAGACAAAGCACAATGATGCTTCCTTGTTTACTTGCTTCTCGGCTAGACATTAAGAGCCACATTCGTACGCCAACTTCCTTCATTACTCTTGGACTTCAATGGCAATCATGATACACCGTGTATCATGCTATATTAAAAGGAATTGACCTTCTTACTCTCACAACAAGTGATAACGCAAAACATGGAACTTTCGACTCCTTCTCCTTGTTCGAACTGCCACAAGGACGATTCCCTACTATTACCTTTCTATTCCTTATGCTTTATGCCATCATTGCCACCTTAGTCAAGTTGCAAAATCCTCCTATATATACCATGCATGCATTCGGTTAAACACATACACAAATATATATATCACCACTCAAAAAATTCTAAGTCATGGATACGTACTAAGGTCGACTAGTTTTAAACACTATTCGGGGTGTTCAAGTCGAACCCAGTAGCATTCAAACTTGTCTCTGATTATTCGAAGCCTGAAGAATCAAGCTACACCATTCCTTTGGCCTAGCTCAGTCTGCACGACGTGATACGCCTCACCTTTTGAGGTGAAGTGAGCATCCTTCGAATCCTTCTCGTAATTATATATTTTTATAACTTCATTTCTATTGTAAACCATTTTCCTTTAGGTAAATATTTCGTTAAATATATTAACAACATATATATTTATTCGACATACTACATCTTTGTCATGCTAACTATCGAGAAACACTTTCATTCGAACCTTATATTGACGTATCAACAATAAAATTCACGCGTTTCATGTCACCTTGACCCTTTCAAGAATGTAACAAAACACTTAGAATATTTTTAAGGTTTTAAAACTGTTTTCAAATAAGCTAAGTCACGTTAGCTTTGGTCTCGTATCTTCTTAACTCGACATACAAACCATATATTTTATAACTCGACCGGATAGTTGGGCTACCAAACTAACAAACCATGCATTTCATTCGACCTATAAAACTCAATTCGCACCTTATTTAACTTTAAAGCAAATCGTGTTTGTAACCTATTCATAAAACTTATATACTTAGCGTACGGGCCTATAAGCCCAATAAGCTATATATAAGCTCTTCGTATAGGCTGATCACATAAGCCCTCTCGTTATATTTAAGTAACCTTTAAACAAGCTCGTAACAAAGCCCAATACTCTCTTAAGCCCAACGGAACTAAAAACCTTAACGGGCCATAAATAGACTTGTTAAAAGCCCACAAGCTTAAAAATAAGCTCTCGACCAAATTAAGCTATTTCAATAAGTTACAAAAGTCATTTTAAACTTAGTTATAAAATAAAAATAGTGAAGTTTGATTTTTATAAATTTTGGACTTGTTTTGCAAAAGTATTAACCGAAGGGACTAAAACTGCCACGGTTGGAAACTTACGGCAAAAACTGCCATTTTGATAATATTGTGATGAAAACTGTAAATTCAGAAACTTTTGGGTATAAAATGTAAATATTAAATGTTTTGGACTAAAATTGTAACAAAACATAACCGAGGACTAACGGTGCAAACATTTTGGCCGTTAGGGTCAAAAGTGTAACTTTGTAAAAACCAAAAGGATATTTTCTGAGTTTATACTTGTGGTAATATTTTACAAACCCAAAACCCGAACCAAATATGTTTAGTTAACATTTAATGTCACATTTTCTAATAATTCTATATACGAAGTTTTATAACTTATAAATATATATAGACATAACCGCTTAACAAAACGTTAAACATATAACGTAACTTAACCAAACTTTGATTTATCAACGACGATTTCCTCATCGATCTTATATACTCCCGACAAACGAAAACTTACTCAAGAGTTATATATATATATATATATATATAACTTTAGTTTTGAACTTTAAACATTTAAACACATATGTTTTAAATGTTACGAATTAATCAATAAAACCCTAAACATTATGATTCGCGATAAACCAAACTTAGACTATCAAACCACTAAAACTTGCCATATATTATTTAGGTCGTGTGTTGAAGCCGTTTCCTTTCATCGTTTGAATAATGATACTACTGCCACTACTGTACTACTAAGGTGAGTTCATAGCCCACACTTAAACTTTAAATCTTTTGTGGGGAGATACATGCTACAAAACCTGAACACAAACTTTTTGTATGCTATGACTGTTATTATTATTGCTTAAGTAGCTATTGCCAAAAGTCCCTCAATCATGAACCTTAATCACTTACGAGTGAACGTAAATAATTGTGAATAGATCTATTAGGGACTGACAATCTCCGTTTGGGTCTGCTAGGATGAGCCACCCAGGCGCACTTTATTTGAACAAACTTATGGGTTATTGGCAAATACCCATCACGAGGGCCTATATACTTTACATCATAATTGATGCCCGTTAAACGTTGCGTGTCATGAGCTTAATGCAATAATAACTTGATTTTAACTTGTTTAATTGTAATTCGATGCAATTAACACTTATACTTGTGTTCAAACTATTAAACTTAAACCTATGAACATCACTCAACTTTTGTTGACTTTTAGCATGTTATCTCAGGTAACTAAAGGCTGGAACTCAAGGCACGGAGTGGGCATTAAACCCTGTATGGGTGGTTTAAATAAATGTTTTATCATTCAAATCTAAATAAATGTGTTAACTATAAAACATCTTTGTATTATAAATACTTGTATTTTGAATGATAAACTTAAAATGTCTTTCTAAAGTTGTTTTCTATGATTATGACAAAAGATCCTCTACGTAACACCTAATTAAGTCTTTCGCTGTTGCTATCCGAAATTGGGGGTGTTACACCTGGCGAGCTTCTCCTCCTTCTATCGCGTATGCGTTTTCACGAGTTCTTCCTTCATTCTGGTTCCTCATCTCCGGGCATTCACTCCTGAAGTGCCCTATCACTCCACACTCATAGCAGGTTATTGAGACATTCGGGTCCATCACGAGGGTGGGAGCCTTGCAATCCCTAGCTTTGTGTCCGACCTTTTGGCAGTTTCCACACTAAGCGGGGCAAGGTCCATTGTGGTGGAATCGACACTTGTTGCACTTGGGTAAAGTTCCAGCATAACCTTTCTTCTCTCCCGACCCAGCAGCATAGACCTTGGCGATCCTTTGTCGCTTATTCTGGTTGTTGTTGTCTCCGAAGTGATCATTCCATTTCCTTTTGTTATCTACCACCTCCTCGGCGGTATCCTCAATGACTTGGTCCATTAGCTTGTTGGCCACTTCCATAGTCTCATAGAGGTCAGCAGCCTTGAAGGTTGTGACATTACCCTTGATGGATGGGGGTAATCCTCCAATGTATCTCTCCAGTAAACGTGCTTCAGTTTGGACCATCTCGGGGCACAGTAAGGCTAATTCTTGAAAGCATTGGTTGTATGCAGTAATGTTGGTGCCCTATACCTTGAGGTTCCAGAATTCCACCTCCAACTTTTTAACTTCGTTGTGGGGGCAGTACTTCTTGAGCACCATTTCCTTGAATTTTTCCCATGGCATTGTGTATGCAACATCAATGCCTGCAGACTTTAGATAGTTGTTCCACCAGGTTAGAGCGGCATCCATGAAGGTGAACGATGCATACTTAACTCTGTCTTCATCCGCACATCTGCATATTCGAAACACAGTCTCCAGCCTTTCCATCCATCTGACCAATACAACAGCTCCCTCGGTTCCCCCGGAGTCTCCCGCCATGGTCTTTCGGAACTCCTGGTAGGTGCAGCCACGATTGTTGTCGTTTGTAGGTCTTCAGGTACCGATGTCAGTAGTCGAGTTGTTTGCATTCGCTGCAGCCAGTGCTGCCGCCACCCGGTTAACCAACTGATCCAGCATGGCTTGATTCACAATAAGCGGGTTTTCCTTATCCCTAGTTGGAAGTGTGGCAGCAGCGGGTCGACCACGTGTAGTCTTGGTTGTCTTTCTTGTAGGAGCCATTTATCTACATCATAAAAGATAAAGGCGAATAAGATTTCAAATAAAAGGACGGTATCGCACGAGGGTATAATCGTCACAGGTAGAATACGCGAGCAAAATCGAGAAGAGACACAATTGAATAGATAATCATAGTCGTCATAGATTAATAGTCGTCACGTGGCTGCGGAGGCTAGGTCTTGCTTTCTAATCGACATCTCCTTTTAAATAATGAAGGATGAGTGAGATCTAATAGTGATGCGTCCTACGAATAAATGTCTCGAGGAAACGTGTTTTAAGACGATGGGTTGAGGTCGTGACCAACTGAATTGGTGGATTTCTAGTTGATGGTGAATTAGGTGTTTCGAAAGAATTGAGCGAGCGTTCGAACTCGGAGTCGGGTAGCGAAATTGTATCGGGGAAGGTAAGTTGTGACAAGTACGGTATGTATATATAAGTATGTAGAAAATACTTTTGGTATATAGTGTAAGTCATGTATGATATAAATCATCAAATGGTAAAGCATGGCATATAGTTGTGTCAAGTAAAACAGTAACTAAGGCAACCGGCTTGGCAGGCAGGCATGTGGCGGTCATAGGATTTGTTTTTGTAAAAGTGGTTATAGTCTAGGTTTAAAAAAAATACCCAGTTCTCTATAACCTAGGCTCTGATGCCAATCTGTAACACCTCCAAAATCTGGTTTAGCGGAAGCATACATGTTTGGGTGCTACTAAATTGGTATCACAACACAAAGTATAAAGAATGGTTTTACCTCAACCATTAAAATAGGTTTCATATTCAAAAATGATTTGTTTACAACATTTCAAAAACGGTGCGGAAATATAAGCGCATAAAAATTTTTAAGTAGTCCCAATTATATCAGATTCTTCTATGACCATGCCATGCCCTGCCGAAAGCCTCCACAACTAGATTATCGCTTTAAACCTGAAAATACATGCTAAAGTGTCAACACGAGGTTGGTGAGTTCATAGGTTTGATTAGAACAGTAACGATGATATAAATTTGATTATGTTACACAGAATGTCATGATCATAAAGTTTAGTATTAATTTTTGGTTAATAGGTACACTCACCATGAACATGTCCAGTACACCTGGTCTATGAACATGTCATGTATACAAACAAAGCATTCAAGTAAACCATTCTTGTATATGTCCGACCAGTACCCCTGGTCAATGTATATGCCATGTAAATAATGCATTCAAGTAAACCACCCTTGTGTATGTCTGACCAGTACCCCTGGTCAATGTATATGCCATGTAAATAGTGCATTCAAGTAAACAATCAAGTAATTCAGCCAAACAGTCAATTATTGAGTAAACAGTTCACATTTTCCAAATAACCAGTCATTGAGTTTACTTAAAAACGAGCATGTATTCTCCCCCAGAAACAGTTTAAAAACCAGTAAAAGTAGGGGCCATGAACTCACCTTAAAACAATAGCAACCTGCTAATCAATCAACAAAATAGTGCAACCACTTCGATACGCAACCTAAATCAGTATGGTAAGTCTTAGCGAAATATTCGTGTCTTATATGTCTTTACTTTATTTGAAAAGTTTACTCGTGAACAGTGCTCGTATATTTCTTGCTTGCTGTGTGGTAAAGTATATTTCAAAATGATTTATCATTGTAACTCTTGGTGGTGATGGCTCATGGTGAAAGTGTACGGTGGGATTACGTAACGGAACATCCGTGCTAGTATTCGCCGTTTAAAATGCGCAAGTATCATATATATATAATCATACCTATTATATATATATATATATATATATATATATATATATATATATATATATATATATATATATATATATATATATTAGGTTAAGTACTTAAGTATTTAATTAATTAGGATTATAATTAATTAAATAGGTTTTTGAGAAATTAATAAAATAACAAGCAAAGCGGCGGCCGGCCGCGTTGCGGCCTGGCGGGGTTTTTTTTACGTATATAATATAGACGATAAGGTAGTAGGTTTGAGCCAAATAAATTGAATAGCTATCAAATGTAATGATCGCTTTTCATTTGTATTACTTAATAATAATATTGACTATATTAAAGAGGTGTGTGGCGCGGTTTATTGAGAGATTTTTTTTTATTTGCCTCTTTGGTTAATATATATATGTATATTTTTCATATGTAAGTTTTAGTATAAAAGACAAAGTATTTATTATTTTTATTTATTTTAAATATGTAGTTTTATTTCATTCAAATTGTTTCAATTTGTCAACTTGTTAAGGATGTATATTTATTCTAAGGGTCTTATGTATGATAGTGTTAAACTTGAAGAGGGTTTTTTGGAACTTGGAAATGTTTTTGTTCAATACTGATGTTACTATTATACAATGAGGAGGAGGAACTGTGAAACAAAGAATATTAAAGAAGCAATGACTTATCACAATTGGATTGAATCAATGCAAGATGAAATGATGATTCTTTGTTTTGGTTTGTTCATTATAATACCGAGTGTATTAAATAATTATGTGGGAAGGTTCATTGAGATTAGTAATTGTTATTTCGACCATTCATTTCCTGAAACCCTTTCACATCTCTATCTATTCGGTAATCAATTGTCTTCACAGGTAATTAATACCTACTTTTTTTTATATATATTGAGAGTTATTCATTCTCTTGGTTTCATTGTTCTACAAATAAATTATAAACCATTAGCGAATCACCGTTGTTTATGTCGAAGAAAAATGGCAGGAACTCCCTACCTTAATGAGCTGCAGGACATGTGTGGTTCTGAGAAGTTGCATGACTGTTTCAAGTTTTTGATGGCTCAAGAAATACCTATGAATGAAGCGGCCATCATGTGGTTGGGTGAGCAAAGGGATCTGTTGCGCATAGGGGTCGATACGCGAACTGAAAGGATGCGAGAGGTATTGGAACTAAACTTTTATGAAGAGGAGGCTGCGGATGATGTGTTTGAGTTTCTTCGTCAGATTCAAGTGATGGAACGACATCTGTTGGAGTCGTTTAAGGGTATTTTGGTTGAGATCCGTGCTCTGATAGCTAAGAAGGAGGAGACCATTGCAGTGTTGAAGGAGCACGATTAGGGGTGGAAGCTTGTGGTTCTTTGGTTTCTTTTGGGTTAGTTGTTATGTCTTTTAGGTTTATGTATTTTGGATTTAGATGACAGTGAAGGTGTTTAGGTTCTTTTGGTTGGGGGCCTTTAAGTTTTGATGTTGGGTTATGCCTGACTGAGTCACCCTGTTGCTACCTTTTATGAACTTTATTCTGTACTTAGTTTGGTTGTACTGATGAATGGTTTAATAGTATTGATGCAAATATGATTAGTGGGCTATCAGTTTTAAGTTTGATGTTGTCTTCCTTATGTGTGTTTTTCAGTGTAATCTTGTGTTTAGTACTACTGTTTTGTAGAACTATAGTATGTTTCTTAGTTTAACAATAATGTTGGTAACTTAATCCTGAGTTGATTGAGATGTTCAGGGTATTGATGTTGAGTTTTACAAATGTGGTAACGATAGATATACTTGAGATGTTCAGGGTATTGATGTTGAGTTTTACAAATGTGGTAACGATAGATATACGTTGGTATAGGTAGGAGTTCTATCGTGCTTTCTAAAGATTGATGGGCGGTTTGGATGTCTAATGGTTGTAGAGGTCAACTTTTATTGGTATAATTTGTGTTCATGTTTAATCTATATATTGCTAATAAGTAATAGCAAACACACCATTGTGAGTGAACTTTATGACACTACCTTCATTCACAACTGTGAATGATGAAAGCTGCAATGGTAGTTTACAATAAAAGGAGGCGTACCCAAAAGCAATATGCAGGGTCTATGTATATTTGCTGGCAGAGTTGCTGTTCTATGTAGTTTGCTTCTTCGATATTGTTGTTGCCGACGATTTTTCACACATGTGATGTTTAATTTTGTTGGATATATTTTTGAGATTTCCTTTTTAAATATGATATAAAAGTAATTTATAGAATTCTGCTATAATTTTTTATAGATATATTCTTTGTTTTTGTATAGCAGCATAGGATTAGGATTCTTAGGATGAAATATAATCGGTCGATGATAAACATTGTAAGATGGAGCTGCACTTTTTTAACATGGGGAAGAATCTTGGGATAATTTAATAAGAAATTCCAAAACTGCTGTTCATACCTGTTTTTTTGACATTTAGATGACAAATCTGTGCATGCTATACGATATTGCTATTGACCATTTGCTTACTCTGTTTCCTGTGGCGAGGATCCTCTTGTGTAGTTTCAATAAAATGGTATGCAACAATTGATGGTAGTAGAAATATTTCATACAAAAGCTAGTCTATATATTAAAGAGACTGCATATGTTTGTTGAGAATATGTACGTAAGTAGGTCTGAAAAGATACTTATGACAAAAGACATTCGAAATATAGTTAAGGCAGTAGTTGTAACACCCCAACCCAGCAAGGGTAGAAGTATCACATTAATGGCTTCATATCAGATCAAACAAAACATACTTTCAATAGTAATACAAAGATTCTCAAAGGTTACAAATGAAATACTGAATACACAAGGATACAAGGGAAACAAAAGCTAATTACTAAGTCTGCAAAAGCAACTCCTTCAAATGGTCTCTACTTCAGAATAACTATCAAAGTCTTCTAAGTCCAAAAGTCTCTTCACTCATACCCAAAACCCGTCGTCCTGCTTATTACCTGCCGCACACGAAAAGAAAACGTGCGGCTGAGCTTAAAAAGCTCAGTGAACAGATACATATACAAAGCAAAGAATAACGAAAACAGAAATATAATATGGGAAATGGGAATGTCATAAGGTATAAAAGAAACAAATGGATAATAAGAGAAGATTAGGATAGTCATCCACCACGAGCCCAGAAACTCAAAGTCATAAATCTCAAAGTCATAATCTCACAATCAGAGGGGATACCTCTTAGGCAACCAGATAATATGAGGGGTGTCCTCATGTATCATAATAGTGGAGTGATCAGCTCCCAGAAAATGTGAAAGGCATGTATTGCACACAGTACCAGTCACCTCAAAGTCATAAACTCAAAGTCATAGTTAAATCCACTAAACATACAAATCTAGGATTGCAATCCATACGCCCCCAAACTCAAAGTCATCTCAAAATCATAATCTCAAAGTCATAATGGCCATATCATAATATAAGAGGGACGGTGTGAGAAATCACTCACCCACACATGAGTCATGCCAGTGGTGCATCACAGACATGGCCAGGTTACCTTCCTGGCTAGGTAACATAAAATGGCTCGGGTATCAAACTAAGAGTCAGGTCTCAAAGTCACAACAGAATGTCATATCAAAAGGTCATATATCAGAAAGTATATCTCAACATCTCAGAAGCAGATATCAAAGGTTCACACAAAGGAAACATAGCAATGGCTTGGGAAATCTTAACTGAATCATAACTCAACTCAAAATCAATGCTCATCTCAAAAGTTCATTTCAAAATTCTCATCAAAAGTCCATTTTAAACAATCCTTTATTCATTATTTTCATAAAACGATCCTTTAAAGTAATTCTCATAAAATATTCTTTCAAAACGGTTTTTCATAAAAATTAGTCTTCCAAGAATAGTTTTCATAAAAACTAGTAACATTTATATAAAAATGGCTTTGCCTCATTTATAAGCCTCTTTTTAAAATGGTTATCCTCAAAACATTTCCATGGTATAATCAAGAGGTTTTCACAACATAGGTTCATATCACATGGGATCACAGAGAAGGTTCAAACAAGGGAACCATAGCAACGGCATCAGTTCAGAAACTAACGGATCAGAGAATGAAAGAGATCATGAGAAACCTTAAGAGAAAGGTCAGAATATCTGTACCTTATACCGCAAGAGAAACAACTCACAGAAAATATAAAGGTCGGAAGCAAACTCCATCTTCAGCGAATCTACACGAATCCACGACTGTCTTATTAATAGCTTATTTAATTCAGATTACTTATTTTAGTCGGCTTTCTATTTTTAGTAACTTCCCCTTTTTATTTTATTTTTGTAGCTTGCCCTATCAAAGTTTAAGGTTCATTTATAACGATTATCAATGATTAGGGTTTATATTGTATTTAATTCAATTGATGGCTAACTAGGCTTTAGTCGATTTAATGAACACTTTTAACACATTTTCGATTAATTAAGCTTGGCACAGAACACACACATTCCCACACACTTACACACTCCTTGGCACGCACCCCATTCATAACTTCACGACTCCAAGATAACACCGAAACACACCTCTTTTCATAAAACTTAACGAGACCCACCATTTGGCAACAAAATCCTAGCCGAGACTTTAAAACTTCCAATCTCTACTTGGTACCTTATTTTAACGAGACAAAACATCACCTAACACTTAAATCCTTTTTAACTGTTAAATGCAAATGCCAAAACTAAGTTTAAACCTTTATTCAATTTTATTTCATACACATGCGTCAACTCATAGACTCACACATGTGATACCCAAGCAAAACCCTTCCCACGTTAGTAGTTTAACGAGCTAAACTCATTACCAAAACTCTCACATATGATCACCAAATCTTCCTGTTCAACAGTCTACACGACCAAAAGAGGAAAACATGCAGAAGACACACCCACCTCATGATCATTCTTTAAAACCATGTACACCAGTTTACCCATGCCCGTACTCAATAATTTACAAGACACACACACTTTCTCATGCAAACACACCTTTATATAGCCACGTGAACAAGATTATATCTGTAGATTCAACCTTTAATTCTTTACGTTTCAAATGTTCGTTTCTTAGTCCCATTCACACGTTCTAATGACCACAACAAAACGTATATCCAACGTATCCGAAACAAAACAGAATAGGTCGAGATCGATACATGTTATACAGTTTTCATTATTTCATGCGATTAATAACTTCCATACGTACCCTTATTTAACCGATCAGAGATTAGTTTTACATGTTATAAACGTTTATATGGGTTCTCATGTCGAGAAGAAAACAAGGACGAGGATAAGTGATACCTTGGGTCGGATATGAAGAACGAAGAACAGAACACAAGAACCCCATGAGCAAAACTTCTCGAACCTGTTGTGACACCACGACCAACACCAGGTCGAATCCAAGCCACCCTTCGAATGGCTTCCCAAAGTCACGAATAAGATCATCAAGCGCCTCCTTTGGCTGCTGCACCTGATCGACAGGAGAGGAAACAAGGAGATAGCAGCCGCATATTTTTTATTTGGAAGAGTTTAGGGTTTTGTGTTTATTGTGGTTTGTCGTATGAAGGGTATGGGAGAGGAAAGAAAAACGTATGAGTCAATAATAAGAGGAGCGTGACTCCAACTATGGAAAGTTATAAAGTGAATTCAATGTGCTTGATTGTGTCAGTTATTGTGCATGATTATAGGGATTGACATGCGTGATTTAAGGATGACTACCTTTTTATTTGTTAAATACTATGATTTGATTAGTTTAATATTGAGAACCAATGGTGGCATGGAAATATGGCCGAATCTGTGGGGATAACTATTTCACTTTCAATTGCTTTCCAATAGACTATAATACGTACGACAAAAAAAATGGATCTTCTATGCCCTTTTGTACGTGTAATGACATGTCCCAACCGAAATGTAATTAATTCTAAAATTATGAACACACATTAAAATGAAGTCGTCCCTTAGTGACATACTAAAGTTTGGTGTTTAGTCCCCAAAACAAAATATATTCGGTCTTTTGGTGTGTACAATTTTTCTTATAAATAATTTGGCCTATATGAGACATATCAAACGTGTCGCACTATTATTCATAAGTTTATTTTACAATTTCATATAATACTTTAGGTTACATGTTCATATCGTACAGTTTCGAGTCATAACATGATATATAACTCAAGTTTTAATTTATAGCGTATTTCATAAGTTCTTAAAAATTCAAATTTAAAGGGTATTTTGGTAATTTTGCATGTTTTAAAATTTTAGATATTACAACTTCTTCCCCTCTAAAAGAAAATTTCGTCCTCGAAATTTGAAGTCGCAAAGTTAAACGAAGTCGTAGCAAGTCGCAAAAGATCGTCACAAACATTCTCACGCTCGAGGAGGTTCTTCCAAAAGATCTTGAGACCAAAAGTTTCTCATGACTCAGATCAAAACGAGGTGGGTTAAAATTTCTCAGGAGGAGAAAAATTAGGTTGATTCAGAACAAAAGGTCCATGCAACATAAAATGGACGATAGGTGAATCTTCAGAAAGCTCATATGGAATACGAATAAGATTTCAACTCGAATTAATTGCACCAACAGTAGGATGTTCTAAAAGGAGTTTCATGACTTATAACTGAGGTCAACAGAATTCAAATCGAGAGTTCAAACTCAATCAGATATCTAATGAACGAAGGCAGAGTATACGGATAGACAGGATGAACCTAAAGTCTCACTATTCGCGGATAAACCAGCGAAGTTCAAATTCTAAACTTCTTAGGTACTCCCCAAGATATCCTATGCCCACAACAAGTGCACGTTATATGATGTAAGTATTATCACGTTGGCCAGACGTCATAATACTGGCATCATATAATTATGCCCTCATGATGGTCATACTTTATCTCAAGTCGTAATCAAAACCACCTATCTTAATCCACCTAGTAGTTCTACAGTTTCAAAGGTCAACAAAATCAAATGCCATAATCAAGAGGAAAAACAAAACTATTCGTAAGAGTATCAACATCCCAGATTGCTTAGCAGAAGTGAGATACGCCGCCACGAGCATCATATCTTCCATAATTCGCCAAAATCTCTCAAAACAAAGCCATCACAAACATGAAGGGTCTGTTTCAAAATTCCGCTCATTCAACACCTCCAATCTCTTCAAGTCCTATTAATCTGTCTTCGTCTGTCCGTCAATCGGGAAATGAAACCAAAATCGGGAACTTGTATCTGGTTCGTCACGCCTCCTGTAGTTCTCCTTGGGATGTGATGGAGGGTTGTGGATTTCTGGCACGATCTTTAAATCTCTTCATCATCCAGTCTGCTTCTGCTCTCAATTCATCTTAGTACAACCAAGATGAATAGGGAAGTGAGACTGTACGTCTTCATCAGCTTCGGTTCGCCATCTTGACTAGAATTTCTTCTTCTGCATCGCCAACAATTCTGCCTTGTAAGGACTGTCTTCACTCTTCAGGGTAGCCTCCGTTGTTGTTAACTCCAGGTCAGGCAAAGAACACCGTTGTCTCAACAAATATCCATCTCCCAGAATGCACAAATGATCGTCAAATTTCTAACAAGGTGCAAAAATGATTTTCATGCTCTTCCTCGTCTCCGAATGCACCATTAAGTCATACAATGACCATTTGCCCAAGTACTTACGAGAAAACATCATTTATCAAATTCCCAAAATAGTCAGAGCTTTAGCTAATACCATTAGCGTCACTAACCGTCATAGCAGTCGTTTACGAATATGGAAGGCGATTCCCAGAATAAAATCAATTCATCAGAAGGAAACTTCGTGCTCTGAAATATTGGTTCCTAACAGTATTACGATTCAGCTTCCAGAAATCAATACATATCTCCCGTCATCATTCTTCTTTATTGCGAACAAAACTGAATTACGCCAAGAGAATGCACTTAAGCAAACTTACTTTACACTCCGGTGGAAAACTTGGTGGTTCAATCAGAAATCGTGTTTCAGAAAATTCATGGTGCCAAATAGCGTTCAATATAAGGTTCATGCTCAGACGACTCAAGGTGCCAAATAGCTTCCAAGATAAGGTTCATTATTAGCGTACGAAATGGGTTCTAGGAAAACTTCATACCCGCTAAATTAACACAAGAGACTCCAGAGTAATAGTGATAGCAGAGGGTTTATCAATCGGTAATCATGGTAGAGAGTTCCAAATTGTTGCAAACGTTAAAGGTGAGACATAGAAGGGAAATTATCCATATTTGAATGCTCAATCAGCCGATTCCTTGTCAGAATAAAATTGAAGTTAACTATCCCAAAATAGACGGATCACAAATCAAATCTTTATCATTTACAAGTGAGAGGGAAAACATTCTTATCCTCGTGGTTACACACCACAAGGCTTCTTATAAGGACAGAGATGGGTGAAACGAAATCAAATAGTGTCGGAAGATTTTTAGATACTTATCAAAAGCAAGAGACAAATAACCAAAACATATCCAGTACTTCATCGCCATGGAGGTTCTCAGAATGCCCGAATAGGCATCAAAGTGATTAACAAAATGATCAGAGTGCAACGTGGGCCTTTATCAAAATGATTAATGAAAGAAATCTGAAGATAAGGATCCAAACAATGTCGGGCAATTATTATGAAATTTCTCAATGCCTTCCAAATTTAATCAGGTTCAAATCTTAGGTGGTGCAAAACATAAGCTTTCGCTTTCCAAAAGTGATATCAACAGGATCTAACCAAAAGCAAGGCACGAATCAGAGTGATGCGGAAGCAAAGATACTTAAACGAATGCCTTATAGTCTACCCATTCCTCACTGGTCAAAACTTAGGTTCCTATAGGGAAATCTTAAAGCAAAATTTTCAAAGGTTATCTTACGAGCGCCTACAGGGGAAACTTAGGGGTCCTAACTTACACAGGCCAAGGGTAAATGTATTACGAATCGCAGCCTGTCTCTCTGATACCATAATTGTAACACCCCAACCCAGCAAGGGTAGAAGTATCACATTAATGGCTTCATATCAGATCAAACAAAACATACTTTCAATAGTAATACAAAGATTCTCAAAGGTTACAAATGAAATACTGAATACACAAGGATACAAGGGAAACAAAAGCTAATTACTAAGTCTGCAAAAGCAACTCCTTCTAATGGTCTCTACTTCAGAATAACTATCAAAGTCTTCTAAGTCCAAAAGTCTCTTCACTCATACCCAAAACCCCGTCGTCCTGCTTATTACCTGCCGCACACGAAAAGAAAACGTGCGGCTGAGCTTAAAAAGCTCAGTAAACAGATACATATACAAAGCAAAGAATAACGAAAACAGAAATATAATATGGGCAATGGGAATGTCATAAGGTATAAAAGAAACAAATGGATAATAAGAGAAGATTAGGATAGTCATCCACCACGAGCCCAGAAACTCAAAGTCAAAAATCTCAAAGTCATAATCTTACAATCAGAGGGGATACCTCTTAGGCAACCAGATAATATGAGGGGTGTCCTCATGTATCATAATAGTGGAGTGATCAGCTCCCAGAAAATGTGAAAGGCATGTATTGCACACAGTACCAGTCACCTCAAAGTCATAAACTCAAAGTCATAGTTAAATCCACTAAACATACAAATCTAGGATTGCAATCCATACGCCCCCAAACTCAAAGTCATCTCAAAATCATAATCTCAAATTCATAATGGCCATATCATAATATAAGAGGGACGGTGTGAGAAATCACTCACCCACACATGAGTCATGCCAGTGGTGCATCACAGACATGGCCAGGTTACCTTCCTGGCTAGGTAACATAAAATGGCTCGGGTATCAAACTAAGAGTCAGGTCTCAAAGTCACAACAGAATGTCATATCAAAAGGTCATATATCAGAAAGTATATCTCAACATCTCAGAAGCAGATATCAAAGGTTCACACAAAGGAAACATAGCAATGGCTTGGGAAATCTTAACTGAATCATAACTCAACTCAAAATCAATGCTCATCTCAAAAGTTCATTTCAAAATTCTCATCAAAAGTCCATTTTAAACAATCCTTTATTCATTATTTTCATAAAACGATCCTTTAAAGTAATTCTCATAAAATATTCTTTCAAAACGGTTTTTCATAAAAATTAGTCTTCCAAGAATAGTTTTCATAAAAACTAGTAACATTTATATAAAAATGGTTTTGCCTCATTTATAAGCCTCTTTTTAAAATGGTTATCCTCAAAACATTTCCATGGTATAATCAAGAGGTTTTCACAACATAGGTTCATATCACATGGGATCACAGGGAAGGTTCAAACAAGGGAATCATAGCAACGGCATCAGTTCAGAAACTAACGGATCAGAGAATGAAAGAGATCATGAGAAACCTTAAGAGAAAGGTCAGAATATCTGTACCTTATACCGCAAGAGAAACAACTCACAGAAAATATAAAGGTCGGAAGCAAACTCCATCTTCAGCGAATCTACACGAATCCACGACTGTCTTATTAATAGCTTATTTAATTCAGATTACTTATTTTAGTCGGCTTTCTATTTTTAGTAACTTCCCCTTTTTATTTTATTTTTGTAGCTTGCCCTATCAAAGTTTAAGGTTCATTTATAACGATTATCAATGATTAGGGTTTATATTGTATTTCATTCAATTGATGGCTAACTAGGCTTTAGTCGATTTAATGAACACTTTTAACACATTTTCGATTAATTAAGCTTGACACAAAACTCACACATTCCCACACACTTACACACTCCTTGGCACGCACCCCATTCATAACTTCACGACTCCAAGATAACACCGAAACACACCTCTTTTCATAAAACTTAACGAGACCCACCATTTGGCAACAAAATCCTAGCCGAGACTTTAAAACTTCCAATCTCTACTTGGTACCTTATTTTAACGAGACAAAACATCACCTAACACTTAAATCCTTTTTAACTGTTAAATGCAAATGCCAAAACTAAGTTTAAACCTTTATTCAATTTTTATTTCATACACATGCGTCAACTCATAGACTCACACATGTGACACCCAAGCAAAACCCTTCCCACGTTAGTAGTTTAACGAGCTAAACTCATTACCAAAACTCTCACATATAAACGTTTATATGGGTTCTCATGTCGAGAAGAAAACAAGGACGAGGATAAGTGATACCTTGGGTCGGATATGAAGAACGAAGAACAGAACACAAGAACCCCATGAGCAAAACTTCTCGAACCTGTTGTGACACCACGACCAACACCAGGTCGAATCCAAGCCACCCTTCGAATGGCTTCCCAAAGTCACGAATAAGATCATCAAGCGCCTCCTTTGGCTGCTGCACCTGATCGACAGGAGAGGAAACAAGGAGATAGCAGCCGCATATTTTTGATTTGGAAGAGTTTAGGGTTTTGTGTTTATTGTGGTTTGTCGTATGAAGGGCATGGGAGAGGAAAGAAAAACGTATGAGTCAATAATAAGAGGAGCGTGACTCCAACTATGGAAAGTTATAAAGTGAATTCAATGTGCTTGATTGTGTCAGTTATTGTGCATGATTATAGGGATTGACATGCGTGATTTAAGGATGACTACCTTTTTATTTGTTAAATACTATGATTTGATTAGTTTAATATTGAGAACCAATGGTGGCATGGAAATATGGCCGAATCTGTGGGGATAACTATTTCACTTTCAATTGCTTTCCAATAGACTATAATACGTACGACAAAAAAAATGGATCTTCTATGCCCTTTTGTACGTGTAATGACATGTCCCAAACCGAAATGTGATTAATTCTAAAATTATGAACACACATTAAAATGAAGTCGTCCCTTAGTGACATACTAAAGTGTGGTGTTTAGTCCCCAAAACAAAATATATTCGGTCTTTTGGTGTGTACAATTTTTCTTATAAATAATTTGGCCTATATGAGACATATCAAACGTGTCGCACTATTATTCATAAGTTTATTTTACAATTTCATATAATACTTTAGGTTACATGTTCATATCGTACAGTTTCGAGTCATAACATGATATATAACTCAAGTTTTAATTTATAGCGTATTTCATAAGTTCTTAAAATTTCAAATTTAAAGGGTATTTTGGTAATTTTGCATGTTTTAAAATTTTAGGTATTATAGTAGTACATAGGTAGATGCCTTTAAAGGAAACCTGCAATTTGTTACGATATCTTACATTAAAGGTAGCAGGTATGTGCCTACATACTGCACAAAAGTAGGTCGCCGATATTTCTGCCAATATATCAGTCGCCAACGCTTTTCATCAATCGTCTTTTTTTGTTCTTTTGCGATCCGTTTTTGTGGCTGGGCCACCTTCTTCTGGAAAAAGGGTTCTACGGGTTGAAGTTTTCCTAGGACCATATTTGAGTTTTGATGGGTGTGGTAAGTTCGTATTTTCTTCTGGCGGTGTTGTCATCAGTTGTTGTTCTTCCACTGTTTGTGTTATTGATGTTGGTGGGCTGAGAGTTGTGGAAATACCTGGGTTGGTCTCCTTTTCTGCAGTCGGAGTGGTCGGTATTTTTTTTTCTGGTTTTTTGTTAGCTGGTGTTGGTATAACGTTACTTGTTGAAAATGGTGATACAACGTCTTCTTTTTTGACAATTGGTAGCTGTCGAAGATTTGTTGGTGTGGTTGGTTCTTCTGATGTATAGATGGCTGTCGAAGGATCTGGTGTAATTTGAGCAGCGTCGCTGGTTCCTTGTGTGAGCAATGGTGTGTCGTTCCATGCTGTGTCTAGAAAGAATTCTCGTTTTTCTTTGGTGCTTCCGGGAGCAAAGTGGAGCTGAAATATTTTTGTGTGTCCTTCTAATGCAAATAACTGTGGTGGAAATTCATAGGGATTTTTGTCTTGCAGGCCTCGAATGATGTCGTTGCAATCATCGACCAATGAGTTTGCTTCATTGCTAAAGCATGTTAAGTATATACTGGCACTGTCATCTGACAGCAGTATTCTGAAGCAATAACTGGGGAAAAAATATTCGCATAATCTGTTTAGTATACATAATATATGTGTATAACCATGAAAATGTGTAAATGTTTTGTTAACCTGCAATTGGGTTCTGTTTCAGAAAATGATTGCTTGCAATGGGCATGTGGGAAGTCTCCGAATATTTTTTGTTTACACGTGAAGCATTTCCTAAAGAACCAGGGTCTGTTGGTATCGAGCTTCTCAATAGTAGCAACGACAGTAAAGCGCACATTCTGCATTTGTATAATTGTAGGCAATTTAGAAAATTTCATTTGATATAGAATATACTGCATTTGTTAAATACCTGTTGGTTTTCTGGATTTTCTTTCAAAAGGTCGTTAAGTGTCACCCTGTTTCTTTTTTTTTTTTTTCCTGTTCTGTATCTTGACAACGTCGGCGTTGTACATTCACTATGACTGGCGGGTCTATAAACAGGTCATACCTGCAGAAGTATGTTATAATACTTTAGTATGGTGTATGTTGTTAAGTATGGTAATCTGGCAGTTTATTAGGAACTTACACATTGCGGATTTCAAAAGCCTCTGGTATATCTGGATTGAAATAGTACTTTGTTGCAGCTGTGTTAGAAAGTTGTAGGCCTGTTTAAATTGAAATAAAGGTTAGTATAGCACTTTGTTAAGGTATATAATATGTGCAGGGCAAGGAACATACCACCATAGTTTTTTACCAAACATGAAGTAACCGCTATAATAGCTGGTTTTTCAATGTTTTCATATTCTGTCATGTTGAAAGCCTGCGCCTTGTCATTCCACAAAGTAAATCGGACAGTGTGCCCGCTGTTCGAGATAACGAATTGCTTGTCGGTTTAAGCATAAAAAGAAAAATGGCATAAAAAGTGCACGCCACTTACTCTAGATTTTGGATACCGATATCTATCCACCGAATGATTTCACTTGTAGCTTTCACTGCTTGTTGTATACCAGTTACATATTGTACGCAACCTATATAATCTGTAAAAAGGAAGTGTAATTCAAAATTTTTTTTCCCACACGTTTGATAATTACATGTAGATCACGTACCTGTGAGAAGTCCTTCTTTTGCATCGACTTTTGAATACAGATCTTTGTATTGTACAAAGTTAAAATAATGTGCAGGGAAGCCGTCGTCGGGTATTGGTTAAACATCTGTGAAAGCTCCAAAAACCAGTGACAGCGAATGAGGTAAGGTTTGCATCCATGTTTTTGCGGGTTGAAAGCCAAAACCAGTTATTTTATAGGTTTGGTTGATCTGCATACTGGCATCAAATTTATTTTTTTCACGGATGTTGATGTTTGCTTGTATAGCTCCTACCTGCAAATGAAATAAAAAGTTATAAATTGGATATAAGTTTTTTTTAATTATTTCAATGGAATATGGATATATTGATGATGTACCTGGCGATCAATCAGCATGCAACAAAATATGATATAAGTTTTTTTTTTTTAATTATTTCAATGGAATATGGATATATTGATGATGTACCTAGCGATTATTCAGCATGTAACAAAATATAACTGGTTTTCCGTTCTTGTTTGTGACTGTCCATTTGCGGTATGCTCTTACATAGATGGCTTTGTCTGTGTCTGATGTCTTTAGAGTTGCAAGGCTGACAATTTCTGGTTGTGTCATAATTTCCTTTCCTGTAGATTTTGCTGATGTGACAATGCTAGAACCCTCGTCCATTTTCCTGTATCAAACGTATCATAAGTGTATTTGCATTAGAGTAATATATTGTTGTGTTAAGATGAACATTCATATGAATGAAAATAGGATATGAATGCATTTATGTAGCAAGAATAATAGCACATGGAAAGTAAGCAAATGCATTACTACTTATTGTAAAGACCTAAGCAAACTATAATGCAAATCTAATAGTGGAAAAACCAATATAAACTGTACTGATCAAAGTGGGTATTAACTTTAAAGAGGTCATCACCTTAGGTTTTAAACAGTAGCGTATATGTGCATCTAAACAATAAATATAAGTATCAATGACCTGCGCAGATATGACTATGTCTAAAAAATCTTTGTAGACTATATTTTTAGTTGTATTGACGTTTCTTCCCTCCTGTTGCTTGATGAGAATTTTAAGGCCTTCAGAAGACGTTGCTCTCGAAAATGCAACATATAGTTGTCCGTGGCCGAATATAGGTTCCGGTAAATATATGCCAATCTTAGTGAGCGACTGGCCTTGGCTTTTATTTATCGTCATCGGATAACACACTTTAACAGGGAATTGCTTTCTTTTAAATACAAATGGCAGGTTCTCGTCTTTATTGATCAATAAGATCCTTGGGATGAAAACTTTTTCGGACATTCTGGTACCAGTGATGATCTTTGCCTGAATAAGTTTGTTGTAAACCTGAGTAACAATCATCGTTGTACCATTACACAACCCGCCAGCTAGGTTTAGGTTCCTCAGCATCATTATTGGAGCACCAATTTTGAGTTTAAGGTTATGCGGAGGCATTCCTGTAAACGAAAGGGTGTTGAGATATTATGTAGGGTAGAGGACTTCTGTTGCTCCTCCATCGTTTGTTTTCGTTACGGCTTCGTCAAAACTTCGGTAACAATAGGTTTCACCGTGTAGCATGTCGAGAACAGTTGAGTTAATGATGTCAGCAGTCTCGTTCTTTGGACACACTATAGCATTTTCTTGTAATGCTCTTGCAGTTGGCCTTTGGAGTGTTTCTTCATCATATATAAAGCTAATGAGGTCTTGAATAGCTATATCATTTTTAGAAATACAGTATCTATCTGGAATACGTATCCATGCTGCATTTTCTGGATCACTGTCATTTGGAACTCCAATAGTGCCATCGCCAACCTGCAGCAGCCATTCAGAAAATGCACGAACACCTTCTTGTTCTTCAATCGACATTCCTGGTCGCTTAAGCCTCATGTTCTCTTTAAGACGAATTACTTTGAAATGCGGCCATAGGTACGATAGTGTTATGTAAGATGCTATAATTTCTTGTTTTGAAGCATTTTTTTTAACAGGGAGCGTTTGCCTGAAATCTCCGCCTAAGATAACTGTCTTTTTTCCAAAGATATCATTTGGAGCATTCAGTATATCTCTAAATGTACGATCAAGCACCTCAAAACATCTACGATCGTTCATTGGAGCCTCATCCCATACGATAAGATCTGTTTGTTTGATTAAATCTGCCATCTGAGTATTTTTTTTTTTATGCTGCAAACCGATTCATCTGTCAGATCGAGCGGTATCTTAAATCTTGTATGAGTTGTATGTCCTGATGGTAGCAGTAGGGAAGCAATACCAGAAGAAGCAACTGCCAGTACTATTCTTATGTATGATCTCAGTGTAGAAATTATGGTCTTCCAAATGAAAGTTTTGCCGGTTCCTCCATGACCATAAACAAAGATCAATTTTTGTTCATGATTGTTTATTTCATTGATGACCTGGTCGAAGATTATCCGCTGTTCAGCGTTGAGCTGCGCTACTAATCCTGCACTTTCACTTCTCAATAACTCGCGATCATAGTTTTGTTCTTCCATTATGGTCCTGTTTGTCAATATCTGAAGCAACTGAGGTGGAGGCAGCTCCATGCCAAAATCTGTGACAGATTTGCCGTAGAAATTTAGAATCGCCTGGATTTCACACATAAGACCGCCTTGCAAATCGTCTGGATTTACTTGAATTGGTGGTATGTGCAACATGTTGGAAAGTATCAGAGGAATATCTTCAGACATACTATCAGCATGTGATTGAAGGAGCGTTGCTGGACTTGATACGTTACAAAAAATAAGTATTTGACAAAACAGTTTTCGCATTTCAGATGCAGTTACTGAGAAAGAAGCTTCTTGTAAAGCTATACTCCATTCATGATCATTTCCCAAGAGGTCCAGTGCTTCGCAAGCGGCTCTGTATGTAGAATAAACATGGCCATCAATTGTGCGGGTATGGCAAAATGATGTGCACCCTTTTTGGTGACAGAGTAGCATTCGTAAGTAAAATGCATCACCAGAGCTTGGATGTATGTATGCTAGGCGGCCAATGGCATGGGAACCTGCTCTTCGCCTCCGTTGCCAGTATTTCCCGTCTTGATGCCACACAAATTCTTTGGGAAAATTTACGTATGTTAAGTGGCGACCATCTGTATTGTAAGTGTTATACCTGAACCATTCGGTTAATGTTGTTCTTTTGTTGTATTCATTGTCGACAACTGATTTCAACGACCGGCCTGATCTGAAAGTAACACGCTGCATGTTTCGAAGGTGCACTGCAAGTATCTGAATAGGCGGTTCTCTGCTATGTATACTGAAACCAAGAATCCTCCAACATGCTTCATGCGGGCCAATATATCTAGCATCCTGGAAATTTTTAATTTCATCGATTTGTATTGCACTGCAACTGGTACTTGGGTGACCGTCTCCAATTCTTTTTGTGACTTGAGTAATTATTCGGTCAGTACCTTTGGAGATGTACTTGAAGAGATATTTTATAAGCATCGTCCACTCGCAATACTCAACGTTGATGTGTGCATAGAAGCGCATACATAACAAACGATTGTGCGGAACAACGTACCCATTGTCAAGGTCAACATTTTGTCTCATTGTTGTTATGCCAGTATCTCTTCTACGGTAATGGACAAAACCTTTTTTGTCAATAAATGTGGCATCACAAAATGGCTTAGGAAATGATTTGCTACACTCGTCTCCGTGCTTCATACACGGTGCTGACTTATTGACCAACCCGCAAGGACCGTGGATCATGAACTCTGAAATAACTCGGTAGCCTTCAGGATCAAGCGTCGAGTCTGGCAATTCTGCAGATACATATGTGTCTATATCTTCATTTCTTTCGACACGCAAACTTTATTTGACCCATAATAATAGATGACAATGTGACAAGCCTCTTTTCTGGAACTCGACTGTATACAAAACTACAATGAAAGAGCATTAAATTACACACTTTAATAATTTAGATTTTTAGCGAACGTATACACATATATGTAATGTAAACGGTACTTGCATCCACATCACCAAAAGGCCAACGTTCTCTTAATAATGTTATCAAATCATGTATCTTTCTTTCAACTACACGATCAACAACATCAGGTCTATCTGCGACTGTGACGTGGGGGAAGTTTTGCATATATTCTTCAATTTCTGGCCAGCCGACATTGCATGTGAATGTAATAAAGAAGGACGGGTTACCATGCACACGGCATATAGCAAGCGCATCTAAATAGTGGCTATATATGTATTGCGGGCCTCTAGTGAAAGATGAAAGAAGTATTGTCCGTGAGCCTGCATCCGAGCCATTACAGTCGCCTCATGAGATGGCATCATACAAACCTGTGATGTAGTCATTCCTTATGTCGTTTTGCTTCTCTCGAATATAGTCCAATCGTGCCTGTTCGATGCTGCAATACGTTGTTACAACATATTGCTGAAATAGGCGACCACATCTGGTTATTAAATTATACTGATCCTGTCGGTCATGCAGCTGGTATGCATAGTACATTTTCATCGACATCCTCCTAGGAGTATCAGATGTTTCATTGCTTGTATCAGCTAATGTAAGACCCAAATGGTATCCTTGTTCACCGTAGATAAAAAGGAGTGGGAAATGTAATGACAAGTATAAAGGATGCAACTTGTTAATTCGTTGCGGAGTACCGTTGTATTTCTCAATAATAACATCATAGTGAGTCGCTACTTCCGGACCACCTTCAAATACTATTGCAGCAATTGTATCTCCTGAAGGTAATTCATATTGTCTTGAACCAACGACACCAAAGAGCTTGACTTTAAAGTCAGGGATATCAGCCTCTGCCATCTTGTTTCGAGCTGTTCTAAACACCTGTACCAATTGATTGTGATTGTCCAAAAATTCTATCAAGCCTTCTACAATTTCTCTCTACAGCCCTTCACCATTTCTCTAGAAATTTTCCAAATGATTGGCGACCTCGTTATCTGTGTCATATATATAAAGCTGTAAAAACTTAGGTCCTTTTCCTGGCTCCGGACACATACTTCCTATCCAATGGTAAATTTGTCCTGAAATTTTGAAGACATAAGGACCGCGACCTGTGTTAATAGACTTATCAATCTCAGCGCCTAGAGATGTTATTGCAAACATCTGATTATAGGCTCTAATATTTTCCATAAAATGCCTGTTAGTGAATAATTGCTTTATATATTCTGGATAGTCATCGCGCGCAGGCAGCTGCACCTGACCTCTGTTGCAACACCTCCGATATTCTGGATGCAGGCATGAGCTATTCGCAATCCTTTCATCATACCAGAAAAGAGCATTCCAATAATCACATTTGTGGTTGCAGTGGCCCATATGTATGTACGTGGTTGGAGGTCCTGTGTATAGGAGCTGAGATCATGAGAAAATGGAAGAAATACATTAGGTGAATAAGGTGGAAATAAGCAAGACTATACAAACCTTGCCTGGGGCGCACTCTTCTATTTGGTGTTGCATCTGTATGAGGTCGTGCATTTGTCGAAGAAGTTAAACAGGCTGCAAGAAAAGTCAACTATTGTTAAGAAAGTGAAAGAGGGCCTCATCATATGATAACATAAGAAACAACAAAGCATCAAACCTTGGCGAACATGTGTTGGTCTATTGTTTATGGTACTCGCAGATGCTTCGGTTGTTGTTGAAGAATTTAACCGTACTGTAAAAAAAAAAAAAAACAAAACAAAAAAAAAACAAAATGTTGTTAAGATACCTAAACAGAGTGTGACCATAAGATAATATAAAAACCGTTTATAATAAATGAAGATATGAAAACGCGAACAGGAAAATTATAAAAATCGTTTAAAATAAATAAAGTGTGTCATAATAAATTTAACATAAGGAAGAAAATTCTCACTATATGTACTACAAATAGTTAAAAAAAAAATGTTTTGACAAACAGCAAGAACAAAACAACAAAGCATCACACCTTGCCGACCACGCCTTGGTCTATTGTTTCTGGTACGTGCAAACACCTCGGCTACTGTCAAAGAAGGTAAACGGCCTGCAACAAAAGGCAAAAATGATGTTAAAAAGGTCAAAGAGAGCGTAATTACATGATAATATAAAAGCTGTTTAAAATGAACAAAGATATGAATACACAAAAAGGAAAACTGGAACCTTGCAAACGATGGATCCGTCGATTTACTTCGGCATCCGTATGCTGAGTGGCAGCCGATGAAGAACATGGGTCACCTGTAATATGGATGCATACAGTAAGAAATATGTATCGTCCATAAATTATGTAATTAAATATTAATAGATAGCTGTAATGTAGTAAGAAACTTTAGTACAAAGTAAGCAACCTTGCAGAGGAAGGCCCAAACTTTGCCAAGCACGTGTTGTTCTATTGTTCCTGATATGTGTAGACGACTCGGTTATTGTTGAAGAAGCTAAAGAGGTTGTAACAAAAAGCAAAAGCAGTGTTAAAAAGGTCAAAGAGAGTGTGACCATATGATAATATAAAAAACGTTTAAAATAAATGGACATATGGATACACAAAAAAGAAAATTGGAACCTTGCAAATGATGGATTCGTCGATTTGCTTCGGTACCCTCATGCTGAGTAGCAACCGATGAAGAACATGGGTCACCTATAATATGGATGCATACACTAAGAAATATGTATGGTCCATAAATTGTGTAATTAAATATTAATAAAGAGTTGTAATGTAGTAAGAAACATTAGTAAAAAGTAGGAAACCTTGCGGAGGAATAGTTGAAGCACGCGGTAATGTTTGTGTAGTGCTCACGTTTGCTGCCGAAGGGCACACGTTAGCTGCAACAAACGAAACACATATTAATAGGTAAGCAAAAATAGAAAATGAGATCATGAGAAACCGGAAGAAACACATCAGCTAAATAAGGTGGAAATAAGCAAGAGTATACAAACCCTGGGTAGGACGCGTTCTTCTATTTGGCATTGCATGTGTATGAGGCCGTGCACTCGGCATAGAGCGCGCTGAAAAAATCAACATAAAGAAGATTTGTTTTAGTATATGCAGTGTAAACAGTTAAAACAATGTTTTAACAAATGTCATTAGCAAAAACCGTAAAAAATGAATTTAAAGAAAAGCAATACCAGAAGAAGCAAGCGCCAACACTATTCTAGTACGTGCAGCCAACTCGGGTGGCGTCGAAGAACTTAAACGAGCTGTAAGAAAAGAGAAAAAATACTGTTAAGAAGCAGAAAGAGTGTCTAACCGTATGATAAAGAACAAATACAAAAAACAATGTTTTGACAAATGGCGCTAACCAAAAAAGGAAAAAATGAAGCAACAGGGAAGCAATATTAGAAGAAGCAAGTGGCAAGACTATTCTGGTACCTGCAGACACCTCGTCCGTCGTTGAAAAAGGTAAACGAACTGTAAGAAAAGACAAAAATGTTGTTAAGAAGCTGAAAGAGTGCTTGAGCATATGATAAAGGCCAAAATACAACAGTAACTAAAAGTAGGTTTTGTAACATACATAAGACATCTGGTCCTGAAGGTGTTATTTCTTTCTGCTGACCGTAGTTATGTGTGTCACTGTGTTCAAAGAGTTTACGTTTTCCTTTATCCACTGGTACTGGAGTTATAGGACCACATGAGTCGACATGGGATGAATACAATATTGGTGTATACTGGACATCTGGTACGCTGGTGTGGCCTGAAATAACAACAGCCAGATAACCTTCGAAAAGCAATCACAAAAATTAAAGAAGGAAAAATAAGGAAGAATCAGTATACGCACATATTTTTTTCGTTGGCGAGCAAGGCAACAATCCACTAATATGCTCTTTGCTGTAATCAATATTGGTTGCTTGATGACCACGACGTACATCATCGACCAGAATCTCAGATGAAAGTATCTGAGCCTTCTCTAACACTACTTCAGGTAACTCATAAACTTGTGATGCCGGCCGTTTTCGTGTGTGTGTCAGTTCTATAGCAGCAGGCAAATGTTCTAAAGTTTCTTTGTCCAAATTATACTGCAAAAGGTCACTGGCTTCTCTATTTGTGACACTTTGAGAACTACAGGGCTTCTTAACAACAGAAGATAAACATGTACCAGTTTCATCTACATCAGTTAGTGGCCTCTTGCCTAGCATAATTACATTCTGAGACTGCGTTCCTTCAGAAGCAATGAACGTAAGTGCATATTCAAAAGATGCAGGAGACGCAACCCTACGCTTGGCCTTTTCTTTCGTACGCATATTAATAATACTAAATAACACAATATTTAATGCAAAAGGAAATAACTCATTTGCTACTAAACTAAAAAGAAGGGCAGTCGTAAAAAAAATGGAAGTCGATAGCAGCAGTAAGCACATAAAAGTAAAGCACCAGGATAATATACAAAGGGATTGCATGCAATTGTTAAAAGGAAACATAAATATAAGTTATTGCCATGATACACATGCAAATGAAATGTGCCTGTAAATAAAACGATTCCAAGGATGCAAAGTAAGAGCAACACCATAAGAAGCACGACAAAAGCAATAACCATGGACATATCGACTTCACTATACCTTTGTAGAAGCTGCAAACGCGCACTTCAGCTACACACTGAAAAGCACAGCTGTCAAAATATATATACAACAAAAACCTACAACACACACGTAAACAATGGTAAAACACCTACCAATCGGCTTTCCATCCTTCTATCGGATTTTTTTTTTTTTTTTTTTTTGGTTGAAGACAATGTATGTAAACTCTGATATGGAGAAGCTTCTAATTGGCAGGGAAAGTGCACGTGTATCTTTTGTCATACTGAAATACAACCTCCACCATACGATCAAATAGTTAGGTGGGAAAGTAAAATCTAACCAATACGACGTAGCACTATCCTGCATAGGGCCAAAGAAAACGGGCCAAGGTAGAGGCGGAATTTGGGCTAGCGCAGGCCCACGTTTTTTTTTTCTTCGCCAAGATAGCACTGTTCATACAACAATAAAACGACGCAAAAACGACTTCTTAGTCCACGCTCTATATATATATATATATATATATATATATATATATATATATATATATATATATATATAATGGAGTTAGTGGAGGATTATTATATAATAAATATTTTTTATTATTTATAACACTATTTTAATCATAAGAAAATAAAACATTGTTAAGTAATTTTAAAAAATTTAATTAAGTATTTTCACTAAAATACTCTAAGTATTAGATTTTTAGAAAATTTGGGCATGGCCCATTTGTTTATGCAACGTTTACATTTTCCTCAAGTGTTGCAATTTTTCTCAAACAACTCATCTCGTTAACTATATGTGCAAAATACGTTCGTAATATATATTTTTGTTGTCGTGAGTAATTTTTATCGTTACAGTTATCGTTATTGTTATGTTTAATCATTAACAATAGATTTCGACACAAAGTCAATATTTAGTCAAAAAGTCAACAAAAGTCAATATTAATAATAATTTGGTTAAAATGTCATTTTTCACTCTTTCGAAGACTAAGCATCTCAAAACAAGTCCAAAACTAGTTTTCGTTATATTTATCGTATCGTTAAGTAAAATATCCATAGTGGGTCGAAAAATATTCCAAAAATCATTTTTGTCATTTAACTTGTCTATTGGGCCGAAATTTATGAAATAAGCCCAATAGTCACTTTTTAGTCCAAACCACTTTTTTTTTTTTGGTTAAAATGTATATATCGTCGCGTTTCTAAAAATCATTTAACTCGTTCATTAAGTCTGTTTGGTCAAAAGGTCAAAGTTGTAAAACTTTATGTTGGGCTCGGCCCAATAGCCTCCACGTGGGCTTTTGAGTCCAAAATTCCATATTTAGTCCATTGTCTTATAATTTGGTAAATATTAGTTAAGTAACAAACTTTTAATTTTACCAATTAAGCTCTTATAAATAAGCTATTAAGTCAAATAGTCAAGTATGACCAAAATATGTTCTATTTGACCCATATATCATATGTCAACTTATTTTCTTATCTTTACTAGTTAATCTCTATTACTTATGGCTTATTCAATAAGCTATTCCAAATAAGCACTTAAGTATATTTTCCACCATTTCACCATTTGAGCCAAAATTTTATGTTTTTCAAAACCCCAATAATCTTGTATTTTATTCTTGGCCGATTCATATGAATAGCCTTAAAAGTGTATATATTGCTCAATCTCGCGTAATTAACGTAAAGCTTATTTGTATCATCAAACTAACACTATATGTAACAAGATTTACCACACAAGCAAGAAATTTACTAATTTGTTCATATGTCACCAAAATGTCAAGCACTATTCCTCAAAGATCAAACCCTAGCTTTTTCCATATTATCAAAATATATACATTTAACCACTTTAATCATCATTAGACATCAAATGAACATGAAATTAATAAGATTAGAAAATTTTGATGATTCTTACAAAGCTTTTGATGTTAACGTGGAGAATGAGACCAAGAACACCCAAAACTTCACCAAATTTACCCAAACCACGTTCCAAATAACCCGTAAAGCTTGAATATACACTCCAAATTGATTGAACTTCAAAGAAAATTATGGGATCATGATGTTTAAGTTGTGCCATGAGTTTTTAGATCAAAAATGATCTAGGTAAGTTGAGGTGTGTATTATGGATAAGAAAGCTTGTTTTGATTACATTTAAGGAAACATGTAACTAATATATATAAGATAAATGTGTTAGTGGGATTGTTTTGGATGGTAGTGGGGTGGATATCACCTTGGCCGGTTCTAGTGAGTATTAGGGAAGGTAAGATTTAATTATTACCTCTTGTTGGTGTATTGTGTGTCGGTTTGAGCTTAAACGTGACTGTAAAGTCACGGTTTGACCTTTTTGGACACGTATATGCAAAATAAAGTTTTTATCCACGTTTTTGTTAGAAATGAAATAAAATATTATTACTGACTCAAAAATATATTTATTTGACAGCTACCATATATATTGTGCTGTCGGTACGCGCGTGCGGTTGCTTTTCAGAAAAATATGAGAAAGCTCTCAGTTAAATACGAAACTTGTCAGTAACTATCAGGAATGGAATAATTTATGTTTATTGGCAAAAATAAACTTTTTCTGCAGTGACTGTAAGCTACAGTATGCGGGACAGCTCCCAAAAATGCTCAAGAATACTCAGAAACTTGCAAATGCACATATAAATGCTTAGCTTAAAATTAATAAATAACCATTTTTTATTAAAATACTAGTGGGAAAGTACCGGTTGTCACAAAGAGCATGAGGAACAAATTCCTGGCTGTGGCATAGAAGATTATCCCATCTCAATTTCAACACCATTAACAAATTAGCCAAAGACAACATCGTCAACGGACTTCCTAAGTTCAAATACACCAAGGATCACTTATGTCCATCATGCGAACAAGGAAAAAGCAAAAGGGCATCATATAAACCTAAAACCGTACCCAGTTCGGAAGCAAAGTTACATATGTTGCACATGGACTTATGTGGCCCAATGAGAGTTGAAAGCATAAATGGAAAGAAGTATATTCTTGTTATCGTCGATGACTATTCAAGATATACATGGGTAAAGTTTTTGAGATTAAAAAACGAAGCACCAGGCATCATCATCACCTTTCTAAAGCGTATTCAAGTCCTACTTCAAGCTCCAGTAAGGATTGTAAGAACAGACAACGGCACAGAATTCACAAATCAAGAGTTAAGTACTTATTTTGAAGATGTTGGAAGCACACATCAGACATCTGTTGTTAGAACTCTACAGCAGAATAGGGTAGTTGAAAGAAGAAATAGAACTCTTGTGGAAGCTGCTCGCACAATGCTGATTTATTCTAGTGCACCGTTATTCTTATGGGCTTATGCTGTTGCCACTGCTTGTTTCACTCAGAACCGTTCCTTAATCCATCCAAGATTCAATAAAACCCCATATGAACTAGTGAACAACAGAAAACCCAATATCTCTTACCTTCACGTGTTTGGCACTTTGTGCTATCCAACGAATGACAAAGAAGATCTAGGGAAGCTGAAAGCTAAGGGTGATATTGGAATCTTCATTGGATCAGTGGTTATCTGGAGGCGGTTGACGACGGTGGACAGTGAGCAAAGGGTGTGTAGTTCATGTACTGGTGGAGGAGTTCAAGGTGGTGGCGGCAAGCTGAGGCAATGGGGTTGAGCTGGGTGTCAAGAAGGAGCTCGGATGGGACATTTGTGGTGGCGCGTGAGTTTGGGTGGATGCGCGTAGGTGGTTTATGGTGGCGTGTATGGTTTGGAGCTGACGGAGTAGGTGGTCATGGACAGGTAGGTTGGTGGTTGATGATAGGTTAGTGGTGGTGGACATGATTGTGGTTGAAATGTGGTAAAGTGATAAAATATTAGTAGCTACCATTGCTAGTAATAATAGTAAGTTTAATCGCATTGTAAATCCCCCATTAGTACTAAATTTTTTATTAAAAAAAAAAAAATAGTTTGGTTTTTTTATGAAGTTTTGATCTTTTTATTTATAGGGTTTTTATTAAATTTTGAGATCAAAGAACAAGGATTTGGTTTAAGGAAAAGAAGTGAGAGTTGTTGCATGATTATACTTGAATATTTAATAGTGATAGACGGTGGTGGTGGGTGACGGTTGTGACAGTGGTGAGGAGAGATGGAGGTTGAAGAAAGAAGTGTTTAGATTAGATATTGTGTATTGGTGGTGGTGGTGGGACTCACTTGTAAATAGGACCAAAAAAATTAAAACAAATTAATAAAAAGACAAAAAAATAAAAATAAAAAATTGCATTAAAGAACAAAAATAGTGAAAAGACCAACCTACCCTTATGTGCCTTGTATGTGACTAAAGATAACGAGAAACCCTAACGATCGTTAGAAAATTGGACTCGCGGCGTAATATTTTCTCGATCGTGGATCAAAAAGGCAACGATTAGCGTTTTTGGATGTCGTATGAAACCCGGCATAACTTTAGGGACCAACAGTGTAATTTACTCTAAAATAAAAACAAAAGAAGTAATGAAATTGGGGAAATTTGATAATGTATTCCCAAAAAATGGAATTTGACCCAACGGTTGTATCAAAACGGCAAAACGCCCTTATGCCGAAGCGTGTTAACATTATCCACTTTGGTTGGTCGCAAGCTTCGTAGCTCCTCTTTGATTATGTTTTCCTTACAAAGGCACCATAATGCACAAGAATTCTTTCTTTAGTTTAAAGGCCATATGTCATAACTTTAGCCCTCCAAAATATTTGTACTGTCAGAGTTGAATTTGATACAATATACATAGACCATAAGTTTGCTTGCATTTAAGGAAATGAGAAGTGTTGAACATACAGTTACGAGATTTACTATAATAACTTCATGACATGAAAATTACAATAAAGAAAATGCACATCTTCTAGTCAACTGGTAGGCATCAATTGCTCCAAACCATTTATTAAAACGAAGGGACAATACAGTATCCGCCTTCTGATATTAATGTTGTCGAAAACATTTGATCCACCTCGGCATCAACATTTGTTCGCTTTGAAAAACGGCCTTTGATCCTAGGCCTTGTTTCTGCGTACGCTTTTCTAGATGCGTACCTAATCGTTTTCTCAAATTTTCTTGTTTTCTTCTTTTCTCTGTACCTCAAGACTCTTGCCTCTCTGTCTAACGGAGTAAGTTGCGTTGGCATCTGAATTGAAGGGCCTGAGAATAAGTCAGTTGTCCCTTTTGAAGATCTTGAATTTGAGATTGAAGATTCTGGTACTACTCCAACATCCAGTGATGACATAGAAACCTGAATAAATATCATATAACACCATTAGTAAGCAAAACTTTTATACAAATGTATCAAATTAGATAAATACTAATGGAAATATTTAGAGAACTTACACTATGACCAAGTGAAGCAGGGTAGCTGTAGCCACCATTTGAAGCCTCATAATCACATCCCAATTGAAATTTTTGATGTTGGAAGTTATGATCGTAAATTTGATGCTCCTTCTTAGCCTCTCCACCTCGAACTGGCACCATGCTATCTGCATCACCTCCGCCATACTTCCGGATATCCTTAGTATAATTAGTAACATTATTCGTATACTTATAGTCATCATCAAATTGCAAATCATTGCATTTATGATTATCACTAAACTGAGTATCTTGACAAGAATTGTAGTCCACAAGATCCAAATACTCATCTACACCCCCCTCTCCATTAAACAAAAACTCGTTCGTATATTCTTGGTTTTGGTTGTTTTTAGCAGGAGCATCGAATAGCAACCACAAAGCTGCTTCATCTTCTTCTTCGTTATTAACAGTTCCATCTGACCCTTGGGACAACAACCTGCCTTGAGATTCATATGTAGACCCTGAAATAGGCATAACTGGGACACGTTGGTGGCGACCTGCAAGAGGGTTAGCTGAATGGATAACTGCATCACAAGTAGTACATAGTGATGCTGCATCCGCTTTGCATATAAAAGCAGATGGAGCTTGTTCACATGCTTCACACACCCACACACGCTTGTGTCGTGAAGACAGCTTGTTAGCAGCATGGACTTGTGAGTCACACCTTGTGCATAGGTACGCCAAGTCCGCCTCACAGAAAATCGTGCTCGGGCTGCAACAACATGTGTCGCATACATGACCTCTTGCAGTACATATTTCTTCCTTTAACATAGTTTTTTTTTGGTTATCGGATTTTTCTTGTAAGTTGCAAGTGTTTTTTTTTTATGTTTTTTTTGTTGGTGTTTGAGTTTCCTTTAGTTGGCTAAGGAACTTGTGACAATAGTGCAACAAGGAAGTGGTGGTGGGGTTTTAAAGAATCAAGGGAGTGACACGTGGCTTTGAGTTAGTGGGTGAGAATGTTCATTCGCATTAGTTGTGGTTTGTGGGTCAAATTTGAGGGGTCATGGAATCAATCAATTAAAACTATAAATTAGCTTGGTGTATATGTGATTGAAAAATATGGACAGGTTTATATCAAGCTGTTTGCTGACTCAAACTGTTATGACATTGCTGCCAACCTGGATTTGCTTATTGTGAATGAGTTTTAGCCATGTATCTCACATTAGATGACCTGGTGTGGCACGTGATCGATCCGTGGGATGGGACTTGAAAAGTTGCTTAATGGTCATCTTGTGTACTAGTCATTTTCGGTTGTCGATAATAGTAGACTTCCCAAAAATTACCTATTTAAGTTGTGGAAACATCGAGTCCATATAAATACTATTAATGGCAGTGGCACAACCGGATAGACTGAGAATTATCACCTATCTTATACGTTGAATTTGTTATATTACTTATGCATGTGTGGCTTTTTACTTTCGACAATTAACAAGTGAGGTAAAGGTGTCGATTTTCACTCATTTACCTTTCAATGTGTTAGTTTAGGCCTTTCTTATATCTCAAATGGATTAGAAGTTGGTCAAATTCTATTTTCAATGCATACATCCTAAATCATTTTATCTACACCTTTAGATCATTATATTACAAGTGTTTGCTGGTCAAACGTAATTGACGTTGATGATGGATCCTTTGGTTCATTAACAAAAATGGCCCATTTCAAACTGCAATTTTACGATCATATTGTAACTAATGACGTTATGTTCCCAAGTGTTTAAGGCTTGAGAGAGTGCCTTTTGATCCATCTAACATGAGAGTCGATCATCAACAAGCAGTAAAATGTTTGCTAATAACCTTGATTTTCTTACCTTCCTATTTTAGAAGCCGCAACATCCTCATATACTCATAACTCATAAGCCTTTATAATAATTCTTATTTTGGAAAGGTAGGACACTCAAAATATTGGTTAAGTCGATGATGAGGCTCGGCCAATGCAGCAAGGCATAACTCATAAGCCTTTATAGTAATTCTTATTTTGGAAATACAAACTACGCATGTAAATTTTTCAAAAGAAATTACTTAAATTTTTGTATAAATGGATGTATCATGCATGGAACATCAACATTGGTGTATTAATGTCGACCCATAATAAAGCTAATCACGTTGGAAACAAGTTGACACTTCTATAAAAATGGGACCATCCGCCCACGTTAACCGGGCCATGCCAAGGCATCATGGTCAGCCTTTTCTAAGGTGGGAGGGTGTGGGGCGGCAAAACTTGAAGGAAATGTCTTTTCCAGCGGAAAAAAACCAAAAATTCATACCCCACTTTGCATGAAACACATTTTTTTTTCCTTTGCGGCATTTGAGTCCCGCAATTGTTTAAAGAGAGAGAATACTATTTTTTTATTGTGTGTGAGTGTAAGTAGAAGAGAGAGAGAAATATTTAAAAGAGAGAGAAATAAATATTTTATTTGTTGTGAGTATGTATTTGTATTTTGAGGTTATTTTTAAATGATAAAGAATAAAAAATAAAAAGACAAATAACAAAAAAATGCATCGAACTTGACACTTTTTATCATTGTATGTAACCAACTATTTTTCGTCTCATTGTAACACTAAACTTTTGATTTTTTGTCATTGTATGTACGATTTTCAGCGTGTCCAATGCCAGCGTGTCCCTTTGTTACACATAAGCTGTCAGCGTGTCAAGGCCATTTTTTTTATACTAAGACCACACGAATAAGTCAACCCACAAACACTTTACACATATATCCGTCTCTTTCTCACCCTTTACCCCACAAACCCTAATTTAATATACCACCAAAATCATTGTCGATTAGAGTGTTTTTCTTAAATTGATGTGGGCAAAAGGTAACATACAGTATATTATCTTGGTCCCCTACACTAATTTGTTGTTTTATTTGTGTTTTCATATGCATGGTGTTTAGGGTTTCAATTATTGAATATATATATATATATATATATATATATATATATATATATATATATATTCACATGATAGCTCTTCCAGATGCCTACCTCTTTGATGTGCATTTTGATGGAGTGTTTTATTTCTCACCATTAAGGTATGAAAACGGTGCTGTTTATCACATGAGGATTGGAAAAGATAAGATGTTTGACTATGATAGTTTGCGTAAGTATTTAGAAGAGATGCTTGAAGTAACCTTTTATGCCATGTTTTTTAAGTTACCAGAGTGTGAGTTAGATGTTGGATTGAAAATAATTGGAGGTGATGTCGAATTGGAATCAATGTATGGATTTGCTGATACTTATGGGTTAGTAAACATGTATTTGGCACACATTCCTCAAAAGTTGGATGATTATTACATTCCAAACTTGTGTTTTGATGATTCTTGTGATGAGGCCACATCTAAACTTAGGATTAATGGGATCAGGGAAAAGGATGCTGGGAATATGTCATGGGAAGAACTAGTTCAATGGGCTGAGGAAGAAGTACGACACCTACATTCACCACTTAAGCCTAGAACAGTTAGGAGAGAACATGTCACTGAAACACAAGTTAATGATGAAGTGGTTTTTGATCATTCTGATGCACCACAAGTTAATGATGAAACACAAGTTAATGTTGATGAAGTGGCGGTTGATAATTCTGATGCACAAGTTAAGAAGGTAGTAGATAAGGGTAAGGGTATTATGATGGATAAAGGTAAAGTACCGAAAAGAAAGCCCATGGTTAGAAAGGCTAAGGGTATTGTGATTCAAGAAAATGTGAACCCAAGTTTTATGGATCATGATTCTAGTGACAGTGATAGTGAATTAGAAGAAAGAGGGAAATACTCAATGGATCATGATTCTAGTGATAGTGACAGTGAATACTCCGATAAGTCTGTAGATTACTTGTCAGAAGGTGAAGATGAATTAATTGAACTTAGGAAGAGAAAATCCATTACAAAGAGTGCCCCCAAGACATCTAAGCAGAGATCATGTTATGATAAAGATGGTTGTGAGAGCAGTTCTAGACAGAAGAGAAGTTATGCTGATGGTGATAGTGCAATAGTCATGAAACATGAGGAATTCATGGAAGAATTGATGAGGAACTTGAGGCAAGATGATGCTGATCTTACAAATCCATTTACATTAGTGGAGACAAAGCTGGAAAAGTATCCTACTTATGATGTGGATACGCATTGGAAAATGAGGAAACCAACGGTAATGTGTTTGAGTACTTAACAAAGTTTTTTTATTTCATTTTATTTGTGTTTATGCACTGTTTCATTGATTCCAATTAACAAAGTTTTTTTATTTCAGGTTGGTGAAAAGTATGTTAATGCTGCTCAATTGAGGGAATGCCTGACTTATTATTCTTTGGCAAATGGATTTTCTCTATGGTTAAAAAGAAGCTCAACAACCTACATAATAGCTAAGTGTGGGTTAAGGCCAGAGAGGCTCAAGGATCCAGAAAAGGGGAAGACAAGTAAGTGGAAAAAATACCCTAGTGCGAAGAAAGGTGAAGGATCTGAATGCCCATGGAGGTGTTACGGAAAACAAATGACAGGTGAGAAATCATTTCAAGTAATTTCTCTTGAGAATAACCATACTTGTGTTAGAGATTTTAAGTTTGGAACTTTAGTGAGCTACAAGTGGATTGGTAAACAATTTGGCAATAAGATTAGGATGAATCCAGATATTAAGTTCCATGAAATTGCAGATTTAGTGTTAAAAAAATGTAAGTGCATTGTAAGTCCATCACAATGTAGGTATGCAAAAAGATGGGCATTGAATGAAGGGCAAGCAAATATTGAGGATCATTATGGTTATATAAGGTCATATGCTAAGGCTTTATTAGATTCTAATGAGGGTTCAACAGTTAGGGTTGGGGTAACAGTGAATCCAGATGAGAAAACCTATTTCGATAGATTTTATGTTTGCTTAAATGGACTTAAAGAGGGATGGAAGAGGGGACACTACAAAAAAAAGGCTTTCAGAGACTGAATTTCTAGGGATTGATGTATCAGTCGCTGATACATAGCATCGGTAACTGAACCATCAGTTACTGATACTTTTAAGGACTGACCTTTTATTGACTGATTGCGGCGACTAAAAATCAGTCCTCGATTCAGTGACCCTATATCTGAGACTAAATTTCAGTTACTAATATGCCTGTACGGGAAAAAAAATTGGAGGAAAATTTGTTAGTGACTGAATAAAGGTGACAATTCAGTCCCTAGTACATGTACATCATATCTAAGACTAAATTTCAGTTACAAATATATTTGCGCAATAAAAAATTTTGGCAGAAAATTTGTTAGTGACAGAATTATAGTCAAAATTCGGTCCCTAATACATGGAGATCATATCTAAGACTAAGTTTCAGTTACAAATATGTCTACACAATAGAAAGGTTTGGAGGGAAATTTTTTAGTGACTGAATTTCAGTCACAGCTGCGTCCCTATTACATGGACATCATACCTAAGACTAAAATCCAGTTACAAATATAATAGATAAAATGAAATCCTTCACAAGAGTATTTGCAGCAAAACAAAAGCTTAAAAAGGTTCTGCACACTACAAACATAAATCCTTAAACAAGTACAAAAAATCGAATGTCTTTATGCTTTAAAAGAACGGGTGAAATATGATAAAGGTAGAGTGTGACAACTTGAGCATGACATGGTTCACTTTGATTTTCGTATAACAACACCTCCATAATCGGTTTACTTTTAGCTCGTCTATGTTAATTTGTGCCCTGATAACTTAAGACATATAATCTCACTTTTTTTTAACAAATAAACATGTACAAAGAGATCACCTTGTCAAGCTTTTGTATTAATTTGTTTCTTTCGTTAAGCTTTCATTTTCGTTCAACGTTTACCGGCTGTACTTATAAATCTAAGCTTATAAAATTTTGAAACACTAGACTTATTTTTGATAGATATGCTAACAGGTGCCTAAAATTTGAAACACTACGCTAGACTTATTTATTTAAAAATTACGTGCTTTTAGAAAAACTAGGGGTGAAAACAAGCCGAGCCGAGCCCGAGCATGCCAGAGCTTGAGGTCGGCTCGTTTAAGTTTTATAAATCTCGAGCCCGACTCGGTTCGAGCCTTATTTGTTAAGCTCGAGCTCGGCTCACTCAAGCTTTTTACTGATATGATCCTGAGCTTTTTACGAGCGGCTTGGCTCATTTCCGCCCTAAGACCACTTCTTATGGTAACGAAAAATTGCGTTAAAGGCCAAATTTTTGCACGTTAAATGCACGTTAACGTGCGTTATGCGTTGGACCATGCTGCGTTAAGGCAACATTATAACGCATGCCTTAAATTTTAAAGCTAAGTTAACTATTGAGAGTGGTCTAATAAAAACAAAGATTAAGATAGTTCATGTGTTAAATTTACATATCCCGCACTTAGTTTTTCCAAAAACAAAATTTACCTCTCAACTCCCCGCCTAAATTTTTCCCCAAAATTAAATTGCCTCTCCACCCATCTTTTTCGTTTTTTCTCAGATCTCACATCATCTTCATAATATGTTCTCCCCAACTAATTTTCTTAATCTATCTCACACCCCCTCTCGTCTCTATTGTCAACCGAAAACCATCACTAGTCACCATCCACCAGTCGCCAGTCGAGCCATCGACACCAATTTCAAGTTCATTTATCAATGAATCAGGTACTTTATTGTATTGTATCTTCAGTTAGGGAATCAATTTGAAGTGTTCGTGCGTTAACTTAGTGATTTAGTGATTTTTCTATTTTTTTTCTTTTTACTTTGTAATTTAGGGTTAGACTGAAAGGGTCACATTAGGGTTGTTGTTGGTTCATTTTGTCACCACAATCGCAGCACTATCTCGTCATCTCTCTTTCTTCCCTTTCTTGGTATGTCGAAATTTTAAAACCCATTTTTGTTAACTCTTTTATTTAAACCGATCTATAAATGATTTTTAAAGATTTCGTGGATAATAAACCTGATTTAAAACATGTTTTTGATTCACTTTCGTGTGGTATAAATGGATTAAAAGGGTGTGTGTTCTGTGTGGATTATAGTTCAAGTCGGGTCAAACCCGTTTGACCACGGGTGTGAAACTCGTATCAATCATTATTTGTTGTTATTTGATGTTATTGTTATTGTTTTGGTCACGGTTTTGAACATGGGTTTCTTACTTATTGGTTTTATTCTTGTCTTTTATACGGTTATGGATTTGGATTTGCGAAGGTGTTTGTGTTTGAGTGTGACTTAACTCAACGACAACACATAGGTGTGGTTTAGTCTCGGTTTATCCGCGAACACAAAGGGTGTTTTGAGTTGGTCCCGTTAACGAGACACACCAAGGGTGAGCTCGTTTGATTTGCTCGTTCGTTTTAACGCATTGACCACAAGGGTGCGCAATGCTTGTTTGGTTTTGGCTAACAAGTCGGCCACACCACGTAGGGTGTGTTGAAATTTGCTTTAATTAATAACAAAAAGAGGGTGTCCTATTTTGCTCTTAGTCGAGTACTAAAATCTGCTTAGGCTGTGTTTGATTTGTGTTAATATTTTTGCAACTGTGTTTGTATGTGTGTTACGTTAGTGTGTTGGGCTGTGAACCTAATTTGGGTGCATTTTTGTCTTAACGAGACTTAGGGGTGTGTTTGTTTGCTAAATGGACTCACAAGACCAACAAATATTAGAGAGTGTGTTTGGTTTGAGTAAGAATGGTGAGGTAACTTTTATTTTAAACTCGTGTTTGGTTTGACTCACAAGGTTTAAATGTGTTCAGTTTGGAGCCTCAAATGGTTGTGTGTTTCGGATTTTAGCAAGCTGGAAGATTATCTGCATCAACTCAGTTGTAGCAACTCAAGGTTTACTAAAAATTACAAATCTAGCATCTGTTGTCGGATTTTCCTACTCTTTTGGTAGTTACACATTTTTTTATATTATTTATATGTAGTATTGATATATACTGATTATATGAAAGTTATGAATAAAGTGTGCATTTGGAGTACAAAACTCTAGTGCAAAACTGCAGCAAAAATCCCGCCGCAACGCGGCGGGCACCAATTCCTTGTTAGTTGTTCATGGAGTCATAATGTTAATATGTGTGTGTATGTTTCTGATGAATTCTTTTTTAGGTGCTTCGGTTGGAGGAAACATTGGATCAGCACGAAGAAGGGCATGTTTGTCGTGAAGCCACTTGAAAGAAGGAATTTGAGGATCAGTAGGTGGTTTTTTTTGCATGGCCAAAGGATCAACATGCATATATATGGTAAACAACTTTGACATAATTATTAAATTTAATTAATGGCTATTAATTTTCAAGGTTTTGATAGAAACAAAAGTATCCCATTCATTTAGAACATTTTTGGTGGTCTATTGAACAGGTTGATTGCTAGTAAGTATGAAATGAAATAATAAGTTAAAGATAGCCAGCATCTGTTTACCCGTTTTATCAATCATGTCAACATTGTGGTGCAGGCTGAGATTCTTTACAAGCTTGTAGAAGAATGTGCTGGTCTTAAAGGAGATGGTTCAGAAATAGTTCTTGACCTGTTTTGTGGAACAGGAACAATCGGCCTGACACTAGCCAAAAAGTACAATCACTTATCTCTCTTAGGTGAAATGTATTGAATACCTTTTACTATGTTGATGCTCACCACAAGGTATTCTCGTGTATATATTTTTGCACTCCTCTAATTGATGCTCACCACAAGGTATTCTCGTGTATATATACTTGTTAGTGACAGAGGGCAGTTTAGCAATACTTGTATGTTGTGTATATTTTACGCTCGTTTTGCTGGTTGGTAGTATTGGGAAAGTATTTCATTTAGTTGTATTTGACAATGTGACGGTGTACAGGGAGGAATGTTGTATTGGACGAATATGGTTCACTGAAGGTGGTTAATGATGGTGTTACAATTTCCAGAGCTATTGAGCTACCTGATGCCATGGAAAACGCTGGTGCTGCTCTTATCAGAGAGGTTTGATCCTAAAAGACTATACTTGGTCGTTACTAGTTGGTTAATAATTCTTCATGTGGTAAATGCTAATCATTTGGCGGCTTAAACTGCACAGGTTGCAAGCAAAACTAATGACTGCTGGTGATGGTACAACGACTGCGTCAGTACTTGCACGTGAAATCATCAAGCTTGGTCTACTGAGTGTAACTTCTGGTGCTAACCCGGTTTCCATAAAGAAGGGTATTGATAAGACAGTGCTTGGCTTGATCGAGGAGCTCGAGAAGAGAGCTAGACCTGTTAAAGGCCGTGATGATATCAGAGGTAGTTAAGATTACTTTTTGGTGTGATAACTTTATCAACCAAGTTAAAGCAAGAAACGAGGTTTCAGTTTACGTTAACTCATCTTCTGACACAAGTATTCGTATCTTATTTGTAGCCATTGCGTCTATTTCTGCTGGAAATGATGATATTATTGGAACCATGATTGCTGATGCTATTGACAAGGTTGGACCTGATGGTGTGTTATCTATTGAATCATCATCTTCATTTGAGACGACTGTTGATGTTGAAGAAGGAATGGAGGTCTGTATTAAGTTATAACTTATTCGTGTGTTAAATCTGATATTAATCTTCATGATGTTAGAATTCGATGACAAATTGATGGCCATTTTGTTTTATAACTATACTTGATCATAACGTGAGTGACCATTTTTCGCATTGCAGATTGACAGAGGATACATCTCTCCTCAATTTGTCACAAACACCGAGAAATTGATTGTTGAATTCGAGAGACTAGCCATAAAAAGTGTTTGTGGCCGAAAGAAGACAATACAGTCAGCATGGGAGGTGGGTGTTGGGCTAGTGATGAGGAAAAAAGATTATTGGATGAAAGAAGCAGCTGAATCATCTCAACAAGCTAACTCAACACTTAAACAAAACTCGACTGAGATTAATGAATTGAGAGCAAAGGTTAGTGAACTTGAACCGTATAAACGTAATTATGAGAAATTGGCAAAATTCTTGAGCCAAAAATTTCCAAGACTTCGAGAGCACAATAGACTCACCAAATACTACTGAAGGTGATGGTAACGGTGATGGTAACGATGATCCATTCACCAATAGTGATATATAGGACTTTCAAATTTATTTATATTGAATTTGGTTTTATTTTTAAACATATTGAATTGTAAACTCTTAGTTATTTGCATTGGTGATTATTATGCTTTAAAGAAATATTGTTATTATTATTGTTTATGGTTTGGAGTTTTATATACTATTGTAAGGGGTCATGTATGCATTGTGAATGAGGACTGAATTAAATTGTATTTGCCACTAACTTTTAGTTTATAATAGAAATATAATGGAACGGCGCTATCATATTGGAGACTGATTTGAATGTTATTTTGTATCGATTAACATATATTTTGAAACTAATTTTCAGTCACTAGAAAAACAAATTAAGGACTAATTCATCTGTTTTTTGTGACTAACAATCAGTCTTTAAAGCTTTTCATCGGAGACTAATCAGTTTTTAAATCCTATTATTAGAGACTGATTTGGTACGGTAATCTACAAAACAACGAAACGTATTAGGGACTATAAACAATGTTTATAGACTAATTTTCAGTCCCTAAATCCATGTGTTAGTAACTGATCAAACATAGTATTGGCGACTGACTTTTCAGTCGCCGATAATATGCATTGGGGACTGAAATAACATGATACCAACCCATAGAAATAAGGACTGACTTTTTTATTTTGGTGACTGATCTCTGGTCCTCGTTGGTTCGATACAACAAGGACTGAATTTCAGTTGATAACGTCACTTTTCGTAACTAAGCTTCTATCACTGATTAGTGACTAGCAAAATCAGTCCTTGATAGACCATCCGTAACTGATCATGGTGTATCGGAGACTGATTTTTCAGTCTCTGAAAGCCTTTTTTTTGTAGTGGGATGTAGACCAGTAATTGCTTTAGATGGATGTTTTCTTAAAAAACCAAATGTTGGGGAAATCTTTACGACAATTGGCAGAGATGGAAACAACCACATTTTCCCAGTAGCATGGGTTGTGGTTAATGTAGAGAATAAGGATAATTGGGCATGGTTTTTGGAGTTACTTGGAGAAGATATTGGTTACCCAACTGGAAATAGGTTAACGCTGATCTCAGACCAACACAAGGTAAATATGTTTTGACTATATATTTTCCATAACAAAATGAAATTATGAATTATTTTTCAACTATGTAATATGTTAATGCAGGGATTGATTGAAGCTGTAAAGGATGTGATGCCACATGCAGAACACAGGCAATGTGCTAGACACATTTATGGGGGTTTAAAAAACAATATGGTGGTGTTGAGTTTATAAACTTATTCTGGGCTGCTTATAAAGCTAGTTATCCGGGACTCTTCAACAAGATAATAGGCAAGATGAAAAGGGCCAATCCAAAAGCATATCAGTATCTATTAGATAAGGATCCAAAAACATGGTCAAGAGCCTATTTTCACATAGGAACCAACTGTAAGTCTGTAGAGAATGGTTTTAGTGAGTGTTTTAACTATGTGCTTTTACAAGTAAGAAATAAACCATTAATTAGTATGTTTGAAGCAATGAGGGTTATAGTTATGGAGAGAATGAATACGATGAGGAAGATGTTGGCAAAATGGAAAGAAGACACTGACCTTTGTCCGAATATTCAGAAAAGGTTGGAACTCCTTAAAGATGAACAAATGTAATTTACATTTAAAGTTGCATCTACATGTACATATAAATTTACATCGATAATGATTAACAAAACTAATTTCATTTACATTTATATCTTGTTGAGGTTTTGGCATGTTATCCCGGCTGGTGGAGCGATTTTTGAAGTGAGAAATGGATCAGAAGCTTATGGAGTGGATGAAGAACACAGAACATGTAGCTGCAGGATGTGGCAGCTATCAGGTTTGCCATGCAGTCATGCCATTGCAGTTATCTTCAAATTGAATAGGAGACCAGAAGAGTATGTCCCAGACTGTTTTAGAAAACATATGTTTTATGTTACCTATCATTCATACTTACAACCTGTAGATAGAGTGACATTTTGGTCAGATTGTAGTGAGATGTCTAGGGTATTGCCTCCTAAACCAAAAAAGATGCCTTGTAGGCCACGTAAAAAAAAGAATTAGAGCTCGTCATGAAAATAACAACCCAAACAGAGTGCCTAAGACTGGTAATCATATGACTTGTCAAAATTGTTTGCAACAAGGTCATAATAGAAAAGGTTGCAAGAATCCAACAGTTGTGAAACCATCGAAACCCCCAGCTAAGAAAGGTAGACCTAAGAAAGATAAATCAGTAGTTGATAAGGATCCCATGGTACCACCATCCATTCCTATTCCAGGTTCAAAACCAATTCCACCAATAGTACCACCAATTGTTGATGAACCAGTAGTACCACCATCAGTTGCAACTGATGTTGCACCTAGTCAGAAATCACCTTCAAAGAACAGTAGGAAAAGGGTCAGTTTTGTTGACAGTCTTAGGCAAAGAGGGACAGTGCAAAGGGGATCAAGCAAAAGGGGAAGGGGTAGGTTTTTTTTTCTGGTTCAAGGTTGGGGAGATGGTTTTGTAATGGTGAAATAGATAGCATGTCAGATCCAATTGTTGAACCTACTAAGACTCAAAAAGATGTTGCACCTTCTCAGACTTCTACTTATGTAACTCATGAAGCACATACTCAGTCATCACAGACAGCATCAGCTCCAATGGCACAACCATCAGCTCCCATGGCACAACCAGCAGTTCCAAGAGGAAGGACAAACTTTTTGAAACCAAGAGAAAGGAGTGAAAGAATCCTCAAGAAGAAATTTGCAAAGAATCACCCAGGAATTGGTAGCTCAAATTCTAGTCCTCACTCTTTGGATTGAAATGAATTATCAATCTGTCCACTTCTTTTGTATCTATATGGTGTGGACTTAAATAATTAGAAGTTGTGTACGTAACTAATGTTTTAACTATGTGCACTTCTTTTGTACCTATATGTTGTGCACTTAGATGTAATCCTGTATTTGGGTAACTGTCATACCCACTTTGCAACTTAAAACTACTAAGTGATGCAGTTTGATGTCACTTTAATGCCCAGTTTTGTACATTTATGGGCATTAGGATGTATTGACAGTTTACCTTTTGGAAATGATGAATATCAAGTGTAGTTTGAATCTTATTTTACATATTTTTTATGCATCTGAATTTGGTATGATTTTAACAACTTTAAAGAAACATTGTAAACACAAAATAAACCATTGCATTGAATACTACAATGCTACATAATATAGCTGTAGGATGTTACATTGATTCTAGATGTCACACACTACCAAAACACATCCTACCAAAACAACACAGCCTAACCTCAATCATAATTGTCAATACACAATCCTAGTTGCAACAACAAAACCCAACACAAGAACAAAGACACTTAAGACAACCACAACTTTGTCATACACTCCAACTTTTGACTTTATCACAGTCACTTCTTCCTTCAACTGACCCATTTCCAAACTTGAACCATGATTGTAGTTTCTTCTCTTGAGCATGTTCTTCAACCTTTTGTTTTCTTCATGTACGTTGAAAAACAGATATCTGTAGTAGTCACTTGGTAGCTCGGGATCTAAAAACCTATAAAAGTTACACTTTTCATCTTCATCCTATCACAAATACAAGAAAAATCAACGGGTATCCAAACTATAACAAAACCAATCTATTAAAACCAAAAAACGAAAAGGACAATTCTTACATAAATAGGGCAAGCCTTAAATCTTCTTCCCGGGTTATCAAGTGTCCATGAAACTTGTTCTTCGAAAGGCAAAGGACACTTACAATGAGTTGCATCCATCACTTCTTACAAGGTCATACGATTGGATCTTGAAAAAGATGATGAAGATCTCATAATTGGTTTTGTGTGGATAGGGTGAAAAGGGAATTAGGGTTTGTGTTATGGAAAGTGTGGTTGGGATATGTGGGGTATAAAAGGACGAAATAAAACGGTATAAAAAATGGCCTTGACACGATGGCAGCTTATGTGTAACAAAGGGACACGCTGGCAATGGACACGCTGGACATCGTACATACAATGACAAAAAATGAAAAGTTTAGTGTTACAGTGAGACGAAAAATAGTTGGCTACATACAATGATAAAAAGTGTCACGTTCAATGCATTTTTTTGTCTACATACAAAGAAAAATAGTTGGCTACATACAATGTTACAATGACACAAAAATTTAATGGAAGAGAGAGAATGTGCGGCAGAGGTTGAGGGAAAGTTGAAGGAAAGAGTTGAGGTGAGAGAAATTGCTGACTTGCCACTGATGTGGCAAAGGAAATGGGGAAACCACACCCTCCATGTAGCATCCTGTAAATTTCCACTATAATTAGTAACGATTAACTAGATATTAATTATCATTACTGTTTTATTTACCATTTTTATGGGAAAATTTGAACTTTTGTTTATTATGTTACTAGCCTCAAGGCCCGCCCGATGGGCGGCTAGCTTCAGTAATTCTTTAAAAGATAAAAGGAGTAAAATGCTTAATGAAAATCACGTTAAAGAATATGATATTAAAACGAAGAAAAAAAAAACTTATTTTTTTAAAAAACTGTAATAGAAGTATAGATACTTGATAGTGGAAAAAAGTAGAATAACAAATAATAGTCTTGGACTCATAATTGCGTTTCATTTTATGGTATCATAATTCTCGTACTCATTGAATTATTTCCTGGAGCCATGACTCGACATTTCAAAGATTAAAATATCTCAGACTTGTAATAGAATCCTTTTCTACTAAACTTGAATATAACTTTAATGACTCATATAAATTTAACATAGTCAAACAACAATTAGATGAACTGTTACATAAAAGTTACATTGCAATCTTTCAAGGAGTTTGACCTCCGAATTCCTTATGGTTTTCCTTGAAAGAAACATTAGCAGATCCTCTTCGCTTGGCCTTCTGTTGGGAGTCATGTATATCACCTGTTCAAGAACACCACATTTGTTAATCACAATGCTTCTACATATGAGATACAAAAAAATCCAATATAACTCTGATTCTTTGAAGCGTGTTACAATGTACAGATGATACTTACAGGATTATCTAACGAAACGCTGATGGGCCAAAGCATTGTGAGTGAACCATGGCTGCATTTGGTATGTATAATTTCATTGCATCAACTAAATACTTAAAATCCGAGGGTCCAAAACATTTACCTTCAAATAACAAACAAAAATCCATGTTAACAATTCTAATGTTAATCTTATACATTTAAAACAATAATTCATGCTATCGTCGTAGTAGTACTTACACATATCCCTTCTTCATTAGTGCCAGCCAATGTTAATAAAAGACCTACAAACTAAACATTGCTATGATTAAGATATTTCAATTAGAGTATTGTCTGATATACATTTATAATTTATAAAGAAGCACAAACCTCGTAGTCCACCAGCAGTTTCAGAGCAGACACGTGAAAGTTCAGCAAGTAACATTGATAGTGTACAATGAAATGGATAAGATAGCAAGTCTGGCATTAATTTTTCCGCATCTGTTATCAAATCCATACCACCTTCTAGGAGCTCGTAAGCATTCTACATGAAACGATCACAAAAACAATCAAATGCAAAAACACGTATTGAGTAGTAACCGAGACTTAGGCGTAAAGCCTTATAAAGGATGCTATTGAGAGTGAAGAAACGACATTATAACTTAATAAAAATGGAAGTTATATCCGAATTTGATTGGTAAAGAGCCATTTAATATGCTACTGTACCATTTTACCATTCATTAAAAATATGCATTTACTTTAAAAATATGCTATCATTTTATTCAAAAAATTAGTGAAAGAAATTGTTTTTGAGCATGATGTTGTTACATTATAACTTTTAACTCTTTTCAAAAACCAATCTTACCGGTATTCCCTTAACGTGTCCACTTTGCCACTTCTTGCTCTAGGATGCTTACCTGGGTGATGAGTACCCGGCATCACAACTCAAGCAGCCTTGAATGTCTGGTATTCTATGCAACAAAATAAGCTTGAGTTGTGATGCCAGGGTACTCATTCAAGGCATCACTGAAATACTTCTGCATAGATGGTTGCATCCTTAGTACTTGATTCATTTTATTTTCACCACCATTATTGTAGTGTTTCTATTTGTCATAATCTAACCATATGATCATGCTCTCAATCTATATTAGTGTTCATGAAGAGTATCCGTATAATCCCATGCCCACCCCAAAAGTCTTGGTTTTCACATGTGAAATAAAGTTTTACATATTTTAATACCTCGTATGGACATAGAAAATGTCTGCTTCTTATAAACCTAAGCACCAACATATTTTTCTTTATTAACATATAATAGTCAACACATGCATAAACTCGAATTTCAGAGTTGAGATGACACACCAACAAAAGATAAATTCATGTGTAGCTTTCATGTATTATATACAGTTTAAAGATGAATTAAAAAAAAAGAAAACATACCTGTTGGCACGACCTTAAATATATTGGGGATGCAGGCAAAGTCGAGCCGTGTACACACAAAGCATTTGTCATCAAACCTCGAAAAGATGCAGAAAAAACATTCGTGTTAATCAATTTTTAAAGAAAACAAAAGTTGAAGTACTTATGAATTAAATATACACTAACTATTGATGTTGTGATAACTCACTTAGGACAATCTTAAAGAAAACAAATCAACTATGGCTTAATTACAAATCTATCAATGCCAAACCAAACTCTTACAATTATAGATTAATGCTAAACAAAACTCCTACACGTATACACTTACAGATTATGTGAGTCAAAACATTGGTACTTGCCAATTCTTGCAGGGGCATACCAACACCAAGGAAGAAATAATTATTCATACTAACAAAGGAAAATTTATTCTTTGTTTAGTGATCAATGTTGTGGTTTGGCCATTAGTTTTGCTGAAATAATTCAATGTATGAATTTATGAAATAAAAGTGTTCATGCTTCAGATTGTTGTTATCATAGCTACTTCTGCTATGTGATCGCGAAATTTACAGCAATCAAGTATACCACAGGGTCCAAAGGGGGCGTATAGGATCACTTATATGAACTCATTAACTGCTTATTGCTTTTTTTATAAAAGCTATATCGAAGAATCACGGTCAAATTTCATTTCCCCCGGGTTAAACGACTTAAATCACAGGCTTTACTATAAAGAAATTATGGGTTGAACAGATAAATGTTGCCCAGAATGTGTCCCTTTTATTAAGTAGTTAGCACAACGTGCCACCATCCGAAAATCGATTATTACTTAACCCTTTAAATAGCCATATACACAAAGCATAGACGAATTACCTATTGGTCACCTCTTTTACAGTACTCAACTTTTCAGGTACTCGAGTAGAAAACTTGTAGGAATTTTCTCCTTTTATGCTCATATATAGCATCCTCTTCGAGTACGGGTTATTTCGTGCCATTGCCTTGACTCGATTTCATTCACCAATGAGCTATCAGCTGCACACGCAAGTTATAGATCGCGTTAGCTGCTATTACATTAAATAGAGGGTGGTATAAATTCAAAGACCCACGCGTTTGGGCAAGAGCTTTAAATTAGAAATTTTATTACTTTAGGTAACCCGTTGGAGATATAATGAAACCCAAAACAACGCATCAATAACCACATTCTATTTTGCATATTCGTTTCAAAATATTCACTGACATATGATCCTGAGTATCAGACTCAAAAAAATGATCTTCACTGATACATGATCCTGAGTATCACCACTGCTGCCATTTTCTCAATGCTAACAAAAGTTTGATCCGCAGTATTATACTCAAAAAACACACTTTCATAATTATATATCGCTACCAAAAAAGCCCTGATATATAATCTAAAAACTGTATTAACAAACATTGGAATACAATAGCTGCTTATAATTTTTCACAAATCTGATAAATTTCAAATAAATGCTGCAAACATATTATCAACAAATTCGAAATCAAAATCATACGAATTAAAAACCTAATTCTATCAATAAAAACTCTTAACTAATTCTAGATTTAAATTCAATTAAACCCTAAAATGAGAAATTACCTCCATTAGATGATTCCTTGATACACGAATTCAATCCTATATTCAAGAAAACATAAGAATTAATGAAAACCTCCAAGATTAATGAAATTATGAAACATAAAAAAAATAAAAATAAAAAAAATCTTACCACAATCATGCATCCAATTTCATTCATTGAATTTGTTTTCGTGTAATTTGATTAGTTGATTTTATTGATAATTGTTTTGTAGGCAAAAATTAGGGATTAAATTATTTGGGGGAGGTTTTTGTTTGAAGGGATTTCGGTTATATTGATTTGAATGGAATTATGCTAACAAAAGATTTTAGTTTGGGGATTTTTGGTTGGGTTTTTTTTTAAGAATACCGAATGAATCCATCAATGAAATCCTGCCCAAAGTATGTAAGTTGGTTTGGGGATTTTTTATTAGGGTTTTTTGTTTGATGATTTGCGGTGGTGTGATTTTGGATTAGCGTGTTTTGGGAGTGTTTGTTGAGCAGTTAATGCTTTGTGGGGAAAATGAATAAGGGCCATCCGATCAAATGAATTTCCAGGTGTCAAGTTTTAAGTTATTTTGGAGGAGAGATTGATTTTCAAAACCCTGTTTTATTAATATAGTAGATAATAACACGAACACGTTATTACTTGATTCACCAAATATCGGAACGAGCTCACACGCGGACTACGATAAATAAACTCACTTAATTTTTAACTAAACGAATCATATTAATACTCGGCCCAACTCTTATGGCCTGTCACTATTCATCAGCCCAACCCAAGTCATTTAACTCATATATTCATTTATAACAAACGTCCAACTAGCCCAAGCTTTACCCCGTTTTCTCCAAAATTCGAAACACAACACATTCGACATTTTGTACCATTCGATTCTCCTCCCACCAAAGATTTAGGATGTCGAATTTCATCTTTTAATTCCAACGTTTGATGTATAAATGAAGGCCAAAGTAAATCACATTTATACACATCCGAATTTCATTTCAATTTCACTATTATTATCCAATTCAGTTTAAATCTAATTTTAACTAGCTCAATTTAAATTTTTTATGTTTTCATAATCGAGTTCAATTTATGTATATTTATAGTCGCATTTTACTTAATGTCACGTTACATAATTTATTTTATATATTATATATGTCGAATATATATATATATATATATATATATATATATATAACAACACTTATAAACAAGACTTTCTTAATATCTAAACACAAGATTTCCTATCAAATTTGATTCTCTAGATTTCAAATCTCACATTCCCTAACAAAATCTAATTTGATAAATCCTCCTTGATTCAAAAATAGATGTCGACATACACAAGTTCATATAAATCGACACACACAAATAATTTACTTACACTTCCACATGTTACTTACACAATATGGACTTTCTTACCATGAAATATTCCTTTTGTTCCCTTGCAAATCACAGTAAATCGAATGAAGCTTTAAAATCAATTGCAACTTGTAAATTTAAGTAGTATATATCGATATTATATACATACACATACACATTTCACTTACAAATAATTTCCTTTTGACACTTAAGAAAATATCACTCATTTCAATTCCTTTTTGTTCACTGTCGAAAGTCCAAAGAAGAAAATAACCATTTTCAATTCCATTCTAGTCGATTTCCATGTGAAGTTTTCTTTTTCGAAGCAATTGTTTATAGCATATCTAGTTGTATGGATTTCTAGCTCGTTTTTCACGTTAACTCTCCACCATTTTGGTGTAGTAAGTCTCTCTAACTCATTTCCAATCCGTCTCATCACTTTATATACCACCATACATCGTATATTATATGTGTCGATCGTATATTATCTCTTTTTTATTTTTACGTATCACTATTATTTATTTCTAGTAAATCTGGTTTGCCTCCTTTATGGAAGGCTAGGAAACATGTTTTCACACTCACACGACATCTACATAATCATTTACAAGCATTACGAACACCCTTTAGAATATTACATCACACGTATAAAAACTTGCACAATAAATCTAAGTCTTTTTAGTAAATAAAAATGGCCACTGTCGACGCAAAATGACCTTGTAAAAACTAATCCAAACAGACGAATTACCAATATTATTACATGACTCAATTCTTCATACACCCAACTAACAAGTTCGTGTTTGGAGTTTCCCAATTCGAGCCCTCGAAAACCCTGAAAAATCGCCAAAGCTAAGCTACATAAAAACTGCCAAAACCTTCTAAAAATTGCGACATGGACTTATTTGCCCAATAAGCTGATTTTAAGCTATCCGTATAAGATGGTCCAACAAGCTCTTTTTTTTTATTTTTAGGACATTAATATAAGCCCAAAACATAAGCCCATTTGTCTTAAGACCCCCCGGCTCTAAAAACCTTAACGGGCCTTTAATTTGGCTCGTTAAGCCCAATATCTTAAAAATAAGCACTCCGGCCTAATAAGCAGTTCCATTAGACTTAAATAAGCTTTATAAAAATATAGAAACTTTCAGAAATCTTTTCCCACTTTTTTGTGATTTTTGGACTAAATTTGCAAAACAATTCAACCTTAGGGACTAAAACTGCCAACTTCACCAAACTATGGCCAAAACTGTAAAACCAGTAAACTAAGGGTAGAAAATGATAAAAATAGTAAGTTGGAGGTTAGAATGTAAAGTTGGACCCTTTTTGGACAAAAAGTATAACCGAGGACTAACGGCGCAACGCTAACCCCGTTAGGATAGAAAATGTAAAAACTATAAAAGATCAAGTACCAACAGAAACTTTATCTCATTTTCATTACCATTTCATATTTACACATTCCAACTCGATCACGTGCATTCTTACGTTTCGTAGATATATATAACACGTTACGTTATATTTTTATATAACGAATATTAAACGATTTAACTTAACGTTTCGTTTCACCATTTTCAAGAAAACGATATTATTGGATTTAAATGACATAAAAACAAGATAATATTATATATAATATTATTTTTGAACTTTAGGCATTTTAAGCATATCACACACTCACTTCAGCGATCAAATCGTTATTCGTTACTCACTTTCGCACTCGTTATTCGTATCAAGTCAAATTCTCAGAATTCCCTATTTATTCAGTTCATGTGTTGAAGCCGTTTCCGTAACCTTACTTGATTTCATATTCCACCTTGCCAGTTACACACAAGGTGAGTCGTAGCCCTACTTTTACTCGTTCAATTTCTTTATAAACTCTTTGGGGGATATACATGCTCAACTACTTGTTTGCTTGGAATGTTGTACTTAAATGATAAAGTACCCTGTTAGTTATTGAGACATAATACTTGTTTCCACTTACAAAAGTAATTCACACCTTTACGAATCACTGTGAATTTACATACCACTTTTATATGCTATTTCCAAACTCCATTGGAAATACATGCTAGAAATATAACACCCGTATCCTATGTATACCACACACCTACCTAATATTGCCTAAGCATACTGTTATGCCAGAAAGCCCCTCAATCATGAACCATTAATCACCTACGGTGAACGGGAATATAGTGGACAGCTTCGAAACCTGTTGGAGGCTGACTGCCAATTCCACTAATACTTGACGGATAGCCTTAGACGCTAGTCGTATTAGTCGCAATGCATTATATTTGAATTAAATAGAAAGATGGAAATCTCCTATTACCCGAGAGCCACAACTCATGCCATTAATTTGGATTGTTTCCCCCCACCGTTTTACGGTACTCTTTAACGTTTGCGTGTCATGAAGCATAGGGCAATATTTATAAGATATATATATATATATATATATATATATATATATATATATATATATATATATATATATATATATATATATATACAGCTGTATTAGTACTACTTTAGACTACGATTGTAAATCTCATGCAATCGCCACCACAACCACCCCAGATTAGGATTATTATTCCCGTAGAATCCTACACCTGTGTTTAACTGATTCTATATATGATTTACTTATGTTTTTTACCCAACGCAAATTACTACTTATTTCAGTAGATACTGATATTTATTTCAACCACCACCGCACACATCTTTGAAATTATTGAAATAAATTGTTTATTATTAAACTCTATGAACTCACCAACCTTTGTGTTGACACTTTTAAGCATGTTTATCTCAGGTAATTAGCGGAGCAGGACAAGGCACGGAGCGGGCATTTTAACTCTGGTAAATTACGTGGTCTAAAATAAAATATGTCATTCTTTTCAAACTACTATACCCTTTCATGGGATTTTACAAATCTGATATTTCACCTTTTGTAACGGAATTATTACTTGAATGACAAACAAGTTTCAAAACGTCTCATTTGAGCCATTTTCTATGATTATGACTTCGATCCTCCCCGTAATACCCCAATTAATCTTCCACTGTTATCTCGTAAATTAGGGGGTGTTACAGATTGGTATCAGAGCCATGGTTATAGAGAACTAAATGTTTTCAAACATTGGACTATAATTACACTTTCAAAATGAATGATTTTACACCATACCACTTTACGCCCTACGTGCCTGCATATCTCCGTGCTCAATACATTACCTATTAGGATTATTTTACACTAATCTTCACACATTACACACTTTACTATTTCACACATTATTATTTCACGCCCTTAACGTTATTAATTACTTATAATTACTATTTTCGGGTTACTACAGTACCATGTCTTCCAAACCAGTTAATATTACCAAAACTACCCTCCGTACTACTCGTACATCACCTACCTATCAGATCACTCCGGTTGCTGAAGATTCCTATGTACTAATGTCACAACCACAGGCTAATACGGAACTCACCTAGACTTAAACCGTTTACACCCCACCAACGGAAGCCGACTCCTAGAGAAAGACAGAGGCATATTAACCTGCTGCATGGGGCGTTAATAAAAGACCTTGTATCGTTTGTTTTGTAAAACAATCGATCAAGTTATTAACATTATGTTGTTTGTTATGGTTTTGCTATATATTGATATAAAGTTATGAAGGTTTCCTTACATTCATATGTGTAGTGATTATATCCAGACCTACCGTGATATTACCTACGATTGTTATGATTCCTTATACCTGCCATAACTGGACTATAACCATAGAATTCTCTAAGACAAAATTCGAAAGAAAACTTGATGAATGAAGAGAAAGTTGCTGAACTTCAGCTTTTGTAGATGAATCAGTTTGTTCCTTAGCAGTTTTATACCAAGAGTTGATCATTTATCTACGATACTACCCAGACACATCGCGATTTTATTATTCTCAATTGGTTGTAATTTCACATGGTGAAAAGATTGTTAGGACTTGTATACAATCATCCTATTACTCAGTTTATTCTAAAACGGTCGTTATATAAATTCTAAATCCATATTTTTTGTGATATTAATAGAAGATGGCTAGCATGAGAAATGCAAATAGCACACCAGCACCAACCACAACTATGACTCCTGGAGCTATCCGGAAGTTAGTAACCAACATCGTTGTTTTGGTACTTCAAGCGACTATAGTAGCTCACCCGAGTAACAACAATAGGGCAACTGGAGAAAAGAAGACGGATGCGTCTTGTAAGTACACCCATGAAAGTTTCACAGGTTGCATACCAAACTGCCCTAAAGGTCCAGAAGGAATGACTAAACCTACCATCACCCATACCCAAAGATTTCTAGACCAAGGAATTAAACGGGGTGCTACACCCAAGAAAAATGGCCATAAGAGAAAAATGGATGGGAGAGAAACCACTACTCTTAACAACTGCAGGTACCACGACAACAACAACCGTAACCACAATCACCTGAAAGACCGCAACAACTACCACCACCAAAAAGATTTAATGCAGGATGCTGGAAGAGACTGCATCGCCACACCTACTAACGGAAATGGTTATCATGGGGAGCAACCTCTAGGCAAACGATGCAAGATGTATCACACTGGGCCTTGTTTTGCTAAATGTGGAAAATGCCATAAAACAGGCCACAAAACAGGAAACTGCAAAACCACAAATAAAAAGGAACAGCCAGTAGCCGTAGTATGCTACGGATGTGGTGGAAAAGGACACTACAAGAGTCATTTCCCAACCCAGAATACCAATTAGAACAATAAGGCAGTGGAAGAGTATGAAGCCGATAGAACCTCAACAACGTCAAAGGGCAACAACAATGTTTAAGCAAAAGAAGAAATTCCTGTTGAAAATAAATAAACCATAGTTTAAACCCTCTAGAGTTATAATTCCTTATGTACTTTAGGTAAGATGGAGTAACCTAAGTGTAACAACTAACTTTCTATCTTATGAGATCTCTATATTGTACTATTTCCATGATAATTACCACCTACGTCTATTACAGTTCCTATTTCATTTACTCTATTCATAATCATTTCGTAACAATAAAATGTTATCCATTTAGGAATCTGGTTAATAACATTCCTGACCGAACAATAGACTGTTACCACTCTATAAGATTTTCACACAAACCCTAGGATTCATTTCAAGGATATCCCATTACCACCCTAGAAATTTCTAACCCATTACCATAGCGCGAACCAAATTTTTCTTGTTGCCATGAAAACATAATTAGGTTGTCATTTCACAAAAACAAAACGTTGAACACCATCTAAAACTTCTAGGAAACATAACATTTCTTTGGCCGAGCTAAGCATCACATCATTTGTTCTCAATTATACATAGCCTGATCAACTATGTTTAATTCAGGGAAAATCATGTCATGAAGAAAAACAATCATCTTTTCAAAATTTCTAATAACGATTTTCATTCAAAAGTGAGTTTTATGACAAGATAAAATGCTCCTATTTGCCAACTCACTATAGATATCCACACCTAGTACCCATCATCCCAATAAAAAGAAACCCGACATAAGTACGAATTCGAGGATCACAAAAATTCATAAATATATATGGAAAGCACGAATAACGTAAATTTTATTAGAATCCACGGAAATTAATACCTAACGATAAAATTAGCATCGGTAGTGCTAAAATTACAACGATTTATTTCAACACTCCTAGTACCTATTGCCCCCATATCTTATCCACGACAATAGCTAGAACCACGAGTGGTACGAGAAACACCAAAATCCCGACCAAAACTTCGTAGTCTTCGTCCGGAACGTAGGTCAAATAGATGACCGCGACAACAACATACACGATCGCGAGGATAGTAATAAGGTGCGGCATTTTGGAAGTATTAAATGAGAGGAATCTGGTTTGTGGAAGAATGAAAATTAAAATGGGGTATATATAAGGGAAAAACTAGCTGTTAGACACTATTACTAGCCGTTACATTTTTACTGTTCACGACTGTTGGAGGACACTGTTCATAGCCGTTAGATTGTACTATTCCTGACCATTGGAAATCAATATTCATAGCCATTGGATCCATTAGGTGGCAAAACATTCAAATCATTTCATCTAGTGTTAGTAAATCTAATGAAATTACGTTATCTTGGAATACCGAATGGAAATTCTTAGACGACCCTTTTTCCATAACCTCTCACCCCTAACAACCACTTTAAACTTTAATTCCGGGATGGAATTCAGAATGACTGGTGGGTACTGTAGCATCCTGTAAATTTCCACTATAATTATTAACGGTTAATCAGATATTAATTATCATTACTGTTCTGTTTACCATTTTTATGGGAAAATTTGAACTTTTGTTTATTATGTTATAATAACACGAACACGTTATTACTTGATTCACCAAATATAGGAACGAGCTCACACGCGGACCATGACGAAATAAACTCACTTAATTTTTAACTAAACGAGTCATATTAATACTCGGCCAAACTCGTATGGCCTGTCACTATTCATCAGCCCAACCCAAGTCATTTAACTCATATATTTCATTTATAACAAACGTCCAACTAGCCCAAACTTTACCCCGTTTTCTCCTAAATTCGAAACATAACACATTCGACATTTTGAACCATTCGATTCTCTTCCCACCAAAGATTTAGGATGTCGAATTTCATCTTTTAATTCCAACTTTTGATGTATAAACGAAGGCCAAAGTAAATCACATTTATACACATCCGAATTTCATTTCAATTTCACTATTATTATCCAATTCAGTTTAAACTCATTTTAACTAGCTCAATTTATTTTTATATGATCGAATACGAGTTCCTAAGTATATTTATCGCATTTTCACTTAATGTCGCACGTTACAAATTTATTTTGGACCCTATATTATATATGTCGACATACATTATATATATATTATATATATATATATATATTATATATATATATATATATATAATATTTTATATGTCGACATATATATATATATATAACACACACACACACAAGACTTTCTTAATATCTAAACACATGATTTCCTATCAAATTTGATTCTCTAGATTTCAAATCTCACATTCCCTAACAAAATCTAATTTGATAAATCCTCCTTGATTCAAAAATAGATGTCGACATACACAAGTTCATATAAATCGACACACACAAATAATTTACATACACTTCCACATGTTACTTACTCAATATAGACTTTCTTACCATGAAATATTCCTTTTCTTCCCTTGCAAATCACAGTGAATCGAATGAAGCTTTAAAATCAATTGAAACTTGTAAATTTAAGTAGTATATATCGATATTATATACATACATATACACATTTCACTTACAAATAATTTCCTTTTCACACTTAAGAAAATATCACTCATTTCAATTCCTTTTTGTTCACTGTCGAAAGTCCAAGGAAGAACATAACCATTTTCAATTCCATTCAAGTCGATTTCCAAGTGAAGATTTCTTTTTCGAAGCAATTGTTTATAGCATATCGAGTTGTATGGATTTCTAGCTTGTTTTTCACGTTAACTCTCCACCATTTTGGTGTAGTAAGTCTCTCTAACTCATTTCCAATCCGTCTCATCACTTTATATACCACCATACATCGTATATTATATGTTTCGATCGTATATTATCTCCTTTTTATTTTTACGTATCACTATTATTTATTTCTATAAAACTTGTTTGCCTCCTTTATGGAAGGCTAGGAAACATGTTTTCACACTCACACGACATCTACATAATCATTTACAAGCATTACGAACACCCTTTAGAATATTACATCACACGTATAAAAACTTGCAAAATAAATCTAAGTCTTTTTAGTAAATAAAAATGGCCACTGTCGACTAAAAATGACCTTGTAAAACTAATCCAAACACACGACATACCAATATTATTACATGACTCAATTCTTCATACACCCAACTAACAAGTTCGTGTTTGGAGTTTGCCAAAATCTTCTAAAAATTGCAACATGGACTTATTAGCCCAATAAGCTGATTTTAAGCTATCCGTATACGCTGGTCCAACAAGCACTTTTTTATTATTTTTAGGACATTAAAATAAGCCCAAAACATAAGCCCATTTGTCTTAAGACCCCCCGGCTCTAAAAACCTTAACGGGCCTTTAATTTGGCTCGTTAAGCCCAATATCTTAAAAATAAGCACTCCGGCCTAATAAGCAGTTCCATTAGACTTAAATAAGCTTTATAAAAATATAGAAACTTTCAGAAATCTTTTCCCACTTTTTTTGTGATTTTTGGACTAAATTTGCAAAATAATTCAACCATAGGGACTAAAACTGCCAACTTCACCAAACTATGGCCAAAACTGTAAAACCCGTAAACTAAGGGTAGAAAATGATAAAAACGGTAAGTTGGAGGTTAGAATGTAAAGTTGGACCCTTTTTGGACAAAAAGTATAACCGAGGACTAACGGCGCAACGCTAACCCCGTTAGGGTAGAAAATGTAAAAACTGTAAAAGATCAAGTACCATCAGAAACTTTATCTCATTCTCATTACCATTTCATATTTTACACTTTCCAACTCGATCACGTGCATTCTTACGTTTCGTAGATATATATAACACGTTACGTTATATTTTTATATAACGAATATTAAACGATTTAACTTAACGTTTCGTTTCACCATTTTCAAGAAAACGATATTATTGGATTTAAATGACATAAAAACAAGATAATATTATATATAATATTATTTTTGAACTTTAGGCATTTTAAGCATATCACACACTCACTTCAGCGATCAAATCGTTATTCGTTACTCACTTTCACACTCGTTATTCGTATCAAGTCAAATTCTCAGAATTCCCTATTTATTCAGGTCGTGTGTTGAATCCGTTTCCGTAATCTTACCCGTAACCTTACTTGATTTCATATTACACCTTGCCAGTTACGCACAAGGTGAGTCGTAGCCCCACTTTTACTCGTTTAATTTCTTTATAAACTCTTTGGGGGAGATACATGCTCAACTACTTATTTACTTGAAATGTTGTACTTAAATGATAAAGTACCATGTTAGTTATTGAGACATAATACTTGTTTCCACTTACAAAAGTAATTCACACCTTTACGAATCACTGTGAATTTACATACCACTTTTATATGCTATTTCCAAACTCCAACGGAAATACATGCTAGAAATAGAACACCCGTATCCTATGTATACCACACACCTACCTAATATTGCCTAAGCTTACTGTTATGCCAGAAAGCCCCTCAATCATGAACCATTAATCACCTACGGTGAACGCGAATATAGTGGACAACTTCGAAAACTGTTGGAGGCTGACTGCCTATTCCACTAATACTTGATGGATAGCCTTAGACGATAGTCGTAATAGTCGCAATGCATTATATTTGAATTAAATAGGAAGAAGGAAATCTCCTATTACTTGAGGGCCATAACTCATGCCATTAATTTGGATTGTTTCCCCCCACCGTTTTACAGTACTCTTTAACGTTTGCGTGTCATGAGGCTTAGGGCAATATTTATAAGAATATATGTTTATATATATATCTAGATACAACTGTATTAGTACTACTTTAGACTACGATTGTAAATCTCAAGCAATCGCCACCACAACCACCCCAGATTAGGATTTTTATTCCCCTAGAATCCTACACCTGTGTTTAACTGATTCTATATATGATTTACTTATTGTTTTTACCCAACGCAAATTACTACCTATTTCAGTAGATACTGATATTTATTTCAACCACCACCGCACACACCCTTGAAATTATTGAAATAAATTGTTTATTATTAAACTCTATGAACTCACCAACCTTTGTGTTGACACTTTTAAGCATGTTTATCTCAGGTAATTAGCGGAGCAGGACAAGGCACGAAGCGGGCATTTTAACTCTGGTAAATTACGTGGTGTAAAATAAAATATGTCATTCTTTTCAAACTACTATACCCTTTCATGGGATTTTACAAATCTGATATTTCACCTTTTGTAACGGAATTATTACTTGAATGACAAACAACTTTCAAAACGTCTCATTTAAGCCGTTTTCTATGATTATGACTTCGATCCTCCCCGTAATACCCCAATTAGTCTTCCGCTGTTATCTCGTAAATTAGAGGGTGTTACAGATTGGTATCAGAGCCATGGTTATAGAGAACCAAATGTTTTCAAACATTGGACTATAACTACACTTTCGAAATGAATGATTTTACACCATACCACTTTACGCCCTCCGTGCCTGCATATCTCAGTGCTCAATACATTACCTATTAGGATTATTTTACACTAATCTTCACACATTACACACTTTACTATTTCACACTTTATTATTTCACGCCTTTAACATTATTAATTGCTTATAATTACTATTTTCGGGTTACTACAGTACCATGTCTTCCAAACCAATTAATATTACCAAAACTACCCTCCGTACTACGCGTACATCACCTACCTATCAGATCACTCCGGATGCTGAAGATCTCTATGTACTAATGTCACAACCACAGTCTAATACGGAACTCACCCAGACTTAAACCATTTACACCCCACCAATAGGAGCCGACTCCTAGAGAGAATTTACCCTCTCAGGTCTCCCTCATCATTACAATTTCCCACCTCCTTTCACTCCTCCAGCCCGAGTCCTCGAGACTAGAGAGAGCTTCAGGATAGCAGTTGCCCACACACCTACTCCTCCCACCATCATGACGCGACTGGAGCATCATGAGGAACAAATAAGATACGCTCCTGAACATCGTTGACAGAACACCAATCACGGTCGATGATACCCTACATGACCTTTTATCTGGCAAGATGGACTGATGAGGTTTCAGTCAGAGATATTCGAGACACGCTCCCACATGACAATTTTACAATGAGAAAGACAGAGGCATATTAACCTGTTGCATTGGGCATTAATAAAATACCTTGTATCGTTTGTTTTGTAAAACAATCGATCAAGTTATTAACATTATGTTGTTTGTTATGGTTTTGCTATATATTGATACAAAGTTATGAAGGTTTCCTTACATTCATATGTGCAGTGATTATATCCAGACCTACCATGATATTACCTACGATTGTTATGATTCCTTATACCTGCCATAACTGGACTATAACCATAGAATTCTCTAAGATAAAATTCGGAAGAAAACTTGATGAATGAAGATAAAGTTGCTGAACTTCAAATTTTGTTGATGAATCAGTTTGTTCCTTAGCAGTTTTATACCAAGAGTTGATCATTTATCTACGATACTACCCAGACATGTCGTGATTTTATGATTCTCAATTGGTTGTAATTTAACATTGTGACAATATTGTTACGACTTGTATACAATCACCCTATTACTCAATTTATTCTAACACGGTCGTTATATGAATTCTAAATCCATGTTTCTTGTGATATTAATAGAAGATGGCTAGCATGAGAAATGCAAATAGCACACCAGCACCAACCACAACTATGACTCCTGGAGCTATCCGGAAGTTAGTAACCAACATCGTTGTTGTGGTACTTGAAGCGACTACAGTAGCTCATCCGAGTAACAACAATAGGGTAGCAGGAGAAAAGAAGTCGGCTACGTCTTATAAGTACACCCATGAAAGTTTCACAGGTTGCATACCAAACTACCCTAAAGGTCCAGAAGGAATGACTAAACCTACCATCACCCATACCCCAGGATTTCTAGACCAAGGAATTAAACGGGGTGCTACACCCAAGAAAAATGGCCATAAGCAAAAAATGGATGAGAGAGAAACCACTACTCTCAACAACTGCAGGTACCACGACAACAACAACCGTAACCACAATCACCTGAAAGACCGAAACAACTACCACCACCAACAAGATTTCATGCAGGAAGCTGGAAGAGGCTGCATCGCCACACCTACTAACGGAAATGGTTATCATGGGGATCAACCTCTATGCAAACGATACAAGATGTATCACATTGGGCCTTGTTTTGCTAAATGTGGAAAATGCCATAAAACAGGAGACTGCAAAGCCACAAACAAAAAGGAACAGCCAGTAGCCGTAGCATGCTACGGATGTGGTGGAAAAGAACGTCACAAGAGTCATTTCCCAACCCAGAATACCAATTAGAACAACAAGGAAAGTGGAAGAGTATGGAAGCTCGATAGAAGCTCAACAACGTCAAAGGGCAATAACAATGTTTAAGAAGAAGAAGAAATTTATGTTGAAAATAAATAAATCATAGTTTAAACCCTCTAGAGTTGTATTTCCTTATGTACTTTAGGTAAGATGGAGTAACCTAAGTGTAACAACTACCTTTCTATCTTATGAGATCTCTATATCATGATAATACCCACCTACGTCTATTATAGTTCCTATTTCATTTACTCTATTCATAATCATTTCGTAACAATGCACTATTATCCATTTAGGAATCTGGTTAATAACATTCCTGACCGAACAATAGACTGTTACCACCCTATAAGATTTTCACACAAACCCTAGGATTCATTTCAAAGATATCCCATTACCACCCTAGAAATTTCTAACCCATCACCGTAGCGCGAACCAAATTTTTCTTGTTACCTTGAAAACATAATTAGGTTGTCATTTCACAAAAACAAAACGTTGAACACCATCTAAAACTTCTAGGAAACATAACATTTATTTGACTGAGCTAAGCGTCACATCATTTGTTCTCAATTATACATAGCCTGATCAACTATGTCTAATTCAGGGAAAATCATGTCATGAAGAAAAACAGTCATCTTATCAAAATTTCTAATAACAATTTTCATTCAAAAGCGAGTTTTATGACAAGATAAAATGCTCCTATTTGCCAACTCACTATAGATATTTACACCTAGTACCCATCATCCCAATAAAAGAAACCCGACATAAGTACGAATTCGAGGATCACAAAAATTCATAAATATATATGGAAAGCACGAATAACGTAAATTTTATTAGAATCCACGGAAATTAATACATAACGATAAAATTAGCATCGGTAGTGCTAAGATTACAACGATTTATTTCAACACTCCTAGTACCTATTGCCCCCATATCTTATCCACGACAATAGCTAGAACCACGAGTGGTACGAGAAACACCAAAATCCCGACCAAAACTTCGTAGTCTTCGTCCGGAACGTAGGTCAAATAGATGACCGCGACAACAACATACACGTTCGCGAGGATATTAATAAGGTGCGGCGTTTTGGAAGTATTAAATGAGAGGAATATGGTTGATGGAAAAATGGAAATTAAAATGGGGTATATATTAGGGAAAAACTAGCCGTTAGACACTATTACTAGCCGTTACATTTTTACTGTTCACTACCGTTGGAGGACACTGTTCATAGCCGTTAGATTGTACTATTCCTGACCGTTGGAAATCACTATTCACAGCAATTGGATCCATTAGGTGGCAAAATATTCAAATCATTTCATCTAGTGTTAGTAAATCTAACGAAATTACGTATCTTGGAATACCGAATGGAAATTCTTAGACGACCCTTTTTCCATAACCTCTCACCCCTAACAACAACTTTAAACTTTAATTTCGGGATGGAATTCAGAATGACTGGTGGGTACTGTAGCATCCTGTAAATTTCCACTATAATTAGTAACAGTTAATCAGATATTAATTATCATTACTGTTCTTTTTACCATTTTTATGGGAAAATTTGAACTTTTGTTTATTATGTTATAATAATACGAACACGTTATTACTTGATTCACCAAATATCGGAACGAGCTCACACACGGACCACGACGAAATAAACTCACTTAATTTTTAACTAAACGAATCATATTAATACTCGGCCCAACCCTTATGGCCTGTCACTATTTATCAGCCCAACCCAAGTCATTTAACTCATATATTTCATTTATAACAAACGTCCAACTAGCCCAAGCTTTACCCCGTTTTCTCCCAAATTCGAAACACAACACATTCGACATTTTGTACCATTCGATTCTCCTCCCACCAAAGATTTAGGATGTCGAATTTCATCTTTTCATTCCAACGTTTGATGTATAAACGAAGGCCAAAGTAAATCACATTTATACACATCCGAATTTCATTTCAATTTCACTATTATTATCCAATTCGGTTTAAACTCATTTTACCTAGCTCAATTTATTTTTATATGATCAAATACGAGTTCCCAAGTATATTTATCGCATTTTCACTCAATGTCGCACGTTACATATTTATTTTGGACCCTATATTATATATGTCGAAATACATTATATATATATATATATATATATATATATATATATATACACACACATAATATATATAACAATATGCGTATGACGTCATCAAATGCCAGATTACCCAGTAAGCGGCCTTAAATGCCCAGTAAGCAGGCATTAATTCCACCTCATCATGCCATGTGGCAAAATTCTACATTATCACGTTATTTTTTTTTTAGAACCGAAATTAAAAATTTAGTAGGCAAGATTCGAACCATGTATGTGATATGTTATTAGGAAGCATAGTTACTATTATGCCAAATTATTTTTTGAGATTTATCATCCAAAACAAAATATATACTCTTCTTTTTAAATTAGTGTGCCGAATTTTATGAAAGGGTTGTTTTATTTTATAGAATATATAATTTAGAATTTTACCATTAGGCCAAATATTTTTTAACATACATCATCCAAAATTTTAAATATATTCTTCCATCTATATCGTGTTTTTTACAAGATTTGTTTAATTTATAGAAGATATACTTTGAAGATAAGTTTAGAATGTATTTTGTTTAAATCTTTTGTTCCTATTTTTATGATATGTGTTTATCATCGTTTATGTGATATTTTTTTTTAGTATCATAGATCCACTTTGACACTATATATAGATCATGATATAACGCTTCTTCTCAAGTCAGAAAAATCGGAAAGCTATATTCATAAAAATATATCACATTATGCAAGGCCATAGACACTCTGCAAGGCTTGCACGAGGGTCTGATAAGAAAAGCATCGGTACTCCTTCAGAAGGTATGTTTTTTACATATAATTTAAAAATTCGGTAGTTATGTTGTTATTGCTGTTGTTGTATAATTAATCTAATGTTGATACTCCTTCAGAATGTACGTTTTTTTCATAAAATTATATTGTTGAGTTGTTATGTTGTTGTTGTATAATTAATCTAATGTTGATACTCCTTCAGAATGTACGTTTTTTTCATAAAGTTATATTGTTGAGTTGTTATGTTGTTACTGCTGTTGTTGTATAATCAATGTAATGTTTTGTTACGTGATAGTTTTTTAACAGATAATTTATTTGTGTCGTTGTTATATTCTTATTGATGTTGTTGTAGTATTAATATAATGTTCTGATGCATGATCGTTTCTTAATTGGATATAGTTGTTAAACCAGACAAGCATAATACCATGCAGAAGAGAAATTCTAAAACCCATTCCCAAGGTATTTTGTTGTTGTTTAAGTTTACATGCATCATACACCGTTTTTGTTTATTTTACCATGTAAATTTTATGACTTTGTATCAGATACTCTTCCACAACATGGTTCTGATACACCGGGCGGACGAACTGGAAACCATAATTCAGATGTACACAATGTTTCTGATGTTGTTCTGCAATCAACGGGTACCAGCTTTATTAAGGTTTTATTTATATACATTATACATGATGTTTGTACTATGTTATTTAATTTTAAATTTCTGAATCAGCAACAAATAAAGGTTCGGTTCAGAAAGCTTCATCGTCTGTATTGGAAAATTCCATATTTGAAAGTGATACACCTGGTAGAGGATCTAGAATAGCTGTTTCTAATGTTGTTGCCCGAGCTAAAGGTGGTATGTTGAATACGTTTTAATTACGACACTAATACGTTATGTTTGTATATTGTTAATTGTATCAGTGTCTAAATCGGTGGTATGTTGAATACGTTTTAATTAAGACAGTAATACATTATGTTTATATATTGTTAATTGTTTAGTGTCTACATCACCTGCAAAGAGGAAATTTGGACAGGGCTCATCATCTTCGGGGGCATATCCACTTCATGAGGGTAACATGTTTTTAGACTATTTGCTTTCATATCAAAAATCATTCTTATAATATAGTGATTGTCCATGTTTGCATATTTTAAAACATGGTAAATCTATACCCATTAAATAACAGGATCTGAACAACAATTGAAAAGAAAAGCTGTGAATCAATCAACCAGTTCTGAAGCACAATCCACATATGAGAATTCTGATATTGATTCTTCCAATTTTGATACTCAGTCAGGTTTGAATATCTGTGTTAAGACCCCCGTTCTTTTATTAATGCGTCTTATAGAACAATTTATTTTTTGATTGTTACTAGGGAGAACAACCTCAAATGCTGAATCTAGAAGGTTGGCCTACATTAGAGACCAACAAAAGGATTTGAGATACCAGACATCATCATTGGCGGCGCCTTCACGTAGGAACAACAAATCCGCGGTGCACACGTCGTCTTATGGGAATTTTCCATCAGGTTTTGTGCTAACATTGTGAATATAGTTTATTTTGAATTAACCAGTTTATATAAATTGCGTGATCATAATATTTTTTTTGTGTATTTGTAGGAGGTAATTCTCATACAAGGAAGAACAATGGAAGGAACATGTCCACTGTTAAAAGTTCATCAGCAGGTTTATTTAAGATGATTGGTTCATTATACATTGTGATTTTAATATAGTAGAATAAAATAATATGCTTTTGATTTTTTATGTTTATACATTGTTATTTTAATAGAGTACAAGAAAATAATCTGTTTTTGATTTTTTTATGTTTAGTAATGAAAGAGCGGACAATGACTCTCATTAAAGATATTAGTCCAATGAATTTAAACATGGCCATTAAAGGAAGGTGTATCTCCGTAAGGCATTCACACAAACTTAATGAAGAACATGATCCTTACAACCTTGATTGTGTTTTCCAGGATGAAGAGGTGTCTTTAATTACGCTAATAAATATTTATATTTGTAAATATTTATTATATATCTCTGATATTTGAATTGTATAAACAGTCGAACCGTGTTCAGATTTACATCAAGAAGGAGTTTATATTTAAATTTGAACCTCTTTTGCAAGAAGGTCAATGTTACATAATCTCTAATTTTGGAGTTGCGGAGAATGCTGGAAGGTTACCTTTGCTACCAAACCAATGGAAAATATCTTTCTATAAAGGAACCGAAGTTACTCGGATTGATCACATCGATGAAAACTTTGTTGGTTTCATTAACGAGCCATTCTCGAGTATTCTAGATACAGATAATGAATACCACGAACATGATTGTGTTGGTATGTGTTTTTATGCATAGTGCGCACAATATTTGACATTGTTTAAAAGGTTAATTGCAGACTCTAAAAAAAATTCAGATATTATTGGTACAGTTGTAGCTATTGGAAAAATAGTTACCGTGAACAGTGCTAGTGGTCGTAAGTTACGCAGGACAATCGTTGTTGAAGATTCCGAGTAACTATACTTTATCCATTCCCATTTAATTAACATATTATATATAGAATTGTATTCAGCTGTATTCATGTATTGAATAAACACTTTGATACGTAGATCTTTAAGACTTGATTGTACATTTTGAGACAATTGGGCATTAATGTGGGATGATTACGACAACAGGCGTGATGAGCTTGGTCATATAGACATCCTCTTGATTTTGGGAAAAGTGAAGTATTGGGATAGTGAGTTTTTTAATGTGTATTAAAATTTTGGTCACAAAGATAAGGTTTTTACTTCGTATCAATGATTTTTTAAACCCATTGTCTCTGTTGTGCAATACAGACAAGCCATCAATACATAACGCTTTATTCGGCACGAGGATATTTGTAAACAGAGATGTGCCACAATTTTTGGCATTCTGTAAAAGGTAGTTACATTGGTGCTATGCTGTATGTGTTTTAACTTTAAACACAATACGTGTTAAATTTATCGGCAAGTTTATTTATACATGTCACAGGTATGAAGAGCAGGATGGATATGTTGCGGGTGAATTTACGATTGGAGATTATTCAGTTGACAGGCGTGTTGTTACTCCTGCGGAGTTCATGCACGGTTGTGTAAAAAGGATGGTTGGGATGATTCGTACCATTGAACCGGTCAGATAAAATTTATTCCTTTAAATATGATTAGACTTTTATTGTATCGGTGATCAAAACCACGTTAATAATGTTTTTATATGGTTTTGTATTTAAACACAGGAATCATATTGTGTGGTTTATGCAAAAGTTCATAGTATACAATATGAAAATGGATGGGTCTACACGGGTTGCAAAACGTGCAGTACCAGGGTAACACCAATTGTTTCGAAGGGCAATTCGGGGACAAAGAATAAGAAACAGCTGTGGTATTGTAAGAAACATGGAGAGACGTACGCAGTGCTTCAAGGTATCTAAACAACCTGTTCTATATAACGGCATGGGAGATCATGGAGAAGGAAGGCCTGAACACAGAGGATTACTTTCCAGATGTCCTCAATCAAATTATTGGAAGGAAATATCTTTTCAAAATTTTATTTTCTGAGTCTAACCACAACAATAATAGTTATATATATCGAGCGGAAAAGGTTACCAAGATGTTGATACAATCGACTATTTCAAAAGTGGTTTTATAGAGGCACAGGTTTGCTTGATTGGCTATTTTGATATATTCAGCAATTGTTTAGATTTACAAACAAATGTACACTAATCGTTACAAATTGGTCAAAATAGGATGACGACGAGGATGATCAGGGTTTGGAATATGACTTCGTGTGTTCAGACGATGAAGTGGAAACAGAATCTGGTGATATGGATGAGGTATTGTGCATTGTATTTTTAGATGGCAACAAACACCGTACAATTCTAACGAACAATATAATCTAAACTTTTGTTTCTTTTGACAAACTGTGCCAGGAACCAAAAAATGATAACATATTTCCATCCGTAGATACAGTGGACGATGTGCAAGCAGCGTGTCTCGATGGCACGGGTGATAATCTAATTCCATTGGATGGTGCAAACAATGACAATACAAGCCACAATAATGATGTCCCAACAACATTGGATAATGAATCACCGGCCGGTGGCCTTAACGATGAAGACAAACATAAACATAACTGATGTTCATTTCAGTTTTTTGATATTTTTGAACAATTTATTTACGATTTTTTTATTATTTAGTTTGTGGACACTCCTACTAAGTTTTTGTTACATATCAATTCCGATACTTTATGGTCATTTGTCTTTGTTTAAAGTTTTAAGAATTTCAGTGTTTTGGTTATTTGAATGTTTATTTTTATTTAAAATAATTGTCGTAAGCGAATAATTATCTATGTCGTGTGTACTTAAAATTAAAAAACTTCAAAGTATTATTAATCATGTTAATTTTTTTTAATTCTTTGTTTAATGTTTTAGAAATTCCGGTGATTTGGTTGTTTGGATGATTATTTTTTATTTAAAATAATTGTAGCAAGCGAATACTTAACATATATCAATATGATAATTTACAATATTGTATCTTGATATTTTTTAAAAATATACACATATCCAGAAATTACATTCAAGTATATCTTAGACCTTTTGACTTCCACTTTTTTGTGGTTAAATACCTATAAATCCTTCCATTCCAACTTCCCATACACATTATCGGAAAAAAAAAATTGTTCTTCTTAGCACGCATCTTTCATCTTGCAAGAATCTGGAAAATGTCTTCCAACACGAAGAGGAGCAGGAGCGCTGACGAAGAAGCAATATCAACTGCAAAAAAACCAAGGTAAAACTGCTAATTTTATAACCATTCCGTTTTAAAATGATGTTTGTTTTACAAAAAAATGATTATGGACAACGTGTTAATAACAGATTGAATAATGATGGGGCAATTGAGGAGAATGAACTGCATGAAAACAAAGGTACGCTGACAGATTTATTTCCCTAAAGTTTACATTGAAAAAAACCATACGTATGCTGCAAAAATAAATTTGAAAATTCCATGCAGATGAAGAACAGATTAGGCCTAACGAGGAAGTGGAAGAGAGCATAGAGTCTATATATGACTGGATGATTTCCGAGAGATTGGGCATTAAAAAAAGACAATGGGAGCAGAAGAAAGATGAAGAGGCGAGGGAAAGAGAACAATGGAAAAAGTATATGCAGTTCGTGAGAGAGGTTACAGCTCTTGAGAAATAAAAAAAAAAAAAAAAAAAAAAAAAAAAAAAAAAAAAAAAAAAAAAAAAACGTTGATGTTCCTTTAATTGAAGCAGATGATGAATATGAGTATCTAGAGATATATTCTTATGATGAGATGCATCTTTCATTCTCATCAGAAGATATTTAATTTTATGACAATTTTTATTCACTATGTAATATTTATTGTTTAGTTATAATATTAAGTATTTCGTATCTTGTTTAAACTCTCTAATGAAAATTCATTCTTAGATATGTACATCACGAATACAATTAACAGGAGAATTATTTTTTAACTACACATACCTAAAACATATTTTATAGCAAATCATTTTTAATAATATGTTAAATAGATGCATCTCCAAACACATATCCATTAAAAGAGTAACCGGTTTATAATTATCAAGAGATAGAATAAAATCATACATCTATTCAGGATAAACACCAGAAAAAAAAAGAATAAAAGAAACATCGGTTTCATATTTAATGACAATATACAGCATATATACTCTAAAAATATGCTTAAAGTATAAATGTGAAAATATATTATATGACAAATCAATTCTAATAATATGTTAAGTACCATGAAAAGGAAAAAAGAAACTTCGATTTTATATTTAAGGCACAGTATACAGCATATAAACTCTAAAAATATGTTTATAGTATAAATGTGAAAATATATAATATGACGAATCAATTCTAATAATATGTTAAGTAGATACAATTCCAAATACCTATCCATTACAACCGAATTATAATTATTAATATATAGAATAAAACTATACATGTGTTCTAGATAAACCTAAAAAAAAGGAATGGATTTTCGAATAAATATTTAAAGTATATAAATTTTGAATGCATATAGACTCTCAGAACATGTTTAAAATATGAATGTGATCTTTATCTATAGTAAAACCATAACAATTGAGTGATCGGTTTTCATTATATGGTCATCTTCAAACTCTATAAATAAAGCCATATATTAGCCTAATGAACATGTATCTACCATAGCTGATATTGAAAAATACAATCAATACTAGACATACGATCACAAAAGGTACGTACTATTAAGTTAAATATTTTTTTATTGATTACTCCCTCCGTCTCAATTTAATTGTCCATATTTCCTTTTATGGATGTCTCAAATTAATTGTCCACTTTCCTTATTTAGTAAACACTAGAGAATCTAGTTGAGGAATATTCCATTTTAGTGGTTGAAAATTAAAGTGGCCCCACTTTTATTAAACTTTGTGTTTTCTCTCTCCTGACAAATAAATTGAGACGGAGGGAGTATCATATAGCCTAAACTCACTTTAACTTGTACAATTTTAGCAAGGTAATATGAAGAGAGAACATGATCCTCCATCTCCAACCAATGTTTCGTTGGATAGCGATATACCAATCATTGTTATATCAGATGATGAAGAGGTACAACAACTAACTTAAATTGTTATTTAAACTAAATATGAAACGTGATATCCGATTATGTTTATCATAGCTACAGCCTAGGCATGCTGATTTGTTCAAAAAGGGTACTATTAAGTTAAATATTTTTTTATTGATTATCATATAGCCTAAACTTACTTTAACTTATACAATTTTAGCAAGGTAACATGAAGAGAGAACATGATCCTCCATCTCCAACCAATGTTTCGTTGGATAACGATATACCAATCATTGTTATATCAGATGATGAAGAGGTACAGCAACTAACTTAAATTGTTATTTAAACTAAATATGAAACGTGATATCCGATTATGTTTATCATAGCTACAGCCTAGGCATGCTGATTTGTTCAAAAAGGATATACCGATTGTTCATATATCAGACAATGAAGGGGTATCCTTGATAACATGTCTAAGAAGTTTCCTTTCAATCTACTGTATGCTCATTTAGCAATTATCTTTGTCGCAACAACTAACTTGAGTTGTTATTTAAAGTATATATGAACCGCGATATCTGATTGTGTGTATCATAGTTACAGTCTAGACGGGCTGATTTGTGAAAAAAAACATATACCAATTGTTCATATATCAGACAATAAAGATAACATGTCTAAGTAATTCTTTTTTTTAATTTAACATGTACTTATTTAGCAATTCTCTTTGGCACAGCAACTAACTCAGGTTGTTATTTAAACTATATATGAAAAACAATGTCTGATTATGTTTATCATGGTTACAGCCTAGAGATGCTGATTTGTCCAAAAAAGATATACCAATTGTTCATGTATCAGACAGTGAAGAGGTACCCTTGATAACATGTCTAAGTAGTTTCACTTTAAATTTAATATCTGCTTATTTAGCAACTATCTTTAGCACAAATAAATACTTAAGCCATCGTTTCGATTTTTTGAAGGAAATAACCATATTGATTGTATGGATCTATTCGGGTGGTCTTGGATCTTGAAAGATCAAGAAACCCATTTGAGTTAGTTTGTAGAGAGAAGTTTAGAGAGAGGTGGGAGACTCTTTGTGAAAACCTGTATAAATGAATTAAGTGTGTGAAGAGTTCCCACCCTTCCCTTGTGTGGGAAGGGTTAATATATAGTCCTAATATTTGTGCCCCTAGTGGGCTGTGGAGTGAGCTGACAGTGGGGAAAGCCCCGACCCACTCCACGAATATATATTACTACACTAATAATACTGATAATACTAATACTACTAAACAAATATATATAAGCCTACGAGCTATATAAATGCTAATTAGATGCTCGGGGTGACCGAACCTTCATATGAATATTTATATTCCTAACAATCTCCCCCTAAGGGAGGTCACCCCGGAAATAATAATCTGAATTCTAGCATTCTTTCTTCTGAACTTGTCTTTATAGCTCGTAGTCTTTGATTCTTCATTGTCTTGAAACAACATGCATTCAACAGTGATCTTGTGATGACCTTTCTTTGTCTTGGATGATCTTTGAGTATTCTTCGACTTTATCATCCAACATTTGTTTCCAAGTCATCTTTCAGGAGTATGTTTCCATGTGATGTGTAAATCTTTGAGCCGACATGCTCACACTATTTGGTGTCATGATCTTTAGCATCAGAGTTTGCAGAAGCCGTGTTAAAGGTCTTTTAGGTTGATCATGACTTTGTTGAGTTACAATGATGATGTAGTGTGAGCATGTGGTGCTGGATTGGCATCTTTTCTGTAATCTGCTTCAACCGCAATCAGCTGCACCTTCAATCAGCTACAACCGCAAACAGCTGCAACAGCAATCAGCTACAATCGCCAGATGTTCCTGCATACGACAGTTAGCAATAAAACGTCCGGTACTTACAGGTTCGGACTTTGAGATTGTTAACAGCATAGTGTGAAAACTCTCTCTAATCCTTACCAAGACCGTTCCTAATCGAAAACCCACAGAGGGCTTTTTAAGATTGAACCGTAGCACATCAACGATTAGGTGAGTCGCTGGAGATCACTCCACGACTGTAGATCGTTAGAAACCGCCGCGATCACTAAGCGTAATCCCCAGGGAATTACCGAAGTGACCTGCTTTCAGGGCTGCTTGATGTTGACCTTGGCAGGAATTTCCATTCAATCATTGAGAATTACATTTGTAAATTCCCTCATAAATGTTCTGGCAGATTGCTAAGATCTGCGTAGGACTCTTAAGTTTACAACTGGTGTCCTTAATGATGAACACCCAGTGTAGAAGTAATTCGTGTCCCTATGAGATCTTATTATGCATCTCGTGGCTCTAGACTCGATAGTGCGTTTTGATTTAGTGAGCGAAGGCTGGAGAGGACTGCCACCTTTTCAATATCATCTAACTCGGAGTGAGAGAGATGATAGGAATGTATTGAACTCCGTGACAATTGAAACAAGAGTCCTTTGAGGGACCTTGAGTAGCTAGGGAGGGTTGTGCAGCGTATCACTGGGTCCATGATACTTTGTCTTCAATGCCAGCAATCAACTATGTGATTCTGACAGCATATGTATTGACCCGGTTTCTGCCTAAGTTGTAAGGAGGGCTATTTCTTTTCACCCTTTATCTTTACAATTCTTTTTCATTCTTCAACCCCTTCAGTGCTTATCGAGACTTCCTTACTAGTACCTTGTTGGGTTTGTTCCAGTACTAGCTCCATCTCAGTCGGCACTTTTCCCTTATTCACTTTTCTTTTTTAATCATACCTAAGGACTTCTACACTAACTAGTGGATTGTCCCTGGGTAGATCCCTCCGGCTCTGGCGGGATCATGGGAACTTGAGCCTAACCTAACCATCCTTATAACTCCATGCATTAATTAAAATGGTCGGTCTTTGGTGTACTTCCACGATTGCCATAAACCAAAACTTTGAAAAATCTCTCAAAGTGTTCATGATTATGAAACACATTTTTGCAAACACTTGAGAGTTTTATATTTTTCAAATGCTCCCCCTCAACATGTGCTCGGTTGATTGTTTTATAAATTTGCACATGTCAGGTGAAGCTCGCACTTTTTGAATTGATCAACTTTCAGTGAACATGACCGATTCGAGACACGCTTACATCACTGGTTAGACCAGCTTGAAATTATTACCCGTCCTGGTCAAGTCCATAGAAAGTTTCTCGAAACTGTACACTCTACTCAGACACATCCTTTTCGAGACACGCTTACATCACTAGTTAGACTAGCTTGAAATTATTACCCGGCCAGGATATGTCCTTTCGATTCATGACAGTATATGTTTCGTCAATTCATTGGTTAAGTCTGAGTCACGATCTCATGCTATGCCAAATCCTTTTTGTCCATTCGCTCCCCCTCAATATGTGCATCGATATACAAAAGAGTTTAGCACATATGGGAGAGCTTACATTATCGTTCAAAACATCACATTTTATCAGATTTCATATTTAAATCACATTCTCTCCCCCGATCAAAAATTTCAAACCTTTTGAGATTTGTGATCCCAATTGATTTAAATAAGTTAGAAAAATGTGGGAGAAAATGTGTCCGATTTAATGTTTTCTGATAATGGAACATACTATGCTCCCCCTTAAACTAAGAGGGAGATTCACTACTTATTTTGCACAAAGTGATTATTATGACACAAGTGATATTGACCTTTTTGCGCAGATGATGTAATCACCCACTTTTGTGAGTTAGTAGTCAACATCAACTATCCATCCACCAACAAATCTTTCACAAATGTCGTTGATCCCCACTTGGCGAGACCAAAATAGATGAATGGTGGTGGCGGTGGTGAAAGTGTTGTTGTTATTGTTGTTGCCGACGTTGTTGTTGATGTGAATTTCGAGCCAATCAATAGAGTTTGAACGTCTGATCAAATGGTTAGAATGGCAACTGGTACATTCATTTTGGCTATGGAATCTGCATAAGAATATCAACACAGATATACATGCATGCAGACGCACTATTCCTAAATAGCTACCCTTCAGCAGCTTGCCACATTATAAAACCAAGTTCATCTTATAATCAAACCATAATCAGGAACTACGTCAAACCACTATCTAGCATGAAGAGCAAATAGCAATCATGAACATGGCAATTCACACGGATTTCAATATTCAATTCAGGATCTTAGGAACATGATTCTAACATAATAGCAATCTACCTAAGCGAATCCTGAGAACATATGCACAATATCAACAACCATTAAGCAGCAGAGACAAACAACATTTGAAACTCATTCATTTAGATCATACAAATGCCAGTGGAGTATTCAAAAACATCAAACACAACTGGTTTTCTAACATCTTTTAGGTTTTGAGTCTTAAAGCATTTTGGGGATTATACGAGGATTCCAAAGTAACACAAATGAACCTTCTAGATACATAAAGCTAGGAAACTATAAGCAAATTGCACATAATGTCCTAAACTTTCTAGCAACTAACACACTTGGTCATTTGATATATTTAAGCAAGATCCTCTTCAACTAATTCCCCATTAACTACAAAACCATTTCTAACAAGTATGATTTAACCAATAAATCCGTTTGATGATATAAAATTTGAATTCACTCTCCCCCTCAATCAATGACCCGTATTCTAGTTGAACCTCAACTAAAATCACGCTTAACCCCACAACTCATCAAACAAGAACTGTCATGAGGTTTTGTAGTCGTTGATTGAGTGACAAATTTTATGCATAATCCAAGAATAAACAAATTTCATACAACACATATTCACCAAGTGTCTCACAAATAATTTTCAGAAGAATCATAGAATGAAAACTATTTGTATGCAAAGAAGACTTCTCTTCTTTTTCAAGAAATGATGCACTGAAACGTACATCAAATCGGCAAAACATGGATATAAAGTAATCCATGCCCAGGTGAACATCACCCAGTTGGAGGAACAACCGTCTTTTTGGCGACGTGCTTTCCCCAGTTTGAAGCGCGGGTTGCTATCTAAAGTAATAGCAAGCCATTTAGACATGTTTTAACAATCCATTTTAACTTCTACTCGAGCTTCATTTAAAGACCCGTGCCATTATTGAATGACATTTCTAAGTCCGTAAATGTTATCGATAAACAGAAGACATGCCTAGGTGAAACTATTTTTGGTATTTTCTATTTTTCAATTTTTATGGGTTTTTCTGATTTTAAGTTTCTCTATATACAATTAGCAAGATTTTCTATATATCTATTTACAAGATGGTATAAGATATGAACAAGTATATATATACAAGGATACGAACCAGAAACCATTACTCCTCAGCATTCTGAATCTTCTCCGCATTCATCACTTGACTTGCTGAAGAGCAATGTGAGCACTTTCAATCAGGGAATGATTCTGGTTTTTCACTCTCCCCTAATAAGTGCTCTCCCCCAATCTGACAACCTCTGACGATCACCCATAATAGGAAGAAGACTTTGGATGAACGCCCGAAATATGAAGAAGTCTTTTGATAACCAATTGCATGCCGTCTTTAATCTTCTAACACTCCCGTCCTAGAGTGACTCCGTCAAAAACCTTAGGCATCTTTTCGGTAGTTTAAGATGAGCCTCAACTGAAATCTAGCTTAACCTCACAACTCATCAAACAAGAACTGTCATGAGATTAGGATAACATCAAGTTGGACTTAACCTTAAACTACAGAACAACTTGAACCTAACTTAATTCCACAACTCATCAAACAAGAACTGTCATGGGATTAAGTTAAATATCAAGTTGTAAGAAAAGAGCTCAACATTTTTGAATGTAGAGAAGACTGAAGACTCGACCTTCTTCAAGATTGCCCAATGTGGAGGAACAGAATACCAATCATCTTTATCTCACCAAATGCCTTCCAGTAACCTTACATGTAACCCATCAGCCCGCAACATACACATGAGAAGATAACTCCCAACAGAGAATGTAGCGTAGACTGACGACTCGACCTTCTTCAGTCTTTAGTATAACACCAAAGTAACAAGTTGAACTACTGATCATCTATAGTATGTATCCATCCTTGGATATTAAGCCCTGATCACGTGAACCTGTTGTGCGTCCTTGATGTACACATTCTCTCTCCCCTGATGGTTACGATTAATCAGCACATAACGTAGCAGTGAAACGATAATACCAAGGTAACAAGTTGAACCACTGATCATCTACAGTATTTATCCATTCTGGATATTAAGCCCTGATCACGTGAACCTGTTGTGCGTCCTTGGTGTACACATTTCTCTCCCCCATGATGGTTACGATTAATCGGAATCATCATCATGATGTGTACATGTAGCCTGATGACGTGTACTTGAAGCATTGACTAGAAACCCATTGTTGCTGATTAGACCAACCCATGAGACTTTGTCGATTAGCATTCCATGACCATGTTCTTCAACACCTTGATAGACGGAGGAAGAAGTAGTGTTGGAGAACCATGGTTTGCACGACTCCTGAACTGACGTATTCAGGAGTCGTATGACCATTTCTCAATCATCAACCAACATGTAGATTAATATTCACCCTTTCCCCCCCTCAAAAATTGCATATGCCTTCCAACTGCAATTTTTGATGATTGAACTAGTGAATATGAATACCATCAACGGTAAGTAGCTCCACTTGACGGTTCTTGACGACTGACATGTTGTTTATTCACCATTTCCCCCCTTCAAAAATTGCATATGCCTGTCAACTGCAATTTTTGGTTGAACAAGTGAATGTCAACTGCAATTTTTGGTTGAACAAGTGAATAAGAATATACTCCAATGTGCACCGATCCACTTGAAGACTGAATAAGCACGGAAAGAGCATGAAACATGTTGATGAGAATGGCCATAAACAAGAAGATTCTTCTTCTTTTGAAGATAAAGTGCACTCAAGCGTACACTTTTCTTTTCTTTGAAGAACGAGGCCTGAACTGAGGTATTCAGACGTCATATGATGAAGAACGAGGCCTGAACTGAGGTGTTCAGACGTCATTATGTTGAAGAACGAGGCCTGCACTGATGTGTACAGACGTCATTATAATGAAGAGCGAGGCCTGCACTGACTTGTACAGACGTCATCTTCTCTCTCTTTACTTCTTCTCTCATCTAACTCGTCACCAACCCCATTATCATTCTATCGGCTTGATGTCGTGACCACTGATGGAGAAAACCCAATATGATGAACTTGATACTGAAGTAAAATAACCCGAACTTGTGACTTAAACTTGTACTAATGCGTGACAAAGAGCGGTGTAGAGACTTCGTGCAACATCGAGTCCCTAAGTACTCTATACTCTTCAACCAACCAACCATCAAGTATAAGACGTACATCACCTCTTGGATATCCACAACTGCGTGTGACACTGAGCACTACAACGTGACTCCTTAAAGTGATAGTTATTTTGTAGTAGGGAGAAAGAAAAAAATAACTAGATATCCAAGTCCTTGTCATTGTATTGAAAGCTCGAACAAGGATCTCGAAGAATCTTCATCCAACCTCCCCGATATCTTCAGATGCTAAGTACACGCACCCATGAAATTTCACTTCAGCCTCAAATAAATAATAATGAATCAACGCCGTAGTCACGTCTTGTGGTTAATGCCCAAATCTAGCCCTTCATGATGCTTTAACTGAACTTTGATAATGGTTTTAACCCGATCATGGTTAAGAGCGCATAGTCCATCATCACGGGATTTTACAAATCTATGATTTAAACCGAAAAATAAGTTCTTTCTCGGGATTTTACAAAATCAAGAAGAAACCGTGAGGCAGAAACAGATTGAATGTGGCATGACTGATTTGAATTGGAGAACATCCGTTTGGGTTAAAAATATCTTGTGAGAATTACAGATTACATCACAACTTTTATAACCTTTGGCCAACTAACCAACCTTGTACACAGATCAGTGACCACTTGATGAAGAAAACCCGATATACCAATACTGAAAACTGAAGTAGTAGTCCCCAAATTTGTTACTTAAGCTTGCACTAATGTTGGAAGAACGGTGTAGAGAATTAATGCTCCAAGCAGATCTCTAAGTGCTCAATACCCAACCAAAGTGTGAGACATTAACACCTCTTGCGATTATCGACATCGTCATTGACGTGTGACACTGAGTACTCCAATAACTCTTAAGTGATAGTTACCCCGACTGCTGGTAACTAGATAACCCAAGTCTTCAACTTAAATTTTAAGCACGAGCAAGTTATCATTGAAAGTCATGCATCCAACCAACCCCGACTTCAAGATAAAATAAGTAGATGCCTTCGTGAAATTCAACTTCAATCACAAATAAAGAATACCATATTAACTTCGTGATCATCTTGTGCTGTTGACTAGCCAAAAAGAGAAGAGACATGCGCAAATTCTTAGAAGTACCCATGACTCATAGTAGTCCAATCAAACAGAGCAGTCTGACCCAGCTACTGGGATGTGGAATAGTTGTCGTACTGTGTACAGGATTTTACAGTTCTTGAGATTTATCTGAGAAATAAATTCAAGAACTAACTGCACAACAGTAAGTATCAAACTGCTGTAGACTGAACCACTGAATCCTGAATCGATATGATCTGACCCGCTGTAACCGACACTGCTAAGATTCAAACCGCTGGAGACTGAACCGATACGATCTGACCCGCTGTAACCGGAACCGCTAAAATTCACATCGCTGGAGACGGAACTTCTAGGAAACTTGCGATAATTCTCCCCCTCAAAAAGGACATGAAATGACCTTTTTGCCAAAGCTGAGAGTCCGTGATGTTTGTGAATTTGACAGGCACAAAACATGGAAAGAGACAAATGAAACAACTGCAACGAAGATGGTGATTAAAACTCTCTTGTAGTAACCCCTTGCTTTCCTCATCATCAATGGTTTAGTAGATTAACAATTCATTGAAGCTCGTAATATGCCAAAACCGCTTGATGAAATGCATATGACTTTAAAGTGAGTAAAAGGTTAAAACATGTCTCCAAACAAATCACCTCTTGTCTTTAAGCCTGACTACCTCTAGAGAAGATCTTGAACAACAATCCCATTAGAAGCTTGAGAAACAACAATCACTTGATGAAGCTTGATAAAGAACAAGTCCGCGACTTAAACTTGCACTAAATTATGAATTAGAACCTATATTGAGCACAACAACGTAACTCCTTTAAATATAGGTAGTGATATATACCCAACCTTCCATCCTTAATTGTATATATCCACTTCATGAACATCCAAGTCTAATCACCTTAAATTGCAAATTGTGATTTAGAACCTATATTGAGCACAACAACGTAACTCCTTTAAATATAGATAGTGATATATACCCAACCTTCCATCCTTTATTGTATATATCCACTTCTTGAACATCCAGGTCTAACCACCTTAAATACGCTCGAGCAAGGGTCAACAAACATCGTGCATCCATCCTCCCCAAGATGTTTGAGACACTAAGTACACCGACCCGTGAATTAACAAACCAACCAAGTTACCATAATTTCCCAATTTCCTGCTGATCTCGAAGCACAAACTTATCCCTGAAGAAAAATAGTCAAACCCCGTAAGTATTATTATGTCTAAATCCATGTCCCGCCTACTTGTCCAAAATTGATTTCACGGGATTTTACAGCTCTTGAGATTTAAACCGAGAAATCGAATCTTTCGCGGGATTTTCTAAAATCTACAAGAGAAACCGTGAAATCAACAAGAACAACTAAGAGTTAATAGCAATACAAATCTTCAAAATTCAAGTTACAGAAGTCAAATTACAACTTAATCAGATCGCAACAAGTCAAGTCACAGATTGTCAATTTGCATCAAGTCCGATTGCAATCAACCAAATCACAATTAGTCAAATCGCAAGTGTTAACTCGCAATGTCATATCGCAACTGGTCAAATTGCAGTCAGTCAAGTCGCATCAAGTCAAAATGCAACTTCACAAATTGCAATTAATTAAATCGCAATTTGTCAACTATAACTCATATTGCAAAGATTATATCGCATGCTCACTCAAATCGTAGGCATTAATAGGACAGTGCTGCTACATCCACAACTCTGGAATCAAGTTGATATTCATAAAACTCAAATGCTAGTCGTGATGTGTGAATGCTCATGAAATTTGAAACATCAAATTACCACATTATGTTACGAAATACCAAACCAAATATACATTAGCCAAGAGTCCAAAGTCCAAGCCATATATCTGGCCCATCAACATAAGCCCAATGCGTTATTCATGTGATATCCAACACCAATCCAAACCCAAATTCAAAACCCGGTAATACTCCAAAGATGTATCTTAAATATACGCTTTACCCTAATCTCTACATCTTATTGTAATCCGCCTCTATCACTCACCTAACAGTTCTTCATAATCAAACCCTAAACACTCACATACGCCCCCATCTTTACTATCACCAAACTATTTTCAAACCCTAATCCCAAAAAAACACGCAGCCTCTCAATTTCTTTCTTAACTCAGTCCAAACGGAAAAAAAGATCCGACTCTCACTGCTCAACCTTTTTCTTTCACAGCCACAAATAGAGCCCCAAGAAAGTAAGAGACGCAGAAAATAAATCGTCCTTAGTCAGTTTCTTGTTGACTTGTTTGTTAAAGCGAGCGGCTTCAAGATTCAATGATGGGTCTCGGGTAAGGTTGTTGTTGTCTTTAGTTTATTCAATGATGGGTCTCGGGTAAGGTTTTCTTTATGCGTTTACATCTTGAACGAACCAAAGAAAGTTTCTAACGAGAATTGTTATGAGACTTTCTTTTTGACTCGGATATTAAATTGAAGCTTAGTCTTCAAAAAAAACTTTAGATCGATGATGATTTTACTTTCGATTGAGCTACCTTCAAGTTTCTTGATGTTACTTTGAATATTTACGAAAGTATAGGCTGAGATCTATGAGGGTTCAATAAAGTTCTTTGTTATATTAGATAAGTAATTGACCCGTTTCTGAGATTCTTTTAATTAATTCGTACTGTTTGTGTCGAGTCAGTTGAAGTATGGATTTAGGATAGTGTTAGATTAGTGGACTGATGATGGTTGTGGATTGAGTCTCATTGATGATGGATGTGCTCCAAACGATTGAGTCTGGTTGTTGGTTGTGGTCTAGTTGGTTTGGAGTCGTTGTGTCATTCCTACTTCATCTTCTTCTTTCATTTTGTTGTTTGACATCTCGTTAACCTTTTGACCATTTGACCAAGTAGCAGACAAACCGAGTCGATGATATGGTAGACAACCACACAGACAAACCGCGTCGTCTTATATACACAAACCGAGTCCATGACAAACCGAGTTCATGAAAAATAGACAAACAGCATCTACAAACACCCACAAACCGCATGCTTGCAAGAAACACAAACCGAGTTCATGACAAACAGACAAACCGAGTACGTGACTGAATGGACAAACCGAGTCCAGGGTTAAACAGACAAACCGAGTCTGTGAGCCAATAGACAAACCGCGTCTTTGACCAGTCAAACCTGTCACTTTCATACTTTCCTTAAAATCCGGATCTGTGTTTTTCTCTTTCATAACAAACCGCATTCAAGAACAATATTCTTTGACACAAGCAGCATTCAAGAACATAGCTCATAAACCGAATCGTTAATCCACAAGTAAGCCACTATGAACATCACCTTTAGTCCACTAGAACGGATCAGTTGTGTGGCAACAACAGCAGAGCACTACGAATGGTGCCACAAACCAATCCCAGTCAAAATACCGCCGAATTTATAGACCAGATATTGGGCTTAACAAAAAATTGGACAACATCCAAAATAAAGTTTATTCGAATCAGCAGAGAAGCGTGAAGATAAACCCAAGATACCCACCTTGACATTATAATTTAACAACTAGAACAAAAGACCACTTGGACAATATTGACTTTCATGAAAATGTGTTCAATATTCTTAAAAACCGTGTTCGAACCAAGCATACAAGTTTTCACAAGAGTAGGTTTGAGCCAAAAGTAAAACCCAAATCAAGTAAAACTGTTTAACCAAGAAAAGTGTGATTCGAACAAGACATCACGTTTTATAACAAATCACCATATGACATACATCACCATATGGCCCAAGAAAACTATGGCCCAAGAAAAATGAAGAATAATATTCGAACATGAACACAAGCAGGTAGACACAAGATTTAAAAACATGAAAATCACAGATTAAATTCTACCGAACCTAACCATAGAGACCACACAATCAACCGAATCTAACCATGGCTCTTGATACCAATTGAAGGAAATAACCATATTGATTGTGTGGATCTATTCGGGTGGTCTTGGATCTTGAAAGATCAAGAAACCCATTTGAGTTAGTTTGTAGAGAGAAGTTTAGAGAGAGGTGGGAGACTCTTTGTGAAAACCTGTATAAATGAATTAAGTGTGTGAAGAGTTCCCACCCTTCCCTTGTGTGGGAAGGGTTATATATATAGTCCTAATATTTGTGCCCCTAGTGGGCTGTGGAGTGAGCTGACAGTGGGGAAAGCCCAGACCCACTCCACGAATATATATTACTACACTAATAATACTGATAATACTAATACTACTAAACAAATATATATAAGCCTACGAGCTATATAAATGCTAATTAGATGCTCGGGGTGACCGAACCTTCATATGAATATTTATATTCCTAACCCATCGTTTCGATTTTTTGCAGCCTACTTTACAGTCACATAAACGACGTAGGTTGTGTAGAAAAACCGATACTAAAAACACAGCCTTTAACGAAGTTATATCATCGAATGATGAACAGCCACAGGTATTTAAAGCACAAAAAAAAATGGAGTCCAAGGAGAACATAAAATGGTACGAATTAGTGTAGGATTGTCGTACTTTATTTTATCACGTTAATATCTTATAACTCACAATATGTCTTTATATTGTCTTCTTTTAATCCCATCAGGCTGATGAAGCAGTGAAGAGAGAAAACAATTACATTCATGGAGAAGATATAGTGGTATACATTAGCTGTACAATATCGTGGATCGTTTTTTTTTAATACATAAATATATTGTAACTTACAATTGGTTTTTATATTGTGTACTTTGAAACATACAAGTCTGATGATGCTGAACATATTATAATAAAAAGATCTAAAACATCACATCCAACAGACGGCATAAGACGCAGAAATTATATGTTGATTGATGATGATACAACTGATGAATCCGATAAGAACAAAAGCAGTTCAGAAGATGGAGTTTGGGTAAATATCAATGATCTTGATGAACCCTTTTATCCTATAAAAGAATATAAGCCCAGATACACCATCCCTGATGAACTTATCATTGAAGACTCTTCCACAGGTTGTTTGTTGAAAATAACTGTGTACTTATTTGTATTTGCGAATTGTTAAATATGTTTTAGATTAAAGGTTGTATTTTACTTAAATAATATTCTACCTGACATTTTCGCAGGGGATTCAAAATATACATCCATAGATGAGGATAATGAAGAAGATTATGAGGTTTATGACACGGAGGTTATCCCCAAATGTAGAATGGTTAATGATGACATGTGGGACGAGCTGCCTGATATTGACGGAAACATGCACAGTAAAAGTATTCAACACGTCAACATCGATGATGAAATGTCGACAATGGGATCAGACGAGTGTAATGTCAGTTTCGATTCTAATAATGATGATATAAGTGACTTTATTAACGACGGCTCCACTGATTATGAAACAACCGGCGATGATGAAATATGATGACACATACCAAGATTTTTCCATGGCTTATGTTTTTCAATTTTTTTTTTAAATTTAATATGTCTGGATCTATTGTTATTGGATGAATAATACTTTTTTATTACTAATATTTGTAACAATTATGGATGGTTTAATAAACACAATGTATTGTGTAAAAAACAAATAATACTCCATGTCTGCTAAATAATAACACATCCTAGCCCAAGAAATCCAGCCCATTAATAACCATTTCGAATCATCAAACCCTAGAACCTTTCATTGAAAAACTATATAATGGGTAAAAGGGTGACATCCATCGACAGAGATTTCTCCCATGGAATTGTCAAACCCTAGAACCTTTCAGGATAAAAACTCCTGTGTGTCTCACACTGATTCAAAGTGCGAGGATCAAACCGTTCGTGAAAAAAAAACAAGAGCCGCGACCAAAGATGGAAGATGGAGTAGATGATCAACACGTTAAAGAACCAAACGCTAAAGTGGATGATGCATTGAGATTTCTTGCATCAGTCTTTGAAGAAGGTGGACCTTCTCAAAGTAGTAAAGGTATCGCATATATGTTTCTTACTATTTTGTTAATAAATTTATGTTTTCGCATTAAGTTTATTAGTCTATGTACACTTGATTAGACAGGTGAATTAGACGAGTCCATTTTCCTCGACTGGCTGAAACTAAATGTTGGGGATCCTCAAAAGTCTCAAGAAGTTCTCGACACCGTTCAGTCAAAGGTTCTAAAAACAGAAGCTATGATTAACGAAGTGCGCGATATGGGTCACGAGATAGATGATGATTATTTTGTGGATTTAAACTTCTTCAGTGATGAAGATTGAGATCTCAGCATCGTATTTGAATTCCAGTTTAAATAATGTGCGAAGTAATTTGCTGTTTTGTGATTACAGACGTAGCCAAGGCCAAACATTGACGCAGGTAGGATTGTTTCTCCAACGGCCAGTGTTCTCACACGGGCAGCTTTATGTGGCAGTATCTCGAGTCAAAAGCAAGAAAGGTTTGAAGGTCCTTTGTTGTGACGAGGATGGGAAATACTCAAAGTCAACAACGAACGTTGTGTATAAAGAAGCGTTGTTTCGCATTTAAAAAGGTATTGTAATTATACAAATTAATAGTATCGACCGTTAATTAACATCGAATGTTTTTTTTTACATACAGTTTACATCTTATAAAAATTGTTAACGTGATTTCCTAAAATCTCCAACTCCTCTCATATATAAACTTTATACAAATTAACGGTGTCGACCGTTATTTGACATCGAATTTTTTTTTTTTTTTTTTTTTTTTTTTTTGCTTACAGCTTATGAATTAGACAATTAGATTTAAAAGGTCTTGACTAACCTTTTTAAAAAATGTGCAATAGCAGACATATATTTCCATTTAAACATCGTAATAACATCATCACAAAATAGAACAAGGCATAACCTGTTACAAAAAAGAAGCACTTTAACATTTTACAGAACAACCACCTGTTGAGTTATGGTTGTTAGAAGTGCTACTACGGTTATAATACCTTATACACACTACAGTCATATGCATTACTGATCTAAATTATGTTCGTAGACCTAAGTTTCATACATATACCTAGCAAAAGACCTAACCCACCCATGTATACCCACATGCGAACTATTCATAATAAAATTGTCTAGACAGGAGCAGACACAGTGTCGTGATACACTTAACAAACGTGGAAAACTGGAATTACATTTTGTTCACCTTCCACGACTTCCAAGACAGTGTCAACAAATCTGAACCTCAACATTTTCCCAGTCCTGAACCCACACATGTTTGCGAATGCCCTGAAATTCCCGGTGAGCTTCACTTGATGTTCCCTGTTTGTTCTTTTTGAATCATTTATCGTAGAAACCTTCACGAGAAACCTCTCATCATCGTGCACCAGAAACGCCTGTCTGTATGCCCAAGATAAATAAAATAAATTAAAAATATTACTATATATTCCTTAAATACTTACCACATGGTAGAATTCCAAGACAATTCCATTCAGTTCGACATAAAATACAGCGTTTTCATCATTGTGGTTGTATGTCCTTCCCATGTGCAAATGTGATGTGCTCTTTTGTCTGCAATTACATTTAATAACAACCCACACTTTGTTACAACACATGTATTCTATTTGAAACACATCATCAAACATTAAAGTATACAAACCTTTCATGGCATACAATGGTATTCCTCGACCAGGTAGCCTCAACAATGTTGGGTAAACAATCTCCGGGTATAAGCACGTGCCGTTATTACGAAAGAGCGCCAGATTCAATTTATTATCTCCTAGATTCGTGAATACCATCGGCTGACTTATGCCAATTTCCAAATCGTCAACAAGTCTTTCCCAACGTTTGCCAAACAACCTATTGGACCTTACAACACTGTTCGCATCCAATTTGACCCTTTCATGCCTCACCTTAGCCCTCAAACCGTTAGCATAAATTTTGAACTCATCTTTCCATATATCTTGCAAAAAATGGCCCCGTAGAATCTGAATTACCCAAATAGGAAAACCAAATCAGATAAGTAAATGAAGCAATAATTTCAGTATGAATTCTGATGAGGCGAAAAGTGTACCGCTTTTAAGGGGTCATTTAAGCCCGAAATCGTATTTATTTGATCAAATATTGCCCTAAATCGTTCCTTTTGTCATTTTAGGTACTTTTGAGGAGAAATCTGGAAAAGGAGGCATTTTGGACGTTTTTGGAGCATAAAAGTGAAGAAAACGGCAAAGTCTCAAAATTGTGCTGAAAGTCACCTTTGACGGCGTCAACATTAACTCCAGACGGCGTCATGCCTTGGCAAGAAAAGTTGGATGTGAAATTTACTCATGACGGGCCAGTGAGTTTGCATGAGAATTCTGACGGCGTCACGCTTTAACTAAATCAAGGGCGTCACGGCTTAAATCATAAGGGGACGGCGTCACGTTATAGGTCCGACGGCGTCAAGCCTTGATAAGCCAGAATGGATTTTTGAAGAGCTAAAGAGGGACGGCGTCAAGATGGTCATCCGGGAACCCTAAGAGCGGCGAGGTGACGGCGTCACAATGCATAAGGTGACGCCGTCAGATGTCAAAGTCTATATATAGTTTTCTAATTTTTTGTCATTAAGAGAGAGCTTAGTGTGTGGAATTTTGGGATAAAACCCTAAGACGATTTTAGCTACTTTTTGAGGGCTTTTTGCCTTGAGATCTTCCATGTTTCATTGAAAGATAAGTTATCAATTAATCATTCAATATGTCTATGTGTTGTTTGATTCTATCTTATGCTTGTCTTTTGTTTAACATGTTAGGCTAATTTTATCTTGTGTTTGCTTAGATCTAATGAAACCTAGCTATTGATTATTGGTTGTTAGTGTGTTATTAGTTGTATTGGATGATTGTTTATCTATGTTAGGCTTAAGAAAACTGGCTAACTTCCTATTCGGTAACTTGCTTGAACGTCTTAAGAAACATGAACCAAACGCGTACTAAAGGTTTTTATGGTTGTATTTAATGCACAAGCGAATTCTAGTGATCCCATGTTAGGAGCTTCCTAGCCGGCTCGACATAGGAGTGAAGTAGGAGCTTGTAGAGTTTGGGGAAGTAAGTACGCCACCCCACGAATGGTATTAAGGAATACACCCGTCATCCACGCGACTAATACACACTAATTAACCGGTAAAAGATAGTTAGGGAGTAAGAAAATCTAAGTAAACACATTTCTCTACACATAAGTTTCTCACCACTTTTCATTTTTTGTTATTTTATTTTATTTGCATTTGTAGTAATTTGGGTTAGTTGACTAGCAACTAATTCCGCCCACTCCTTCAAAACCCGAGATTTTACTTGCTTTCATAAAATTATAAAAACATAAAAAGAATCTTCCTCAACCCTTAGACCTAATTAGAGTAGCCTTTCACACCTAACGAACACTATTCCCTGTGGAGAACGATCAATCCCCCGTACTTACCACTACACTATACTACATCGGTCAGGTACACTGCCTGGTGGGGTTGTAAGCCTCTTGAGATCCCTCGAGAGGTAAAACCTGTTGTAAGGTTGCAAAACCCACGCATCAAGTTTTTGGCGCCGCTGCCGGGGAATAGTTATTGTTTAGGTTGAATTTTTATTTCTATTAGGTCTACTCACTAGATTCCTTTCTAGTGAGATTTTTATTTTATTTTTCTAGGTTTTCTTTAGTCTATCTATTTTCTTCGTGTCTTTGTTCGTAACCATTACCGTCCGACATCATGGAAGATGGTAATATCCTTAACCCACACAACCCACCACCACAACAACCACCACCACCTCCTAGAGCCCGTACTTTAGGAGAGTATTCCCGTCCTAGCCACCATGGCTATCGAAATACCATTGAGCTCACTCAAGGAGCCAATATCACACCCTTGCGATCCGACACCATCCGGTTGGTGCAAAGCGGATGCGCATTCCATGGACTTCGTTCTGAAGATCCTAATCAACATCTCAAGGACTTTCTTAAAATCGTTGATTCTATAGACCTTGATGTTGCCACTCGAGAGACGACCCGATTGCGTCTCTTCCAATTCTCTCTGCGGGACCAAGCTAGTCAGTGGCTAGAACGTCAACCCGCAGGATCCATCACCTCTTGGGATGATCTCACCACTCGTTTCCTTGCTCAGTTTTTCCCACCGGGAAGAACTACCAAGCTAAGGAATGATATCTTGATGTTCCAACAACGTCAAGGCGAAACTCTCTATGAGGCATGGACTCGATTCAAGGACTTACTCCAAAAAGTCCCTCACCATGGCATAGAACTTTGGCTCCAAGTCCAAATCTTCTATGACCATATCAATCTCTCCACGAGGCAAACCATTGACCAATCGGCCGGTGGCAAGCTACGTGATCTAAGTGCGGAACAATCATGGGCTCTCCTGGAGGATCTTGCTCTTTATGACAACGAAAGTTGGAGTGATCCCCGTGATTTGAATAAAACGGTCAAGGCAATATCTTTGCCTTTGAACAATTCAAGCACTTCCGACCGTAGGATCGTAGAACTTGAAGACCAAGTCAAGTTTCTCATGAAATCCTACGAGGCTCCTAAACCTTCAAGCCAAGTGAACAAAATCACTTCTTCATGTGAATTATGTAGTGGTCCCCACGACACTCGTGATTGCATGGAACTCCCCGAACAAGCTTTTGTGGACTACGCATCCTCGCGTACCGACGGAGCGGGAGACAAGTGGTACACTTTCAAGCCCGAGCCAAACCCTTATGGTGATTCATACAACCCCTCATGGAAAAATCACCCGAACCTTAGGTGGAAACAAAACCAAAACTCACAACAAATCAATTCTTCCAACCCACCTAATCGTTTCCAATCAAGCGGTTCCAACTCGAACCGTACTTTCAACAACAATCCTTCCGGCAATGGTAGTACCAATAACTTTGAAGGATTGATGTCTCAATTTATGGCATCTCAAGAAGCTCGGATAGCTAGATTCGAGACCGAATTCAATCAACAACAAACTGAGATGACCAATAAAATTGACAACTTGTTGAAAGCCCTCCATAACCAAGTGTTATCACCTCCACATAAGGACGCTAGGAACACAAATAGCGGACCCCAAGTAAAAGACCCCTCTTCATCCAAACACGTCCACTTTGTCAACATTGTCACTATTAAACAAATTGATAGGAATGAGGATAATAGTGAACCTAAGGATGAGGATAGGAAAGTCGAGGTTGATAAGGAAGTTAGGACAAGTGTGATTGAAGAAGTAGATGATGATGAGGACTACTTCAATAGGCTACCCACTAAGGAAGAGCGCGCATATCATACAAACTTATTCGATGACCCCGAAACACCATACTTCCAAGGTAAACCAATCATTGAAATAGGCGACCCTTCTAATCTCAACATACCATGCAACATCGGACATCTACATGTGTGGAAAGCTTACATCGACCTTAGATCGCCCATAAACATCATGACTAGAGCCCACTACAACTTGATAATGAAAAATCAACTTGGGTATAGGATGTTCCCTGACAAGGGTTGGATGAGTAACTTCACGGGAAGAGTTAAGGGATTACCGGTTTATGTAGGAAACTTCACCTATGTCACCGAATTTGTAATTGTAGAAGATATCCGTCCAATAGTCGATGCATCCTTGACTCAAGTGGTTTTTGGAAAACCATTTGTTGAGGTCTCTAGAATGACTTATGAACCTTCCTTAGGGATAGTTAGATTTAAGGATGAGACCGATGAAGTAAGCTACCAAATGCCATATAAGATAGAACAATTCCAACACTTGTCAAATGTTGAGAAGGAGCTTAAACAAGCGGTCTACTATAGGAATGATATGGATAGAAGTAAAGGAGTAGACTATGTTATGGAAAGGATATTCGGTTTCTATAAGGATTGTTTGAAATTAGGACCGGAATATAAAACCGGGAAGGAGAATGGCCTAGGAACCGTGACCGATGATGGAGTCACGTAATGTACGTGACTTTGAGTCTAGCTACAAGACTCGTTAATAAAGAAAAGCGCTTCTTGGGAGGCAACCCAATCTTTATTTGTTTTATTTGCTTTGTGTGTTTATTTATTTGTTTGTTTGTTTTTATTTGTTTCGTATGTGTGTTTAATTTTTATTCTTATTGATTCATGTTCAAAACTAATTTGTGAAAATGCTTTATGTTGTTTTTAACTTCGTCTTAACTACATATAAAGGTATTTTGCAAAAGATAAGTGTAAGGGAAAGTCAAATCGGTTTATTAGAACACAAATTAACATGAATCGTAATAATATTAAATTAACATACATATTCGTATTTGTTTGAGTCAAATGCTTGTATCGAGTCATAATGATGTTTTGCAGGATTTCCAGGAAGTAAGTTAAAGGTTTTTCCAGAAATTTTCCGGAAACTTAAAACGAAAATTTTTGTCAGGTCATTTCTGACGGCGTCAGGGGTTATAACCTGACGGCGTCAGATTTAATTTCCAGAAATTTTTGAAAATTTTGTTTTCATAAAAAGTTTTTATTAAAATCTCCAACTTATAATCTCCAGGAATCTGCAAAGTTATCATTCCACAAGCATTATATCCTTATATATAGATTTTATCCCGCCGATGTTATGCAGGTTTTCGTGTTTGTTTTCTCAGGTTCAACAGGTTATTTTGGACAAGGAAATGTTTTGAATCAAGCTTATGGCGATGCATTAGTCATGGAGCTTCAACATTCTCTTTGGAGGAAGATTTAACCGTGTAAATTCATTATCCAACGAGCGAATCAGGGGAGTATTTGATTTCATTCTTTTACTTTATTCTTTTACATCTTGTTATTTGAACATTGGGGACAATGTTCATCTTAAGTGTAAGGGGAGGGTAAAAGTACGATTTTAGAGAATACAATTGCGCTTGATTTTTGTCTGTTTAATAGTAGATGTGTAATAAAACTGAGAGAAATACTTGTTAAGGTAATTTTAGTGCCAAATTTAAAATTTTTTACAACATATAGGAGTGAAACTTTGATCCTAATGAGCGTCTCACGGATAGGAGTTATATGACTAGCACAAAAACCGTACCACTAAAAAATTTTTCCACCCCCAAATATGTGAGGTTCACCCCTAGAATTGGTAGGAAAAGCATTTATGCTATGATGTGTGTACCGGTAGCACTTAGATTCTAGAACTTGCGTTAGGACCATTCCAAGGCCACAAGTGAGACTACATTCGTGTAGTTAGATTTACTACATGATAAGAGGCATTAGGACTAACCCATTGTTTTACACCTGTGTTTTTTGTTATAATTACATTGGCTACATTGGTCAAGTAATTCTCCCACACCCTTTGCGTTGTACTCATTTTTAGTACACGATACCCCTAGTACACCCCTCAGAGCCTATCTTTTCGTTTCGACCTTTAAGCATTTTACTTGAAGGAAGAATTTGTTACACCCCACTTAAATGTACACCCAAATCGCCTTAGCCTACCTTGTATGCACTCATCTTTAGTGCATTATTGTGACAACATTTGTTTAAACCCAAGTTAATTATCTAGTTGATTGCATGGTTGCTAAGTCGAGTCATATCCTTGTACATATTGTTTTGGGACGATTGGGACTCGTGGGTAAAGTACTAGTGTAATGGAGTAATGGGGAAGAACATCATTTATTACCCCCATATGTGCTAAATGTTTTAAAAGTACTCCAAGTTTTTCAATTATCTTAATTCGAGTCATTAGAATAGTTATTTGTAAAGTTATGTAAAAGTTCAAGTGTAAGGGGATGCAACGCCCCTATGATGTATTATTTTGGATGGTAGGGCAAGAGTGTATGCAAAAAAAAAAAAAAAAAAAAAAAAAAAAAAAAAAAAAAAAAAAATACAAAAAAAATGAGAAAAAAAAAAAGAAAAATAGAAAAAAACATACGGACTACCATCCCGTTTCATTTTATGTTTATTTTATGTTTATGTTTTGTTATTTTCTTTCATTAGCTTAAGATCGAGTCTAGTCTTGGCTTAGCAACGTTGTATAGTACATGTAATTGATCAAGATCTTTAACTCGCCACCAGTAAAATATCCTTTATCCAACAAAACCGTGTTTTCATTTTCCCTACACCTAACGTTATAACCCATTTAAAAGCCCTCTTTGATAGTTTATCTTAGGTGCTTACGCCTAGTGGAGGAGGTTTTCGATCCTTTCCCAAGCCTATGGTAATCTATTTGCTATGACAGGTAGTGAGAGATATTATCCGTTTTCATTTATGAGATTTATTTTGATGACACTTGAGAGATGTGAGTATCTAAACACTACTTGTGAGGTGCTAGTTTGTAATCTCCGTGCTTATTATGATTAAAGTGGAACGAATAATTGTTGTAATTACTTTTATATTAGCATTAAATGACCCCTAACTTGTATTTTGATTAGAATAAAAGCGCATTTGCTTGAGGACAAGCAAATCTCAAGTGTAAGGGTATTTGATGAGGCGAAAAGTGTACCGCTTTTAAGGGGTCATTTAAGCCCGAAATCGTATTTATTTGATCAAATATTGCCCTAAATCGTTCCTTTTGTCATTTTAGGTACTTTTGAGGAGAAATCTGGAAAAGGAGGCATTTTGGACGTTTTTGGAGCATAAAAGTGAAGAAAACGGCAAAGTCTCAAAATTGTGCTGAAAGTCACCTTTGACGGCGTCAACATTAACTCCAGACGGCGTCATGCCTTGGCAAGAAAAGTTGGATGTGAAATTTACTCATGACGGGCCAGTGAGTTTGCATGAGAATTCTGACGGCGTCACGCTTTAACTAAATCAAGGGCGTCACGGCTTAAATCATAAGGGGACGGCGTCACGTTATAGGTCCGACGGCGTCAAGCCTTGATAAGCCAGAATGGATTTTTGAAGAGCTAAAGAGGGACGGCGTCAAGATGGTCATCCGGGAACCCTAAGAGCGGCGAGGTGACGGCGTCACAATGCATAAGGTGACGCCGTCAGATGTCAAAGTCTATATATAGTTTTCTAATTTTTTGTCATTAAGAGAGAGCTTAGTGTGTGGAATTTTGGGATAAAACCCTAAGACGATTTTAGCTACTTTTTGAGGGCTTTTTGCCTTGAGATCTTCCATGTTTCATTGAAAGATAAGTTATCAATTAATCATTCAATATGTCTATGTGTTGTTTGATTCTATCTTATGCTTGTCTTTTGTTTAACATGTTAGGCTAATTTTATCTTGTGTTTGCTTAGATCTAATGAAACCTAGCTATTGATTATTGGTTGTTAGTGTGTTATTAGTTGTATTGGATGATTGTTTATCTATGTTAGGCTTAAGAAAACTGGCTAACTTCCTATTCGGTAACTTGCTTGAACGTCTTAAGAAACATTAACCAAACGCGTACTAAAGGTTTTTATGGTTGTATTTAATGCACAAGCGAATTCTAGTGATCCCATGTTAGGAGCTTCCTAGCCGGCTCGACATAGGAGTGAAGTAGGAGCTTGTAGAGTTTGGGGAAGTAAGTACGCCACCCCACGAATGGTATTAAGGAATACACCCGTCATCCACGCGACTAATACACACTAATTAACCGGTAAAAGATAGTTAGGGAGTAAGGAAATCTAAGTAAACACATTTCTCTACACATAAGTTTCTCACCACTTTTCATTTTTTGTTATTTTATTTTATTTGCATTTGTAGTAATTTGGGTTAGTTGACTAGCAACTAATTCCGCCCACTCCTTCAAAACCCGAGATTTTACTTGCTTTCATAAAATTATAAAAACATAAAAAGAATCTTCCTCAACCCTTAGACCTAATTAGAGTAGCCTTTCACACCTAACGAACACTATTCCCTGTGGAGAACGATCAATCCCCCGTACTTACCACTACACTATACTACATCGGTCAGGTACACTGCCTGGTGGGGTTGTAAGCCTCTTGAGATCCCTCGAGAGGTAAAACCTGTTGTAAGGTTGCAAAACCCACGCATCATTTCAGTATGAATTCAAACGAGGATCACAGTCAATTTTTTAAATGTGGTCAACACTACGGCTCATTATAGATTACTTTATTATAAATTACCTAACTTTGTAACCAGCTATATATTATAAATTACCTTACTCTGTGACCAGCGATATTGTACTTATTTTAGTTAAATGTTAACTCATAATGTGTAAAAATCTACACAAATCCAACCTATATGTAAAGGACAAAGTGTAAAACATTCATACCTGCCCTCCAACCATAAACCTGACCAAACACCTCACAACTCTACGCCCCACAACATGTCTGTCGTAGCCGGGACCTTCACTACCATCCTCATTATACCCGGTGACGTAGAAGGTGTCTAACCCCTCCTTCACAAAGTGCAATCTTTTAACTGATGGTGGCAAATTATCGTTAACAAACCTTCCCCACTCATGTCCATAAACCTGAATTTCACCTTCAACAAGCTTAATTAAACATACATATTTGCACCTGTTATTGCCATTAACGAAAATATACTCCTCATTATCGTAAAATCTCTCCTTAAACACGCTAGGCAACAGCTATAAAACAAAAAATGTTTCAATAAGCTATACACTTATAATCCTTTGTTACTAAAAAAAGGGAACATCATCAGGTGAAAAATCTATGGTCACATGTATATACGAATGTAAACCTGATATTCTGGGTTAGTTCCCATATTAAAACGGCACAAGAATTGCTGGTCCATCTTGGTTCTTTCAATCCTGAAGAATCAATGCAGTGATCCTAATACAATTGAAATCGATATTACAACAAACATAAACACGTTGTATAACCATGTCGAATTCAATTAACAAATCACGTCAAAATTATCCATTCAAATATCATACACATTAAAGATCGAAATACATCAAACCCCTTTATGAATCACAGTGTAGTGCCTTACATGAATTTTTAAAGGTTTACACCCACTTCAAAGGATCCACAGCCGCATTTCATGTAAAAAAAAAAAAGGATCGTACATGATCAACCACTAAACTATCTCTCACCTTAGTCCTCTTACTTCAAAATCAACATAAATAGCAGCCATAACAAACCCCAACAAATTTCAATCCTTACAGCACAGCTTTCAAACCTTACAAGTTATAACCACCTTACAACACAGCTTTCAAACCTTACAGTCGAAATCGACATTACATCAAACATGAAGACGTTGTACAACCATGTCGAATTCAATAACCAAATCACATCAAAATTATCCACTCAAATATCATGCACATTCAAGTTCAAAATACATCAAACCCCTTTATGAATCATAGTGTAGTGCCTCAAATGAATTTTTAAAGGTTTACACCCACTTCAAAAGATCCACAACCGCATTTCATGTAAAAACTATCTCCCACATTAGTCCGCTTACTTCAAAGTCAACATAAATAGCAGCCATTACGAACCCCAAGGATTAAAATCATTCAAAACAACTAAAAATTACCTTGATCCATAGTAACTCATAACGGACTTCAATTACCTCCTTACTCTGTCTGGATCTCTTTCTATTTCCTTTCTTCTAATTCCCTCGGTTCTTCTTCACACGAGCATGAAGCATTTTGTAAAATATCTCTATCTTAAAACATACTTGTCTTTATAAGCTCAAACCACTCTTTTACTAAGTATGGTATTGCAACTAACTTTTCAATAGTTAGAACCACTACCATGACTAGCAAAACATTGGTATTAGTTAATAAAAGCGAACATGCTTAAGTTGGAGACGGTTATGTGCTTCTTCTATAAAAGAAGATAAAGTGCTTCATATTCGTGTGAGCAAGAAAGGAGAAAATAGTGGCGTTCCAAAAAAACAAACGGAAACAAAACTTGCTGAGCTGTGGTTCATCAAAAGCTTACAGTCCTACGAAACTCGCAAAAGCTTACGATCCCCGTGTTCTAAACAATGGCAGCCTATGACAGTCAACAAATGCAGTATCAAGAATAACAACTATCAACATACTAATAACTAACTTAGGAAACAGCAACGCCATAGCAGGTTTCATCAAGATCAAACAAAATACACCTACTTACCAACTATGTTTTCTCATATCCTGTTTCTAAAAAACTAATACTTTTCATCAAGATCCAACAAAAAACACCTACTTACCAACTCCTAAAAAATTAATACATAAAATGGTAAATCAAATTAATCAGAACATACTAGCAAACACACACAAAAAACGTGCAGCCACAAATTTTTAACTTAAATATACACTTAAATAAAATATAATTAGACCATCAGACGGTTTGGGGTTTCATCTTTTCAATAAGCAAACCATGTAACAGAGATTAAGAAAACGTCGACAAAATTATAAGATCAATATTGTATCGCTCACCTTTTGTTTGTCCGGGTGAAAATATTTTGATTACTCGAGATCTGTTATTTTCGATAATGTAATGATACTTAATTTGAAGAAACTAGAAGCAATTATGACTGATAAGATGAAAAGACGGTATAGGTTAGCTCTAGGCATCACTTAGTAGTGAGTATATTAGTAATGAGTATGCTACACCACTTGCATGTTCTTCAAACATCTTTTTCATAATATTTTGCAAAGTGAAGGTAATGCCATAACCAAAAAAAATAAATAAATAAATAAATAAAATTATCCAAGGTCAAAATACACTTGCATAATCCAGTTCGTGGATGCAGTTTCTTAATATCATAACTAAAATTATATGTTCAAAATTGTAGTCTCACATTTTCTTTATCAGGATACCCATTTTTAAATCAACTATAGTTTGGCCTATTAAATTTAATTACAATGGTTATTGCCTTGAAAATATTAAATTAAAGGTGGATACATGAAAAGACCATGTACGGGTTCACTAAAACCTTTGAGTATTAATGACTAGCATAAACTATATTCATCGTGACATACATAATTTTCAACAAACAAATAGCCTCAAAATTAAAACCGTATGCATCAAACCATTTTCAGAAGTTATTATGATACAATAAATGTATTTTCATAAAGAAATCAAATATCGATTGCTCCACCCTCTCAATTAACTACTAACTAACGCAACTATATAAATTAACTGCAAACTTATCGTAACACATACTTATTCGCAAACCATATGTGGTTAGCAGTGTCTAACCCCTGCACAATCAGTTAATGTGAAGTCTTAGTATTTCATTTTTCATATTAGAGACAATTTGGTATCAATTGATACAAGCTATTAATGTTGAGGTTGGAGACAGTTGTGTGCTTCTTGCGCAAAGGAAAATAAAATGCTTCATATTCGTGCGAATAGTGAAATATCATATATAATTTGCTCTATTGCATTGTATTTCATATAACAAACTTACAACATAACGTTAAATTAACTAAAACCATCCAAATTATAATTAAAAGCCATGCCCGCCTATTGGGCGGGCTTTGAAGTCTAGTGTGTGTATATATATATATATATATATATATATATATATATATATATATATATATATATATATATTATATATATATATATATATATATATATCAATCGATACATATAACCACACTTACACACAAGACTTTCTTAATATCTAAACACAAGATTTCCTATCAAATTTGATTCTCTAGATTTCAAATCTCACATTCCCTGACAAAATCTAATTTGATAAATCCTCCTTGATTCAAAAATAGATTTCGACATACACAAGTTCATATAAATCGACACACACATATAATTTACTTACACTTCCACATGTTGCTTACACAATATGGACTTTCTTACCATGAAATATTCCTTTTGTTCCCTTGCAAATCACAATGAATCGAATGAAGCTTTAAAATCAATTGCAACTTGTAAATTTAAGTAGTATATATCGATATTATATACATACACATACACATTTCACTTACAAATAATTTCCTTTTCACACTTAAGAAAATATCACTCATTTCAATTCCTTTTTGTTCACTGTCGAAAGTCCAAGGAAGAACATAACCATTTTCAATTCCATTCTAGTCGATTTCCAAGTGAAGAGTTCTTTTTCGAAGCAATTGTTTATAGCATATCGAGTTGTATGGATTTCTAGCTCGTTTTTCACGTTAACTCTCCACCATTTTGGTGTAGTAAGTCTCTCTAACTCATTTCCAATCCGTCTCATCACTTTATATACCATCATACATCGTATATTATATGTTTCGATCGTATATTATCTCCTTTTTATTTTTACGTATCACTATTATTTATTTCTAGTAAAACTTGTTTGCCTCCTTTATGGAAGGCTAGGAAACATGTTTTCACACTCACACGACATCTACATAATCATTTACAAGCATTACAAACACCCTTTAGAATAGTACATCACACGTATAAAAACTTGCAAAATAAATCTAAGTCTTTTTAGTAAATAAAAATGGCCACTGTCGACTTAAAATGACCTTGTAAAAACTAATCCAAACACACGACATAACAATATTATTACATGACTCAATTCTTCATACACCCAACTAACAAGTTCGTGTTTGGAGTTTCCCAATTCGAGCCCTCGAAAACCCTTAAAAATGGCCAAATCTAAGCTACATAAAAACTGCCAAAACCTTCTAAAAATTGCGACATGGACTTATTAGCCCAATAAGCTGATTTTAAGCTATCCGTATAAGCTGGTCCAACAAGCTCTTTTGTATTATTTTTAGGACATTAAAATAAGCCCATTTGTCTTCAAACCCCCCGGCTGTAAAAACCTTAACGGGCCTTTAATTTGGCTCGTTAAGCCCAATATCTTAAAAATAAGAACTCCGGCCTAATAAGCAGTTCCATTAGACTTAAATAAGCTTTATAAAAATATATAAACTTTCAGAAATCTTTTCCTACTTTTTTTGTGATTTTTGGACTAAATTTGCAAAACAATTCAACCTTAGGGACTAAAACTGCCAACTTCACCAAACTATGGCCAAAACTGTAAAACCAGTAAACTAAGGGTAGAAAATGATAAAAACAGTAAGTTGGAGGTTAGAATGTAAAGTTGGACCCTTTTTGGACTAAAAGTATAACCGAGGACTAACGGCGCAACGCTAACCCCGTTAGGTTAGAAAATGTAAAAACTATAAAAGATCAAGTACCAACAGAAACTTTATCTCATTTTCATTACCATTTCATATTTTACACTTTCCAACTCGATCACGTGCATTCTTACGTTTCGTAGATATATATAACGCGTTACGTTATATTTTTATATAACGAATATTAAACGATTTAACTTAACGTTTCGTTTCACCATTTTCAAGAAAACGATATTATTGGATTTAAATGACATAAAAAGAAGATAATATTATATATAACATTATTTTTGAACTTTAGGCATTTTAAGCATATCACACACTCACTTCAGCGATCAAATCGTTATTCGTTACTTACTTTCACACTCGTTATTCTTATCAAGTCAAATTCTCTGACTTCCCTATTTATTCAGGTCGTGTGTTGAGGCCGTTTCCATAATCTTACCCGTAACCTTACTTGATTTCATATTCCACCTTGCCAGTTACGCACAAGGTGAGTCGTAGCCCCACTTTTACTCGTTTAATTTCTTTATAAACTCTTTGGGGGAGATACATGCTCAACTACTTGTTTACTTGGAATGTTGTACTTAAATGATAAAGTACCCTGTTAGTTATTGAGACATAATACTTGTTTCTACTTACAAAAGTAATTCACACCTTTACGAATCACTGTGAATTTACATACCACTTTTATATGCTATTTCCAAACTCCAATGGAAATACATGCTAGAAATAGAACACCCGTATCCAATGTATACCACACACCTACCTAATATTGCCTAAGCTTACTGTTATGCCAGAAAGCCCCTCAATCATTAACCATTAATAACCTACAGTGAACGCGAATATAGTGGACAGCTTCGAAACCTGTTGGAGGCTGACTGCCTGTTCCATTAATACTTGACGGATAGCCTTAGACGCTAGTCGTATTAGTCGCAATGCATTATATTTGAATTAAATAGGAAGAAGGAAATCTCCCATTACCCGAGGGCCATAACTCATGCCATCAATTTGGATTGTTTCCCCCCACCGTTTTACGATACTCTTTAACATTTGCGTGTCATGAGGCTTAGGTTAATATTTATAAGAATATATATATTTATATATATCTAGATACAGCTGTATTAGTACTACTTTAGACTACGATTGTAAATCTCATGCAATTGCCACCACAACCACCCCAGATTAGGATTATTATTCCCCTAGAATCCTACACCTGTGTTTAACTGATTCTATATATGATTTACTTATGGTTTTTACCCAACGCAAATTACTACTTATTTCAATAGATACTGATATTTATTTCAACCACCACCGCACACACCTTTGAAATTATTGAAATAAATTGTTTATTATTAAACTCTATGAACTCACCAACCTTTGTATTGACACTTTTAAGCATGTTTATCTCAGGTAATTAACGGAGCAGGACAAGGCACGGAGCGGGCATTTTAACTCTGATAAATTACGTGGTGTAAAATAAAATATGTCATTCTTTTCAAACTACTATACCCTTTCATGGGATTTTACAAATCTGATATTTCACCTTTTGTAACGGAATTATTACTTGAATGACAAACAACTTTCAAAACATCTCATTTGAGCCGTTTTCTATGATTATGACTTCGATCATCCCCGTAATACCCCAATTAGTCTTCCCCTGTTATCTCGTAAATTAGGGGGTGTTACACTCCACCCTCATGGCAAACGAGTTTGCTGTTTAACTGCTATAGTTGGAGGGTCCTACTTCTACCGTTTGTGTTATCTTCACACGTGGCATGTTATTTGTGGGTGTGGTGGGACCCTTGGCGAGTCAGTTTGTGATGAACATGGGTTTTATACATGGATGAGGCGCATGTTATGCTTATTTGACAGGGTGTAGCTAGGAGGATGACCACGCGTACGTGGTTGAGTGGTTTCGACATTGGTTTGGTGGTCGCGACAACCATACATAAAACAAGGAAAGAGTGGTTCATGTGAGAGTCTTGTAAGTGTATTGTGAAGTATATTTGTGTTTAAATGCAGTATGTTTGTGTGTTAGGTTTGATGTTAATAATTACGGAATTTAGTGGTTGATTTGGTTGTGAGAGTGAAACCTGATATAGCACCTGACAACACCAACGACCACACTTGATTGCTTCCGGTCTTAAAGTAACGTGTGGTAACATCAATTTTCAAGAAAACAACAAAAATCACGTTTTAACCGCTCTTACAACAGTGAAACCTAAACATATTAAAATAGTCTCAAAACACACACTCATTAATTTTAGTGTTGTCACACCAACACCGAACTTTTTACGCTAGACGCAAGATGGTATAACGCCAACGTTATGGCGGCGGCAACAACGTTGTTGCAACATTGGGGTAACAACGACGTTGCACTATGCCCTCAAATTTCATTTAATTACATAGAGTTACTATTCTCTAATGGGATTTTGAGATAATTTCATTTTACTATTAATACAGTAAATTTTACATGATTAGCTAGGAAAATCATGCTAGTAAACCTATAACTATTGCTCCGTATTTGTCTATTTCTGATTAAAAGAAATTTGCGAGATTGCCAGCATTTGAATTAACTTTGATCACTTTCAATGAGTCCATTTTTATTTTAGGGTGTGTTTGTTTTTTTAAGATGTTTTGGGTCTAAATCTGACTACCACATCTTACTAGTAAGATGTGGCTATAAAGTCTGAATTTGAATGAAATAATGTTGCTTGTTTTTTGTGTAATCGTCTGAATGAGTTTAATTTTTTTTTTTTTTTTTTTTTTTTTTTTTTTTAAAGTTATACCATAGCAATACAATAAATAACTAGCTTGTGTAAATATGAAACAAAATTTTTTATCATAAATATAACATAGTTAATAAACAATTAAATATATTATATATTAACAAAAGTCTTCAATCTCTTATTAGGTAAGAGGAAGTAAGAAAAATCTCTCATCTCTTATTGAATAAGATGTTATAAGTCTGACCGGGTCTTACTCAAAAAAAAAAAAAACAAATAAAATAAATGTCTAACCACCTCTGACTTAGTAAGAGTAAGAGGCTAGTAAGACATTTTTTCAAAAAACAAACGCACCGTTAGTGTCCCACTGAAAGGTAACTCAAATGACTATTCTTATGTAAATGGTTCGAGAATGACACATTCACTTCAACAATGTGTACTTCAGTTCAGTTAATTGTTCTCCAACTCTATAGGATTTGAGTTGTTTAACATCCATCTTTCAAAATATACATGGTTGTTACAATAACTGAGTATGCACATGCATATGTATAATGACCTTGTTTATCATTAGATTAGATGCGCTTTTTCGTGGAAAATCTATGCCGAACATTGACAAAACTATCGTTTGTACTATGTACAATAAGACAAAGCCTAATAGTGTGCAAGAGCACGCGTTTAAGATGCCACATAGGCAAAGAGAACGCATCATCTTTATTGTGAACCACATGGAGCACTTGTCTTCAAGCAATAAAAAAGAAGACTCGGTCTTGTGGACGACCGAATCCAGAGTGTGTGTTTGTTGTGTTTGTGTGTGTGTTTGTGGGATATATATGCATTTAATTGGCTTTTTTTTTTTTTTTTTTTTATTATTATTTTTTTTTTTTTTTTTGAAGTTGGTTGTCCTATACAATAAAGACCTTATTTGGTTTTGAGGGCTTATTATGAAACTTTTCGGCTTAAATAAGTTTATTATGACATAATAAATTTATATACCCCGAAAAGTTTCAAAATAAACCACAAATGTAAGCTTATGAAACATAAGCCCAAAACCAAATAAGCCATAAGTCGGCTAAATAAGCCGAAACAAACACCCCCAAAGTTGTATTGAAATTTGTTGTAAAGAGATAAAGTTGATGTGACAGTGATAAATGCGATCATATGATCTCCGTATTACACTCGGTCTAACAAGCATAACTGGTGTTATTTATATGCTAGAAAAATACATGATCCAGCTTAAAATTCAATCCTTAATCATTTGAAATCGAAAAATCATCTTTTAGATTCCATATGGTGTGAAATATACTTGTTTCATTAAAAAAAAAATTTACGTACAATACCTCAAAGATATAATTATGCCTTTTTACAATATAAGAGCGCTAGGTACCCTGGTGCAATGGCTTCAAGCCATAGCAAAAAAAGTGATGCCACGTCAGCAAAAGTCTCTATGGCACCAGAAATCCTATGGCACCATATTCTGGCCATTACCGTTGGCACCAGAAAATGTGGTGCCGTTGTCTTTTTTTTTTTTTTTTTTTTTTTTTTTTTTTTTAACATAAAATAAAACATACACAATATTAAATAAAAAAATACACAATATTAACTAAAATGTGGTGCCGTCGTCTATTTTTTTTTTCACTTACATAATTTATTAGAGATATATAAAATTAAAATTAAAATTAAAACACATTAAATTAACTCAAATTTAATTTCATTAATATAAAACACATTACATAATTAAATAAGGACTAACAGTGTAAACAAAAAGGACTAATAGTGCAAGAAAAACATTAATAAGGACAAATAATGTAAATTTATAAAACAACAAGGTTTAAAGTGAATATATATATATATATATATATAGGGGAGGGTTAATGTGAGATCAAACTTAAAGTTGTAAAAATAAGATCTAGTCTAAATAACCACTAAAAACATTTATAAATAACCATATTATCAATAATACACAAAAAATAAAATAGTAATACGAATTAACAATTTAGCAACTAATAACCAACTGATACATGAGTTTGGATTAGTGATACACAATTATAAATTTACATGTCGAATCAAAGTGTATCACCTTAACCTGATACACATTACATGTCGAATCAAAGTGTATCACCTCGGTTTCGTCAATTTTAATAAGAAAACCATCGAAACTTTAACAATTTTAGTTGTAATTAATAAAAAAATTCATTTTATTTTAACGAGAGTATCACTTGTCAAATTTTAGTTGGATCTCATTTTTACAACTTTAAGTTTGATCTTATTTGATCTAGATTCTATATATATATATATATATATATATATATATATATATATTATATATATATATATATATATATATATATATATATATATATATATTATATATATATATATATTGAATATATATATATATATATATATAAAACAAACCCACCAAAAAAAAGTTCCCATTTTCTTCTTCTTCCATCGTCAAACCTGCAACACGAAAGAAAAAAAAAAATCTCAACACAAACACAACATACAAACAAAAACACAAACAAACCCAAAAAAAAAAAACACCACCACGGCGTGGTCTGGCCACCATGGCGCCACCCACGTAACCGTGCGCCGTTGAAAAAATTGGGCTGGTGGCCATGGCGCCACCCACCAGCTCTTGATACCTCCCACTCTAAGAATAAAGAAAATTGAATATTTTGTGTTTTTTGAGTTTTTTTAGGAAAGGAAAAGCAATTTGAGGGGAAAGGAAATTATATTTGAGAGGAAAACAGAAGTAATTTTTTAAAATAAAGGGAGGTGATATATCCACGGCACAATTTACTTCACCCACATAAAAATAATATCTTTTGACATTTATGCCCTTACAACCCTTTTCCTGTCTCTTTATATTATCATTTGGCCGCCATTATGGCATTAGCACCATTGTCTTCCTTCTTTTATTTCCCATCATCTGTGGTATTCTATGTCACCATAATCACCATCGCATGTCATCTCAATAAAAAATGGGGAAACAAATTGATTGAACAAATAATTGCCAACCAAGCTTTCGATGGTGATCAAAGGAATAATGGGGTGTTGAGATTGCGCCAAGCTTGTTCTTAACCTGAAAATAAGAAATACGAAGACACTACGTTAAGTGATTGCGCAGGGGTTGGACCCTGCGAACCACCTCCGGCGTGCGAGTAAGTATGTGTAATGGTAATATAGGTCGTAAATTGAGAGAGTGAAGTTAACTTACTTTGTTTTGGCCCGACTAAGCTATTTATAAGGGAGAAATAGGACATAGTGGGCGGTTGCACATTGTTCAGATATCATGGGGGCGTCCCATGGAAAGTGGTAACCGCTAGGGCTTTGTAGCCCACGATCTCTGTTTTGGCGGGAAAGCCAAGGGGAAGAGGAGACGTGGGTTTGACCAGGTCAGGATGGTCCTTCGTGCTAGTCCCTTCGTCAGGAATACCCCGAAGGGCTTAGGGCTTCGATTGGCGGATTCCCACATGGTAACCAGTTCGCAGGCGAATGGTTTTACGCCAATGAAACGTGTTAAGGAGATTAACCTGGGCCTCCGAAGAGAGGGCTTTCTACAGGCTCGAAGGGGAGTCCTTCGACCCGTTCGGAGGGTACATCATCAAGCCCCCCAGTCGAAAGTGATATATACGCACAAGTATAAATTGCATTCGACTCAAAAAACATGTCACACTCTATCCTTTCCGTCACAAATTCGAATGGAATAAGGATAAGTGTTTAACCAAAATATGCAATAAATGCGGATATTAAATAACTAACTACCACGCTATTAAATACAGCTGCCAAGATATCGGTATCTCTAAACTTCTTTTCAAAATTGAAAAAGCAGCTTTGAGTCCGTATATTACACGTGGACGGTCAGGGTAAACTTTCAATAGGGATACATAAACTCTTGCTCATCCCTACCTGATCATACTTTTATTTTGCGCCCAAAATACACATACACAGTACTGTGCTTTGTGCTTCTTCTGAGATTTAAGGTAATTACCCTCCCTCGTTCTTATTGATACAAATACAAGATGAGTATGGCGGCAAAAAGAACCATTAGGCAACAAAAGTGTACCTTATCAGAACAGGCTTTGGCGGATTTTTTTGAAAAATATCCCATACTTAAAAAGTATAAAGTGATACTCCCAAACGAAAACAAAATTATTTTTTATGCCCCCGCTGGGTATGTTGGGTTATATGTTCATGCTTTTATAGAATCCAACTTTAGGATTCCTATTCATCCACTAATCTTAGAATTTTTACAGTATTATCAAGTACATATTTCCAGGTTGAACCCATTTGGCTTAGCCAAACTAACCACCTACATTGTCGTATGCAAAGCTTATGGTTATGAGCCCACGCTTAACGTGCTTAGAGGCTTTATCAACCTTTGCCCTGGTGGTGATTGGTTAACCTTAGGTAAAAGAAGTGAACCTGATGTTCCCTGTTTAATAACAAAACCTTTTGCCAACATAAGAAAATGGAAAGGTCTGTTTTTCTATGTGCAAGATACTATCATACCTCCCAAATATCCAGCGTTGCTAGACAAAGACTTTCGTTTTGACGAGAAACGTTTTGATGATCCTTTGCCACACTTCGTAAGAAGCTATCCCCTCTACCAACGTCTTGAATGTCACCCATTTGATGTGCAAACGTTTCCTGAGCCGATACTGTTTATGGCGGGGATTATAGATCATTGGGAAGGCTCTCCATTGGAACCTGAGATAATCTGCAATGGGAAAAGTATGTATATACCTATTAAAATAAAGTAAATGACTTATCTGATGATATTTATCTCTTTTTTTTTTTTTTTTTTTCTGTAGGGATGGCATTCAGGAACTTCGTCGTGGCTCGTGGTATTAGAGAAGTTAGTTTTGTCCCTAAAGAGCCAGAAAATATAAGCTACGGAATAGGTTCTCCATCCATGTCAATTGAGAATGACAAGACTCCGCAGTTTGTGGAAACTGTTGCAGATTCCGATGATTCCCTTATCAAGGAATTTCAAACGAGGCTCGCAAGGTCCTCCGGTCTTTCAGATAAGAGAAGTAAGAAAGCAAAGGCTGCCATGTCTGTAAGGAACCCTCCGAAGAGGAAATTAGCCCTTCCTACCCCTCCAGCGAGAGTTGTGAAGCCCAAAGGATCACACTCTAAAACCTTTATACCCACTCCTCTAACGATTCCTGATGACCCTACTCCAAGTAAGCTAGCATCTTTCATGCGTATCAAATGTCATGCATCATATAACTTGTTTTCCTTTCTTTTTTAGGCCTTCCCGATGTTGTGGAACTTCCTAATGCACATGCCTATCGACAATTGGTTGACAAAATGACACCTACCAGTTGGAAAGGAGTCTTGGATAACATGTCTATTGAAGAGCTTTGCGACTTTCACTCCAAAAGTTACGCTAGGCAGGCTGTTTTGGATAATCATCTTAATTCGAGAACAAGGGAATTGATGCAAACGGTGTTGGATGTGAGGGTAAAAATGGATGATATCTTAGCTAAAGAAAAAGCTAGGGATCAGGAACATGATGAGTTGGAGGCTAAGTGTAAAGAAGTGATGGAGGACTTTGAGAAGAATCCCTTCGTACAAGATATGCGAGTCAAAATTGACAGACTCGAAGGTCAATTGAAAGAATCCCAAGCGAGGTGCAATAAATTGAAGGTTGAGGAGTCCAAAGTTTCCATTTATAGAGCCCAAATTGCCGCGCTCGAGTCTAAATGTACAAGCCTGGAGGTCGAAAGGTCTAGGCTGGCTGAGCAGGAGATTAACCTTTGTGATAAGATCAATGATCTTAGATCCCAACTTCAAATCTTGGAGAGAGACCGAGCTGAGGTAGTTTCGAGAGTTGTTCCTCATGTGGCGATGGAATTGTACCGTAGCGATGAGGTGGGGGAAGTTATTGGGAGACTTGTGAACGCAGCCATCTTCTACGGAACCTGCACCGCATTGGAAGAAATTGCCAAGACAAAGAAACCCGTTGTTTTGTCGGAGGTGTCTTACTATCGCCCCGATTCTGAGCAAGAGTTTAATGATGCTGGTGATGCGTTTACTTCAACAAAGTACCCTTATCTTGCCGAGGTAACCAAAGATCCATTGGCTCCAATAGAGGAGCTTTTGGCAAAGAAGCCTATGAAGATCCAACCTTCATCCTCAACAAGGAAATCCAACTCTGCTCAACCTTGAAATGATTCCCCAACATATTATTTGTTTGAGATAATTTATCTTTATTCCTGTTTGAACAATTTATCTTTCGTGTTACTGGGCTTCGACCCGTAACTTTAGACAATTGTCCTTTTTGTGATTATGATAGCTAAGACTGTACGTAGTCTTTGTTTATGCTAATTTAGTGGGATATGTCCCACTTTTATTGTCATGTTTATCTTCTCTTACGCTCATTTCAAGAGCGTACACATACAACCTAAGGTTATAACCTTATTGTGTGTATTTTGGACCAAGATTTTAAGCAATCGTATAATTTGACTGCGACAGAGGGTCGCGACCCACTCCGTCTTTATCCTTAAGTAGCAGAGGGCTTTTAATACCCTAAGACTTCATAGGAAAGTTAATGTGAATTATACTGGATGTTATTTATATACAAGGCGTGTGCCTTGCTACATCCTTCGACATTGAAACTTTTATACTACTTGGCTGGACAAATCATTGTTGTAAAGAACGAAACAAGAGATTTGAGGGAAATGCGTTATATCATTAATTAGGTAGGGAGGATTACATCATTTTAAGAAATGAATACTAAGACACCTACCATTAATGCTTCTTTCCCCAGATGAGAAGAATGCGTTACATGAAATTGTAAAAACAAACTGAGTGTTTTTTTTTTTGTAGTAAGTTTTAAATGTAGAACTTACGAAGGTTAGTACCGTTCCAAGTTCTATCCATGACTTCTCCTTTAAGCGTTGCGAGCTTGTACGCGCCGTTGCCATAGGCTTTCGATATAACGTAGGGTCCTTCCTATGTTGGCTGTAAAGCCCAAAATTTAAAAGTATGCAAAATGACCAAATTACCCCTGAAACTTTAAAATTTAATTAAAACATATATAAAGCACCAAATAAATTTCAAATCTCTGGTAATGAGCTACATATGAAATGAAATAATTTTGAGGCAACATTCTAACATTTTTGCATGTCCAAAAATTGTTATTTCACACAAATATATATACATATACCAAAAGTTATATAATTTAATTTATTTATAATTATAAAATTATTTAAAAAAGGAAATAAACTAAAAATTTAAAATTCTGATTCTTGCCAACCTTTGGACCGAATCTCCAGCCCATTTCCCCCCTAATTCCGGCCATTATCATTATTTAACTTATTTCTCCCCATTTTCCTTTTATTCTTATCCAAAACCCTAAAATAACAAACCAAAACTCTCTCTTATTCCATCCGAATTTCTGGAGGTATTTGGGTATTTTTCTGGTAATCATCAAGGTCTAAGGAGGCTGGGAAAAATAGGCTTTGGGTCGTAGGAAGCTTGGTTCGATCGTGGGAATTATTTTGTGTCGATTATCCATCCGAGGTACAAAAAATTACTACGCCTAATCCACACGTTCTAAATTCATTTTGGTATTTTTCTAATGTTATTTACATCATATATAACGCATATAAATTGTTGGAATCGAATCATGCAAGCTTAATTGATCATACGAATTTTAGATAACTAAAACCCTAATAAAATACAAATCGGGTCATGCGAATTTTATGGGTCATGTAAATAATTTTTCTGGGTTCTAATCTGATCATATCACTCTGGAAAAATGTTGGTTTGATTTGTTGAAGCTTAGATCGATCGTGGTATTTCTGTTTCTAATCGGGTTTTATAAAAAAGGAAAGAAAAAAATAAAAATAAAAACTAAGTCGAACGATTTAGGGTTGGGATTTTTAAGGTTAATTCTGACATATTAATTATGATTAAATGATGTTTTGATGATTGCATAATGATTTGATCAATTAGGGTTAGGGTTTGATAACTAAAATTGTTTACCGATTTGAAAATGAAATTAAAAGGGTATGTTTTGTAATTTATGAAACTTGGGGGATATTTTTGTAATGTATTTTAGACCAGGTACTATTCGTATAAAATATAATATGAGGGTCCTATGTGTAAAATTTGCAAGAAAAGATTTAATTTGTAATTTTGTTGTTCGAATTGAATTTAATTAAAGTAGAGGGACTAAAAGTGTAAATTCTAGAAACTTGATGTTATTCTGTGTAAATAATGTTATTAAGGGAGTAATGTGTAATTTTGAGTATTTATGGGCTTAATATGTAATTGTTAATAAATTATGGTTTAAGTTATAAGTTTTGTAAAGTTAAGGGACCAAATGTGTAATTTCTGAATTCTAAGGGATCTGATTCGTACTACATATAATTCTGAGGTTATGTTCTGTAATTTTGTAAAATAAGGTGCTTGTTTGGTAAATATGAATATTGTAGAGATTTAATTATGAATTATGTAAATATAGGGCTTGTTTCGTAAATTATATAATCAGAGGTGTATAACTTATAAATTGTGAAACATAAGGGATTAAAGTGTGATTCGGAATAATAGGTGAATTTAAATCAATAACTTGAAATATTTTCATGTTAGACCTTTGAATTTGGAATATTTGCAATTAAAACCCTAAACTATGAAAGTTTGTCATAAATAACCCTAAAGTTTAGTAACTTGATAAAATATACCTAAATTCCATAATAATCCTTAAATAAGGACTTAACCTAATCTGTAACATTAATATCTTGCTAAATGTGAAAATCTGTTAAATTTGGAAAGTTACTAAAAATAGTAAGTTACTTAAAATGGAAAGGTAAACTAAAAATGGTAATCTGAGTTAAAATCATTTGTAATTCCGTCTTATACTCCTTTAGGTGTAAAGAAGGAGGAGCCCTGATTCTGTTTCGTGTTTGTCTTGCTTATTTTGCTTTGCTAATAAGGTACAGATATTCTGCCCTTTTTCAGTAAGGGTGTTTTCTCTCCCTTCTTTCTGATTTAATCTTGTTCCATATTAGGATTCCCCATACCATTGCTATGTTCCCTTCTGTTTGTGAACCTTTCATGTGATCTCTTTGTTTTGTGAGCCTTCTATGATCTCTCTCATGTTCTGATCTGTTTTACTTCTGAGTTGATGTCCTTATTATAATCCTCTTTGCTTTGAACCTTTTTCATGATTCCCTTTTGTTACGACCTCTGATATAAAAATCTGTTATGTGAAAACCTTTTTAATTATGACCTGGAAATGTTTTGAGAAAAATCAGTTATTTTAAAAGAATGATTATGAATGGTGATATGATACTATTTTTTATATGACATTTGTTAACTTTTGTGAAAACTAGTTTTAAAGAATACTTTTATGAAAAACCGTTTTGAAAGATTATTTTATGAAAACTATCCTGAAAGATCATTTTATTGAAAACCATGATTAAAGAAATGCTTTAAATGAACTTTTGACAGAAACTTCTAAAATGAACTTTTGCTACGAACTTTTAATACTGAACCATTTGATATAGTCCTTTTGATCTGAACTTAAACTTTGTTATAAAACTTAATCGGATAAACTTTGATTTGAACCTTTGACATTTATTTCTGAACTGTTTGACATGAACCTTTTGCCATGTACCCTTAAGATATGACTTTTTGATTACTTTGATAGTACATCTGACCTTTGACCTACAGTCTGATATCCGAGCCAATCACTAGGCATGAGGGTTTCATGTCCATGTCATTGATGCACATTTGACATGACTCTAGGGCAGGAGAGTGATGACCTGTTCCGTCCCTTATTTGTTATCTGCTATGGCCATTATGATTATGATTTGTCTGCAGGGGCGTATGGATGCATCCTAGATTTGATCTGTTTCTGTTATCTGTTATTATTTACTGGTTATATATATATATCTGGTGACTGATGGTGTGTGCGATTGATGCGCGTGATGTGTCGTTGCGGTTTAGCAGTTTTAATGCCTACTCAAGTTTTAAATTTATATTTAGCCGACTTATCAATAACACACACACTTAACGAGCAGTGTACCCGGTCAGTATGAAGATAATGGTAAGTAGAGTGTCGATCACTAAGAGTGGAACGTATAATCTCGTTAATCTAATCAGTATTTTAATATCCTAACGCAAGGGGGTTTCAGCCTGAGAGACTGGCACAGTTTTGTTTGCAATTAAATAATAAAATAAACAAATAGGCACGAATCAGCAAGTAGCACACACGTACACAGATAGATACTTGAGACAATAAGAGGGCTGTCCTTATGATTAAGTAGATTGTCACTTGTTTTATTGATAGCTTTATATGAAGTGTATGTAATTAACCCTTTCTCGTTGGTCCTATTCTCATCGGCGAGTAAACCCTTAATGACGACTTATGTCTAAAAGTTATTCCTAAGTGATCAATTTAGAAACAACCGTGGGAGCCACACCTTGTCCCGCAGTCGGGTGCCCGCAAGCCACTAATAAACACAGAGGTGGTCAATGCACTAATAAGTAGTAACCAAAGACATCAACATATAAACTTTAATTGATGGGAAAGCAAGTATTAAAGGGAGTGCAATCTTTCCGTTGTCACATTACACAAGCCACCAATCCTGATGAATTAAAGTTTGCTAAAACAATAAAACAAAACTACTTAATGAATTAAATACATGCAGCACCTTCTTACAGCTCTTGTATCTTCGATTTGGGTGTGTCTTGTGCTGCCTTCTTGACTGAATTCGTCCTTCTTTTCTGTTCGGTCTTTAGGTTTTCGAACTTCCGAATCTGTGGAACTCTCCAATGTGTTCTGGTCTACGGGGTATTTATAGTTTGTGTCTGAGGGAAGATGCGGCGCATCTACTTAAGTAGATGCGGCGCATGTACTTAACTTCGCGTGGGGTCCAAGATTATAATATTCAGGAATATTCGTACACCGCCAGAAGATGCGGCGTAACTCCATGATTAGATGCGGCGCATGTCCTCTTGTATCTTGGATCGTATCTGGTGATATCTTGATAGAGATGCGGCGCATGTTGATAGTGAGATGCGGCGCATCTGGAGCAGAATTGACTTGATCTTGTCCATGTCAGTAGACTCTTCACTTTATGTACGTTTTGCTCCATTATTAGTCCAAAATCGCCAAGTTTCACCAAATGCTTGTTTTTACCTGAGAATTACAAAAGTAAACGATTAAGTATCAATCCTCATACATAATATAGTAAAACAAGTCAAATTAATAGGATAAATGATAGTAATAAAATGTACTTATTTGAGTTCATCAAATATCCCCCCACTTGAACTTTACTTGTCCCCAAGTAAACCTTAGATTAAATCTCATGAAAATGTATCCTAAAAGAAGTTAGGATTTATTTTTATATTTAAGCATGTATTCGTTTATTTCGTAATCACACAACTAAACACTTAACGAATTAGAAGTAAAATAAAATAAGTCGATAAAAGCAAATCTAATCGTTTAACTGTCCAGTCGCGACGAATATTCTATCATAGGCTTGGCAAGTATACACATCTCCACCACTAAAGCTAAGGAATAACAAGTCTAAAGCGGTAAAAAGGGTTTTTAGGTTTAAGGGTTAATTATTCTTATTTACACTATCGATCTCAAATTCCAGAAAAGGCGACAAAATCACAAATACATGATCGAATCCACGAACACGATACTTGCAATTGCTCAAATCCTTAACTCGAATAGGCTAAAGATAGGTCCAAACTTTACCAATAATAATATATCAAAAAGGGCGACAAAATCATAAATACATAGCCGAATCCACGACCACGATACTTAAGATTGCTCAAATCCCTAATCTCAATAAATCAAAGGTTCGGTTGGATAAAGAACAATACAGGGTATGGATAACATTTGGGATATAAATTGGTGTAAAAATAAAAATAAACAAAACAAATAAATTAAAATCCTAAGTGTGGTTAATCACTATCCCAACCATCCCATGAATAAGACTCATATCATTGAATAACTCACGCTTTAACACTTGAAATGCACGCTTTAGGTAGACACGAATTATACTCAACAAAATCTTAATCAAAGAATAAACCTTAATTGGCGATCCCATAACTGCCAATTCCCATTCAATCCATAGATATAGTACAACAAATAGTGGTGATATCGACCACTTACATAACTTTACATCGTTGGCTTAAAATAAACATCCAACTCTTTTTTTTCTTTCTTTTTCTTTTCTTATTTTTTCGATTTTTTTTTTTTTTTTTTTTTTTTTTTTTTTTTTTTTTTTTTTTTTTTTTTTTAACTTGAAACATAAACATAGATGTGTAAAATTTCACCACATCACTATAACTTTCTTTCCGGATAATTTTTCCATACTTTTCATAACTTCAGAAATAATGGTAAATAGTGAAAGTAGTAAACACACGAAAAATAAACTCTAAAATATACAATATTTACTTTCACTCCAATTGCATTGTGCAATTTCCCGACCTAACCATATATAATGAATTACGCACGCGAACACAGGTAATGTAAGGAAACACACTCTGCCTATAGCAATTAACCAACCACGGATTCTAATCTACAGGGTAGGCTAAGGTTTAAGGTGTAACGAAACATTTTAAACATAGGTGTAAGAAACGAAAGGAATGGCTCTGAGTGTTTTTCTAGGGGTATCTTACTCTAAAAGTGAGAGTAACAAAAGGTTTTATACGGGGGTTAACTAACCAGTGTAGTTAGCTAATAACACAATAACATATAAAGGCTTTTTGGGTGTAATCCTAGAATTTTACCAAGTTAGACAAGTCATTCCAATTAAATAAATAATACTCATTATGGTGGTCTCGAATAGTATACAAGCCAAGTTCTAAAGTTTACAAGTCACCGGCACACTCATAGATTTGTGAATTTTGAAAAATCACAATTTTTGAAAATAACGTCATGTGTGCAGTTATGCAACTTAGATCTTAAACAAAAACATGCTAAAAATTTTTTAAGTTTGATATATTAAGCACATTTTAAGCATAATTTTTGAAAAAGTTTAGGACAAGTAAGTGTTAAGTGTTCTAATTCTCCTATCCCCCCACTTAAGTTAAACAACGTCCTCGTTGTTTGTATAAAAGGTTAAAAACTGGAAAATAAAAAGAATTAGAACAGAAAAACTCCCCTGAGATTTGCTCGGTATGATCCTCCATTAGTGTAAGAGCAAAAATCATCTTTCTTGTGGATTAGAACGTTAAAGCTTCATACTTGATGTATCCACAGGAAATTCAGGAAACTATAATACCACCAACACTTTAAAACACACCTAAGATAAGAAAGGTTCAACTTGCATAATACATTAGTAGTTAGGAAAAATAAAACTAAAAAATTAAAACTGAAAATCATCAGGTCAGTCGATGCGCCGTATCTTATTGAAGAAGATACGCCGTATCGAGCCTGGAATAAATACGGATCAGAATAAAGATGCGCCGCATCCTTAACCAGGGATGCGCCGCATTAAAATAACTGATAAAAGTTTTAAAGTCGAAAATAAAAATGCAGAAAAATAAAATAAGATATGACCATTGCAGAGGATGCGTCGCATCTCAGGACTGAGATGCGCCGTATCTTCGTGCGGCCTGGACTGACTCGACACAGAAAACAGAATAATAAAAGATAAATCCGGGTTGTCTCCCGGTCAGCACTTGTCTTTATTCCAGAGTCTTCAAGTTAGACTCACGTTCAGCTCCTTAGTTGGTCCTTGTCACGGTCCATCCTTCTTAGCAGTCTTAGCAGGTGGACAATATCTCTTCAGGAATTTGCTTTTCAAACCTTCCCACGTAGTGATTGAACTAGCAGGTTCATTCCTTAGCCACTTGTTAGCAGCTCCTTTTAGTGAGATTGGGAAGATTCTTAGCATGAGTTGATCGGTATTGACACTTTCTGTAGTAAACAAATCTGCAATCTCCAGGACCTTTTCAACATGCTCATTAGCATCCTCTTGTTCCGTCCCACTGAAAGCATTCTCTCTTAGTTCTTTGAGAAATTGTCCCTTCAACTCAAATTTTGACTTGTCATCAAACTTAGGTCTATCAACTCCTGAAGTGTAATCAGCACGGGTATTGTTCATGTATTCCTCCATAGTAGTGTTTTCGCCCATTGTTTCTGTTTCAACTTCCTCTTTCTCTTCAGAAAAATAATCAAGCTCGAGTGAACTTGAAAGATCAAAGCTTCTTGTGTTGAAAAGCCTTTTAAGCGAATGTAGGGCTCGTTCGGGATCTTCGAAAGGTTGAATCAAGTTCTTCGTAGAACTCCTGGTCATGCACTTCCTGAAATCAACACAAAAATATCAGTAGGGTATGCTCGAGAAAGTAGTATATCAGATAATTAATAACGAAAACGGAATACGAAAAATTAAAGTTACTGATATCTGCAGACGATGCGCCGTATCCAAAGAGTTGGATACGCCGTATCTTATGATCGTTAAAATTAAATCAGACTTTATCCAGAAAATAGATACGCCGCTTAGAATTTATGAATGCGCCGTATCGAATTAGTTAATCAAAAATCAGTTTATCTAATTAAAATTAAATGCGTCGTATTAACGAAAGTTAATGCGCCGTATTTTCGTTACGTTTAAAAATAAAAGATTTTTGATTCAGTAAGATGCGCCGTATCGACGGAAATCGATACGCCGTATTTGTTTAATAATTCGCAAACTGTTTTTAATTAAAATAATAGATACGCCGTATCTTCAAAAGAAGATGCGTCGTATGGCGTTAACGTTTTAGAAAAGTTTTTATCAAAAACAGATACGCCGTATCTACAAAAGCAGATGCGTCGTATTACTTTATCGCTTAGAAAAATTTTCTTATTAAAAACAGATACGCCGTATCTTGGGGAAAAGATGCGTCGTATCGAATTAATTAAACGCGTTGTATTAAAAAAATTAAACGCAATACGCCGTATCTGAGAGATCAGATGCGCCGTATCGTTTGATTTAGCACAGTACAACGATAGCAGAACAGAAAAATACGAAAAATAAAAATAAAAATTAAACACACCAAACAAAAAAAAAATAAAACACACAAAAATAAAAACAAAAGCAAACAAATAACACACAATACAACAAATATGCAAAATATTACAATGATGCAATTAATCTAATAAAAAGAAAAACAAATCAAGATACACCACGAGTATTTTAATTAGGTTTTTCTATTAAAATACTAAATCAAATTAACAGATAATAACAATTCACTCCCCGGCAACGGCGCCAAAAACTTGATGGGCGTGATGTGTCGTTGCGGTTTAGCAGTTTTAATGCCTACTCAAGTTTTAAATTTATATTTAGCCGACTTATCAATAACACACACACTTAACGAGCAGTGTACCCGGTCAGTATGAAGATAATGGTAAGTAGAGTGTCGATCACTAAGAGTGGAACGTATAATCTCGTTAATCTAATCAGTATTTTAATATCCTAACGCAAGGGGGTTTCAGCCTGAGAGACTGGCACAGTTTTGTTTGCAATTAAATAATAAAATAAACAAATAGGCACGAATCAGCAAGTAGCACACACGTACACAGATAGATACTTGAGACAATAAGAGGGCTGTCCTTATGATTAAGTAGATTGTCACTTGTTTTATTGATAGCTTTATATGAAGTGTATGTAATTAACCCTTTCTCGTTGGTCCTATTCTCATCGGCGAGTAAACCCTTAATGACGACTTATGTCTAAAAGTTATTCCTAAGTGATCAATTTAGAAACAACCGTGGGAGCCACACCTTGTCCCGCAGTCGGGTGCCCGCAAGCCACTAATAAACACAGAGGTGGTCAATGCACTAATAAGTAGTAACCAAAGACATCAACATATAAACTTTAATTGATGGGAAAGCAAGTATTAAAGGGAGTGCAATCTTTCCGTTGTCACATTACACAAGCCACCAATCCTGATGAATTAAAGTTTGCTAAAACAATAAAGCAAAACTACTTAATGAATTAAATACATGCAGCACCTTCTTACAGCTCTTGTATCTTCGATTTGGGTGTGTCTTGTGCTGCCTTCTTGACTGAATTCGTCCTTCTTTTCTGTTCGGTCTTTAGGTTTTCGAACTTCCGAATCTGTGGAACTCTCCAATGTGTCTGGTCTACGGGGTATTTATAGTTTGTGTCTGAGGGAAGATGCGGCGCATCTACTTAAGTAGATGCGGCGCATGTACTTAACTTCGCGTGGGGTCCAAGATTATAATATTCAGGAATATTCGTACACCGCCAGAAGATGCGGCGTAACTCCATGATTAGATGCGGCGCATGTCCTCTTGTATCTTGGATCGTATCTGGTGATATCTTGATAGAGATGCGGCGCATGTTGATAGTGAGATGCGGCGCATCTGGAGCAGAATTGACTTGATCTTGTCCATGTCAGTAGACTCTTCACTTTATGTACGTTTTGCTCCATTATTAGTCCAAAATCGCCAAGTTTCACCAAATGCTTGTTTTTACCTGAGAATTACAAAAGTAAACGATTAAGTATCAATCCTCATACATAATATAGTAAAACAAGTCAAATTAATAGGATAAATGATAGTAATAAAATGTACTTATTTGAGTTCATCAGCGATACACGTCTTTCACATTTTCTGGGAGCTGATCACTCCATTGATACATGAGGACACCCCTCATATTATCTGGTTACTTGAGAGGTATCCCCTCTAGATTGCTTATATGATTGCACTGTTATGATATTATCTGTTATCTGGGCTCGTGATAGATTTCTATTTTCCTTATCTTATGAACCTTATGAATTTCCTTTTTCTTGTTCCTTTTCCTTTTTTTCCTTAAACTTTATTTCTCAGTTATTCCTTATTCTTATTCCTTCACTCTGATTATATCTGCATGATCTTTAATTCTGATTATTTGTACTACTCTCTATTACTGCTTTGTTATCGTTATATCTGTTCACTGAGCTCTCGTAGCTCAGCCGCATTTCTTTTCCTGCGGCAGGTTTTAGTAGGAAGCTGGGAATGAGTGGAGAGTGTACCTTTGGACTTAGAAGATTGGATAGCTATTATGGATTAGAGTTGACTAGAAGATATCATATTTTAGAAGTAGTGTTTTTGGAAGTTTTCATTTGTAACCATGTAGATTCAGTATTTCATTTGTAATCCTTTGAGATTTTTGTATTACTGTAGATGTATGCTTTGTTTTGATATGATATGAATCCATTATTGTGATATCTTTACCCTTGTCGGGTTGGGGTGTTACATTGGCCCTAGTTTTCCTTCGTATTCGGCCTTGCTTGTACTATTCAAACGAAGGGCATATTCACCTGGTTTGAGCGTGGAGGGTTGAACTCGGTTGTTATAGTACTTTTCAATCTTCTGTTTGTGGATAGCCTCCCTGATCGAAGCTATTTCTCTTCTTTCTTCCAGAAGATCAAGATTTTCTCGAATCCTTTCGTCATTTGCCTTTTCTTCAAAGTTCACAATGCGTTCCGTTTCGATGCTTATTTCGGAGGGTATAACAGCTTCCGTTCCATAAGTAAGGCTAAAAGGAGTCTCCCCGTGGCTTGACTTGGGGTGCGTCCTATGTGCCCACAGAACTTGGGGTAGTTCGTCTACCCACCCATGATGGCTTCCTCCCAATCTCTTTTCAATTCCTTCTATGATATCCCAGTTTGTGACTTCTACCTGTCCATTACCTTGGAGATGATAAACGGAAGTGAATGACTGTTTTGGTCCCACACAACGAAGCCATGGGGATAAGAAGGATCTCCTGTATAGATTATCCCCAATAAGTCTATATTGGGGAGCTTTGATCCGGACCTTTCGAGCCAGTTTAGGGTCTTCTGGCAGGATACCGCTGATCAAATACTCCCTAATCGGAGTCATCCAGTTGGTGCCTTCCTCGGGTATGATGTCAGAAACTTCGCCCCGTTCAATTGACCTATCAGCCAATACTTCTACCAAAACCTCCTTCGTTAAATGAGCAAATGCCATTGATGCCAACTTGCTTAGGGCATCTGCTTTCTTGTTTTGATTTATGCGGACATGTACTATATCATAGGTTTCAAAGCCTTGAAGAAGTTCCTTAGCCTTTTCCAAATATTGCTTGATGGTGGGCTGTCTTGCTTCATAGGAGCCCTTGACTTGATTAGCAACTAGCTGGGAGTCTACGAAAATGGACAGATTCTGAACTTCCATTTCTTTTGCTAGTCGAAGGCCGGCTAACAGAGCTTCGTACTCAGCTTCGTTGTTGGTGGCTTCGAATTCGAAGCGCAATGCATAAGTATACTCCTTTCCTTTCGGACTAACCAACATTAAAACTGCTCCAGAACCATCGGAACTTGAGGCTCCATCTGTGTACAGCTTCCATCCCTTAATCGTCTTCGAAGGCTGTTGTTTAGGAACCTCTTTATCTTGGCTAGGTCCGGAAGGCGTTTCAGCTAGAAAATCCGCAAGTACCTGATCTTTGACGGAGTTTCGACCCTTGTATTCTATCTCATGTTCTCCCAATTCGATAGCCCATTTAGCTACTCTTCCTGATTTCTCAGGCTTCGACAGTATCTGTCTAATAGGCTTGTCAGTCAATACTGTGATGGGATGAGCCTGAAAGTATATTCGAAGGCGTCTTGCAGCATAAACCAAAGCAAGAATTAGCTTTTCCAACCCCAGATAGTTTAGTTCAGCTCCTTGCAGAACCCTGCTAACAAAGTATATTGGGACTTGTTTCTTTTCCCTTTCGGCTAAAAGCACCGCGCTGATGCTTTCGAAGGAAGCCGCAATGTACATGAACAACACTTCGCCTTTGATTGGGGCTGTAAGTGTTGGCAAGATTTCTATGAATTCCTTTAGCTTTTCGAAGGCTGCTTCTGCCTCACAACTCCATTGGAAAGTCTTTTTATCTGTGCACCCTTTGAGTGTTTTGAAGAATGGTAAAGACCGATCCGCCCCTTTCGACAGGAACCTGCTAAGTGCCGCAAGCTTCCGTTGAGGCTTTGGACTTCCTTTAATGACTTTGGAGCTTGAAGATCAGTGATGGCTTTAACCTTCGAAGGGTTAGCTTTAATCCCTTGTTTCGTTATCAAATGCCCCAAGAATTTCCCTTCCTCCATGCCAAAGGAACACTTCTTGGGGTTAAGCTTCATGTTGATTGCCCGTAATTGATTGAAGGTCTCTTGAATGTCAGAGAGGAGGTCCTCTTCGGTTCTGCTTTTTATTACCATGTCATCGACGTAGGCTTCCAAGTTCCTTCCAATTTGCTTATGGAAGGCCTTGTCTACTAAACGCTGATAAGTAGCCCCCGCGTTCTTTAGACCGAAGGGCATCTTCTTGTAGCAATAGACACCCTTTCCTGTGTAAAAGGCTGTTTTCTCCTCATCTTCCTTCGCCATTTGTATTTGGTGATACCCCTTGTAGGCATCCAGAAAGCATTTCAAACGGAACCCCGAAAGGGATTCGACCTTCCAATCAATTTCTGGTAGAGGGTAGCAGTCCTTCGGGCAGGCTTTGTTGATGTCGGTGAAGTCAACACACATACGCCACCCTCCATCACTTTTCTTTACCATGACTGGATTAGCAACCCAAGTTTGGTATTTCACTTCTCTGAGAATTCCTGCTTGCACAAGTTCATCCACCTCTTTACAGGCAGCTGCGTTTCTTTCTGGTGCCAGGCTTCATCGCTTTTGCTTAATTGGTTCAATGTGCTTGAACTCGTTAAGCTTATGCTCTGTACCGAAGGGCTTGCCGTCGATCATAAGAGTCCTGGGAACCCCGGTCATATCTGAGTAAGTCCATGCGAATACGTCTTTGTTGGCTTTGAGTAGCTTCTCCAAGTCCGCTTTGAAGTTAGCAGGGAGTTGCTTTCCGATTACCACCGTTTGCTCCGGATAGAGCTCATTCACCACGATACGTTCTTCGGCATCTGTACAACTTAAAATGGCCTTCGGAGGCTCCTCCGGAGTTTCTCTAATCTTTTTGTTGTTATCTCCCGTCTGTCCTTGGTTGTAAGTGGAGAATACGGTGCCTATCCCATAAGGTGTATGGAATTTTACCGCTGCGTGTATAGTGGAGACTACGATACCCATCTTTTGCATGGCGGTCCTTCCTATCAGCAAGTTGTAAGGAGAGCCGGACCTTACGATAGCGAACATGAGGGTTTCTGTCCTTACGAGCTTGCCTTCTCCAATCGTTATTTCCAACGGAACTTCTCCCAGAGGCCACGAATGTTCACCAGAAAACCCTACCAGGGGTATTTTCGAATCAATCCGCTGCGACCTGATCGAAGGATTAAGCTTAAGGAAACAATGCTCATAGATGACTTCGCAGGAGCTCCCACAGTCCATATAGGCTCTATTTACTTCCCGGTTGGAAATGAGGACTTTGATGACTACCGGATCATTTGAAGGGATTTGACCTGCAAGAGGAGGAAAGGTTACCTCCCCTACTTCGTTACCTTCGTTACCTTTCTCTTCAAGCTGGCTTCGCCCCAACGGACCATGAGTATTGGGGCTTCGAGAGGAGTAATATCTTTAGCCAATTGAGTGTCGGTCATCTCTTCCTTTCCCTTCTTTATACCCTTCACCAAATGTGCCAATTGCCCGGACTTCACAGCTTCCTCTATCTGTTTCTTCAGTTCTCTACAACTGTTTGTATCGTGACCGTAATTTTTTGGAAGTGACAGTACTTGCTGGTATCCCTGTTTTTGCCCTTACTTGTCATCCGAGGGGGTGCTTCGAAAGCCTTGGCAGCCCTCTCCGTAGCAAGTATTTCCTTGGGAGACTTCGTTAGACTGCTTAGCAAACCATGGTTCGGGCCTTTGTTGTACGGAGAAAACCTATCTCTGTTCTTGCTCTTGTTTTTGGACCCTTCCCATGAAGAATGCTTCGAAAACTTGTTGTTGTCATCTCTGTCTACCGGAGTCCCATTAGTGGACACCTCTTTTGCTTCGATCCAAGTATATGTCTTTTCCGTTAACCCTTTGTAAGTCGTCGGAAGGTCAGTGGACAAGAATTCCACCAAACTCCGATTTCGAAGGCCGTGTACGAAACCCGAAATACGCTGATCTTCATGAAGACCCAAAATCTGCAAAGTCTCATCGGTGTACCTAGTAACGAAGGCCCTTGTGCTTTCGTTTTCTTTTTGTTTAATGTTGTGCACCGTTAAATGAGTTCTCGTGAACTTCTTTTGCTGACTGAAGTGTGACCGGAACTTAGCTTTGAGATCATCAAGGTTGACGATGCTACCGGGCTTTTGCCCATTCCACCAAATACGAGCAGAATCCCGTAGAGTGTATGTAAACATATGACAGGCCACCGGCATAACCCATTTTTGCATTTTGATAGCCCCTTCGAACAAGTGTAAGAAATTGTCCGGATCCCCCTTCCCATCATAAGTCCCGACATGTGAAGGCATTTTCAACCCATCAGGCAATGGGTAATCTTCTATCCACCTAACGAAAGGTGTAGCTGAACCCATAGGGTATGAATATAGACAATTATAAGGTGGTGCGTACATGGGGACAGTATTATATGGATTGTTGTTTGGGGGCGTTCCCATAGGAGTTTGGCTTGGGTAGGACTGATAAGGTGTATTCATGGCAAACGGGTAACCGTTTCCCATGGCGTACGGAGGGTACGCCATAGGATGGCCGAAGGGCATGCTCCCATAATTTTGGGGGAAGCTTGGGTTATTAGGCTGTCCATTTACTGGAGGATATAAATTTTGAGGATAAGACTGAGTTTGGAACAAGGGGTACATACCATTGGGAGGAAGATTTCCTCCCATATTAATTGTAGACGGATTGCCTTCTACGCCTGATGCGTGAGAAGGCTGCAACGGAACCCCAGCTCCAGTCCTTCCAAGATGAGCTGCTAGCAATGGAGGCAAAGTCACCCCCATTTCTTCCCTTTGCTGGCTCCTACCGTTAGAGCCTTCGGTAACCGCCCCTTCTCTTCTTGTCGGAGCCCTCTCGGGGACTCCTTCGAAACCAACGGACCTTTTGCTTAGCCTTCGACCGACTGGAGACCCAATTCTTAAGGCCGATAGGGTTGGTCCTTGGGTCGGAGGCCTAGGTTCCATCTCCATTTCTTCATCATACTTATCACTCGAGTATTCCAACTCCCTTCGCACCTCAACATTCCTGACATGCCTGTTACGAGCCCTTAAAAGGGTTTCCAACACTTCGTGTTTGGCTTCGACAAAGGCTGGGCTAATGACAGGTTCTGGGTTGGCTGATGTTGACGCATGATTGTTGGTTGTGATTTCTGGGTGAGAACGTGTTGTGAAAGTGGAAGCGGTTATTGGGGGAAGGTTGTTAGAGTCGTCGATTGGTATTGGTGCCAAGGTAGAGAAACCCGGTGGGGGAGTATCTTTTCTCCCTTGATCCATGCCGGAATAATAGTGAAATTAGTTGGTAGGTTATAGGCTCGGAATTAACGAGACCAATTGTAGCGGTCCCACGGATGGCGCCACTGATTGAACAAATAATTGCCAACCAAGCCTTCGATGGTGATCAAAGGAATAATGGGGTGTTGAGATTGCGCCAAGCTTGTTCTTAACCTGAAAATAAGAAATACGAAGACACTACGTTAAGTGATTGCGCAGGGGTTGGACCCTGCGAACCACCTCCGGCGTGCGAGTAAGTATGTGTAATGGTAATATAAGTCGTAAATTGAGAGAGTGAAGTTAACTTACTTTGTTTTGGCCCGACTATGCTATTTATAGGGGAAAAATAGGACATAGTGGGCGGTTGCACATTGTTCGGAGATCATGGGGGCGTCCTATAGAAAGTGGTAACCGCTAGGGCTTTGTAGCCCACGATCTCTGTTTTGGCGGGAAAGCCAAGGGGAAGAGGAGACGTGGATTTGACCAGGTCAGGATGGTCCTTCGTGCTAGTCCTTTCGTCAGGAATACCCCGAAGGGCTTAGGGCTTCGATTGGCGGATTCCCACATGGTAACCAGTTCGCAGGCGAATGGTTTTACGGCAATGAAACGTGTTAAGGAGATTAACCTGGGCCTCCGAAGAGAGGGCTTTCTACAGGCTCGAAGGGGAGTCTTTCGACCCATTCGAAGGGTACATCATCACAAATATTTCGCATAATTGAAAACATGTGCTTCGAAATGTGAAAATAGTCAACACACTAGAAGAAACCAGGAATAGATCTAAACAAAAACATGGAAGTATGGAACATGAAATTCAAAATGACAAACCAAAAAAAAAAAAAAAAGAAAAAAACCAGTGGTTGTAATTTTAACAAATTTTACACAGTCCATAAATTGATCAGATAATCCGAATACATTAATAGTATTTTGTCATCAAATTCAAAGAGCCTAATCACTAAAAGCAATAACATTCAGTAAGCTACAAATTACAAACACCATAAAAACCAATTTAAATGCATATCATGTATTCTAGAAACATACTCAGAAGCCAATATCATTTTTTATTTTATTTTTTTTAATGTCAGCATTGGTTTTATATCGTTGCCTTATTTGTCAGTTTCACAATTTGTGTTGAGAAAATTCTTGGGTGATAATGATGATGACTCAGAGACCAACAAATATGCAAGAAGATGGAGTTTGGTGAATGGGAACATTGTCAAGTAGAAGAGATGATCAGAGTGAAAGGTGGGAAAAGTCAATCAAGATAATGAGTTGTAAACAGAAATGGCTAGCAGGGCAAAAGGGTAAAACTACGTAAAATTTCTGTGCACAAAGTAATTTCAGTCACAACCTAACTTGCACGAAATTCAACAACCGAAGCTACTGGTAGTCCCAAGGGGACGGAATTCTCCGATAATAGTTAGCAGTACTGAACAAGCGAGTCGTCGATCTGGGAAAGAATTTCGTGAATTTATCAGCTCCCTTAAATAAATATGCATTCCATGTTTGGGAAAAAAATGAAAGTTTAATACTTTCTTCGTCCCTTAAAAACTGTCTACTTTAACTTTTTTAAATCTTTTTTTTTTTCAACTTTAAACTTAAATATTTTTGTTTGCGTTATATAATACTTGATGAAAATTATACAAATGAAAATACATTTAAATCCTAATCCATTCATATACTTTTCATCAAGTGTTATATAACTCAAACATAAATATTTAAGGTCAAATTTAATATACATATATATATATATAAAACTTGGAAAAGTCAAAATGGACGGTTTTTATGGGGCGGATGTAGTATTTAGTATAAAGGACTATGGGGCTGTTTACTTTCTGCTTAATGTCCTGTTTGGTAACAAAACTGGTTGGAAATATGAAACTTTGGTGTTTCTTTTTAACTTATTGCAAAAGAGAATCCTTAATGTGAAAGGGGGCAAAATTTGATACTGTTTCTATCCAGGACGTCTTAATACGAGTTTTTTTCCGAACTAGTGTAGGTGGAAAAAATAAATTCGAAAAATTTAGAAAACTTCGAAAAAAGTTACAAAAATTCAAAAAATTTTTAAAAATTCGAAAAATTTATAAAAATTCGTAAAAATTCGAAAAATTTATGAAAATTCGAAAAAATTTATAAAAATTTTAAAAAAATTCGAAAAATTCTAAAAATTCAAAAAATTTATAAAAATTCAAAAAATTTATAAAAATTCAAAAAATTCGAAAATTTTATAAAAAAATTATAAAAATTCAAAAAATTTATAAAAATTCAAAAAATTCGAAAATTTATAAAATTCAAAAAACTTATAAAAAATTTGAATTTTTTAAATTTATTTTCGAATTTTTATAATTTTTTTTTAATTTTTAAAAAATTATAAATTTTTACAAATTTTTTGAATTTTTAAAAAATTATAAATTTTTATAAATTTTTTGAATTTTTTAAAAATTTTAATAAGTTTTTTCGAATTTTTATAATTTTTTATAAAATTTTCGAATTTTTTGAATTTTTATAAATTTTTTGAATTCCTAAAATTTTTTGAATTTTTTAAAAATTTTTATAAATTTTTTCCACCTACACTAGTTCGGGAAAAAACTCGTATTAAGATGGTTAATTAAGCATAAAAAAGAAACAACATATATCCACACAGACACTAACTAGAAACATGACACATATATCCACACATACACTAACTTGAAACAGGGCACATATATCCACACAGACACTAACTATAAACAGGAAAAAAAAGGAAACAGCCCCTATGTCACCTTAAAATATTTGACATTTAATAAGTAAAGGATATTAAAGTAATTTGATTTTTTCAACTCAAAATTTGATTAGTTTCTTTCTTTCTTTCGTTTATCTTAAAAACATATAAATCAAGACTCCCCATTTTTCGCTTTCATATTATTTTTCTTTTACTTTATTCTAAAACTTAAAAACACAATGTTGACACAATTAAACAATACAAAAAATGATTAATAACAAAAAAAAAAAAAAAAAAAAAAAAAAAAAAAAAAAAAAAAAAAAAATCCAATCTTATGAAGATTTTATAATAGCTCCTAATCACAAGAAACCTTAGTCCTTCATCCTCTCATATTTTTATGTCGGTGCGTTTATTTCTTCGCACGCTAATATGTTTTTGTTTTATATGCTTTTCTTATGCCATTGTCTTTCCTTCCTCTCACACACCACACATGAAGTTTATTTGCTTGTGCACGCACACACACTTGCTGGAGGTTTTTCCAGAAGCAGTCCATTTACTCTCATTTAAGGGTGTGATTGTTTAAATCTCACCTCTTTCATATCTCGCTCTGGCAGAATTGGGTATTGTTGTTGTTGTTATAGATTAAAAATTAATACATAAATAAATAAAATTTATAGCTAGGTAGATTAAAAAATAATAAATAAATAAATAAAATTTATTGCTGGGCAAAAGTTAAATAATGAAGTAAAAAAATGGATCTTATAAATGAGGCATAATCCCTATATACGGTGTCAGCATCTCTTAAAGCCCATGCCCAAGATTAGGAAATCATCTCCCTCAGCAGCCATATGCTCAATCGAGATGTCAGCCCATTAAATGATTGCCCAAAAGATTTAAGTTTCCACGAAATTACTCAAACAATTGTTTTAACCGAGGGATCAAATAGGTTTTTTTCTTAAAACCGGCTTCCGGTGACACAACCGGTTTCTGGTTCAACCGGTTGAATTGATTTGATCAATCCGGACTTTAAAACATGTAAAGAACAATGGTGATCAAGAACAGAGTAAATGAATGAAATAGTGAAAGAGAAAAAAAATTATATTTGATCCAATGAATTAATTGTTTACATGTGCAAGAGTATTTATACTACAGTTTACAAACTAATCCCTGTACAAATTCTATTTACACTTTAGTCCCTGAACTATCTCATTCCTTCTCTTTCACACTTCCCTCAAGTGGAGAGTTAGAAGGAACTGAAACTCCCAACTTGGACATAAGATTGTTGTGCTGATCCACAAATACCACTTTAGTAAAAACATCAGCAAGTTGAGATTTTGTGTTAACATAAGTAGGATGAATAAGACCAACCTTCAATTGATCTCTTACATAATGACATACAACTTCAATGTGTTTTGTCCTGGCATGAAAGATTAGATTGGCAGCTATGTACAATGCAGCTTGGTTATCACAGTAAAGATCAACAGGTTCCAGGCCTTTGATTTCAATATCCTTCAACAAGCTCACCAACCAAGTTACTTCACAGCAAGTTAGAGCCATGGCTCTATATTCTGCTTCAGCAGAGGACCTTGAAACAACAGCCTGCTTCTTTGATTTCCAAGACACAGGAGAATCACCCAAGAGAATACAGTAACCTGTAGTAGATCTTCTAGTCATTGGACAACTTGCCCAATCTGAATCACAATAGGCTTTTAACTACACTGTTGAATCTTTAGCTTGTAAAATGCCCTGTCCTGGAGCTTGAAGAAGATACCTTAACAGGTGTTTTGCAGCTTGCATATGAACAGAAGTTGGTGATTGCATAAACTGACTCAGAAGTTGGACTGTATAGCATATATCAGGTCTGGTTATGGTCAAGTAAATGAGTTTTCCAATCAATCTTCTATACACCTCTGGATCAGTCAAAGGGGTACCAACATCAGCCTGCAGCTTCAAATTAGACTCCATTGGTAGTTTGTATGGTTTATTATGCAGAACTCCCCCTTCTTTAAGTAAATCCATGGTATACTTATGTTGTGAAATAAAAATTCCTTGATCAGACCTTGAAACTTCCAAACCCAATAAATAACTAAGCTCTCCTAGGTCTTTCATATGAAAAGTGGAACTCAACTGTGATTTAACCTTAATGATATGTGCTTCATCATTTCCAGTGATAAGCAGGTCATCTACATACACTAGCATAGCAGTAATCTTCTCTCCTTCTTTCTTTACAAACAAAGAATAATCAGTTTTGGACTATGAGAAACCAAAACTCATCAAAGCATTAGATAATTTTGAAAACCACTGCCTTAGGGCCTGTTTTAGTCCATACAAGGACTTTTTCAGCTTACACACCAGGTTAGGGTTGATGGAGGAATTCTTAGTTACACTCTCCCCCTTTCCTCCATAACCTAATGACACTTTCATATGCACCTCCTCAAGAAGAACCCCATGCAAAAATGCATTTGAGACATCCATTTGGCATGTCATCCAACCTTTTAGTGCAGCAATAGCAAGCAAGGATCTAACTGTCACCATCTTTGCCACAGGGGCAAAAGTTTCATGATAATCAACCCCATGCCTTTGTCTATTGCCCTGAACCACTAATCTTGCCTTCTTTTTCTCCACAGATCCATCAGCCTTAAACTTTGTTTTAAAAATCCAATGACAACCTATGGCTTTCTTTCCTTTTGGTAACTCAGTTATTTCCCAAGTCCCATTTTCTTCTAAAGCTTGTATTTCTACATCCATAGCCTTACACCAGTCTTTATCTTTCACAACTTCTTTAAAAGTTGTAGGGTCAATCTGAGCTAAAAGAGCTTGAACAAACAGCTTAAAATATGGAATAAGGAATGTTTGGAATACTTGATTTGCTTTAGGAATATGATTTAGGACAAAATCTTTGAGTTTTGTAGGAAGATTAGATTGTCTATTTGATCTTCTAGTGACTGGTGGTGGAGGTGGTGGTTGAGGCTGAGCTTGAGACTGAGCAAGATTAACTTGTGGTGGTGCAGTGTTAACTGGTGGTTCAGTATTCACTGGTGAATTAACTGATGAATTAGCATTAACTGGGACAGTTGTGGTGGGTATATCATCATACTTATGAGTAGTGGTAGACTCACAAAGAAAGGTAGTTGGTAAAGGATTTAAGAATTGTTGAATACTTTGAGCAGAAAATGGGAAAATATGCTCATAAAAGATTACATCTCTTGAAACAAAGGTAGTATGACTTTGGAGATCATAAAACTTATAACCTTTTTGATGAAGAGGATAACCAATAAAGGCACAAGGAATTCCTCTTTGATCAAACTTGTCATGGGTCCTATATGGATTACTAACAACAGTAAAGCAACCAAATACCCTCAAATGATCATATTCAGGCTTCTTTCCCAACAAAACTTCATAAGGTGTAGAGTTATTTAGAACACTTGATGGTAATCTATCTATCAAGTAGGTAGCAGTTGTGACACAGTCCCCCCAAAACTTTAAAGGCAAGTGAGAACGAAACCTTAAAGCTCTAGCAGTGTCCAAAATGTGTCTATGCTTCTGTAGCAACCCGTAGAAATCCCTAGTCATTAATGAACATTAATCTAGTATTAACCCATCATTACTGTTCATTTAACCATTTTTACAAGTAAAATTTGAAAATTTTGTTTATTACGTTTCTATAATTCACACGTTGTTACATGATACACGATACTTTGGAACGAGCTCACACACGCACCACGACAATCCAAAACACGATTAAACACCAAACGGACTCTTAATTCTATTTTTGGCCTGTTACTATTCACAAGCCCAACCCAAGTTTTTATTTTTCCATTTATTCCACTCGACACAACTCATTTACTTAGCCACTTTATTTCTAAAATTCAACATACAAGCTACACATTTCTTTACATGGTTCGAATCTTTACACTCTCAAAATTCAGGAATGACAAAGCTTTTCACCTAATTCGAACGTTTGATTCATTTGCGAGACCCAAAGTTAGCCCCATTCGAAACACATATACAACTCATTCGATTTTAATCAAATTCGACCAAAACCATTTTCGTCTATACAATTTATATTTAAACGAAATCTAAGGACTCTATAAACGTCTTTGCACCTTTTCTATATGTTTGGACACGTTAGAATATTGTTGGACCCTTTCAAATTATCGAATACAAAACATATACAAACCATTCGGTTCATGAACCGAACCACAAACATTCCCACCACTTGACACAAACACTCAAGTCCTATCTAGTAATATTCCCCCTCCTTGTCCCCTTGTCTCCTCAACTTGCCATAAAATACAATAATTCGACATGCATATATACATGGTACGTATACCATACAAACACATTCTTTCACATTTTCTCATCCACATTCCTATACTCTTTCTAAGTTATTTCTCCCTTGGTGATTCCATTCGAAGGCTAAGAGAGCAAGTTCTAGTCATCCAAATCTATATTCCAAAGGATAAGAGTTGACCTCGATTCTTTTGACATATTTCTCTCGAGTTCATGCAATAAACATCAATCTCTAGTCCTTTCGACGTTGTCACACCATTTTGGTGTGGTAAGATCATTCGAACCCATATCTATTTCATACATATGCTTTTAATATCCATGCATCGTTACATATTATGTTCGAACGCGTATTTACTTTCTTTTGATTAACAGTTCTAATATTTATTTTTATGTATTATACATTGACCTCCTTCATGGATGTAGAAAATCGTGTTGTTACATTTATTCGACACTATATTCGTTTATAGCTATCGAACTTCTTTTATTTTATGTCAATCTCATATCCATATAAACATATATGTCATTTTCTAATATTTTGAACTATGTAACTCGACTAGAAAAGGCATGTAAAATCCATTAGTATACGCGACCATCATTTTTTACTCACTTGTTCTTCATAAGCCGAGTCTAATAAGCCGTGTTTATAAGCTTTTCAAATAAGCTCCTTATACCTTTTATCACAAACTAATCGCTATTGAACGATTTTCAATCTAAGTAAGTCGATGCTTCTAAAGCAATAAGCCTTCCGATACAGTTTATAAGCACTTTGGATATAATTTGACATAAAATAGCCCAAAGCAGGCCCAACGTTCTAACACCTATGGATCAAATCTCTTATAGGCTTTGTTTTATTGCGTTAAAGCCATTAAGCCAATAATTAAGCACTTTGGTGTAATAAGCAGTTTTTATGAACTCTAATAAGCTTATAAAGTTGTTAAAACTTTCGTAAAATTATCACACTATTTTTGTGATTTTTGACTGTTTTGCAAACATATTTACTCTAGGTAAAACTGTACTTTCAGAAAAATGGGTACAAACTGTCAAATCAGTATTAAGGGTAGAAATGGGTTAAATATTAACTAGTAATCATAAAAGACATATGGAGCTGTTGGACTAAATTATAAATACTTTCTAACAAATGACTAACGGTGCAAATTATAACACTCCCAAAATCTTGTTTAGCGGAAGCATACATATTTGGGTGCTACTAAATTGATATCACAACACAAGGTACAAAGAACGGTTTTTGCTCAACTGTTTAAAATAGATTTCATATTCAAAATGGTTTGTTTACAACATTTCAAAAATGGTGCGGAAATATATGCCCATAAAAGAAATCAAGTGGTCCCAAATCTATCAGAGTCTTCTATGACCATGCAATGCCCTGCCAAAAGCCTCCGCAACTAGTTTATCGCCTTAAACCTGAAAATACATGCTAAAAAGTGTCAACACGAGGTTGGTGAGTTCATAGGTTTATGATAGAGCAGTAAAGATACTGTGAGTTCAATAAAAGTTTTGTGACCATTGTGTCAATCACAATGTTATAAAAATACAGTTTACCTTATAGCAAGATTAGAGTTGTGGACCAGGAGTAGGGTATGCAACCCAAAATAAAATAGTTTATTACGCTAGCTCTAAGTTCATATAACCGAAGCTATAACTTGTGTGCATGCTCTAGAAGCATGTTAAATATCAAGGCCCGCAAGTGTGTATCCCAGACATTTGTAGTTTCGACATGGTATACGTTCGTTTGCCTATCCGGTCAACCCGAACAGGGACGTTACTCCCAATAGATCTATTTATAACATTCGCGCTTCCCAGCAGGAATTGACGGTTCATGAGTTTGGGCAAATTGGGACATAATAGTGCTTAGGCTAATCCGCGTAATGGTTTGATAACAGTGTTGGTCCATAAAATAGTTTTGCATGTTTTTCACCTCGATTGTAAAACAAGTTTTTAATAGAGTGAGGTTACATATCAGTCAATCACATAATGCCTTCAAATAACCAATTCAAATAATTCAGCTCAACAGTTAGATATTGAGTAAACAGTTCGCATATTTCAAATAAACAGTCATTGAGTTTAGTTAAAATGAGCATGTATTCTCCCCCAGAAACAGTTTAAAAACGAGTAAAAGTAGGGGCCATGAACTCACCTTGGCTTGCAGCAACGCAACATATCATAATGGTCACAACTGGCATCAAGATCAAAACACAACGGTATCGAAGGTACAAGCACAACGGTGCCGGATCAGCACAACCTAATATATATATAGTTGTTTCAGAATACGTCTTGTAAAGTAAAAAAGTTTTCAAAAGACAAGCTTCTTAGTTTTCGTGGACCACTCGTAACAAAGTTTGTAAAAATTTAGTGTTAACGTTTCGTGTGGTGGTAAGACAGCATAGACTCAAGAATACTCACGCCAATTTGGAATAGAGAATCGACACTGTCGAGAAATGTACGGACGAGAACTTGAGTCGAGAAAAGAATGGTAAACGAAGTCAAGGAAGTATTGACAAAGAAATATGTCAATTGGGAAGTCAATTGTTGAGTTTCGGTATTTACCCAAAGTTCCCAATTAGTTTGTATAGAACATACGTGTTTCATATATAAAGGTAGGTTTGAGTTTTCAAAAGTTTTACAATATCAAACTGTGTCTCTCGTCATTCGACGAATTTAAAAATAAAAGAGTTATCGCAAATAAAGTTTAAGTGTAGAGATTTTACAAAATTTTACCATGACCCGCTTGTTTATAAAACGTTCCAAGTCGAAAGACTTTATTATGAATCAATTTTCCCAAGTCAATTAAATAGATAACAACATAATATAAGTCCGATATATATATATTCAGTCTGTTTGATATTTGTAAAATCCGTGTCCAATTATTCGAGTCATAATCCGTTATATTTTGTCTGTGAAATGTATATTTAGTCCGTATTCAAGTATCAATCTCAAGGGTACTCGAAATATTACCAATAAGTTCGCGTTAGTCAAGTTTTTCCATAACCGAAAAATATATTAATACATGTTATATTTTTTTTGACATAATATATAATGCGTCTTTTAGGACTTTTAATCAAACGCACTCTTAGCTCCTTTTTGTGGGCTTGGCCCAAGACAAAACAAAGCACACATTTAGTTGGGCTAGCCAAAAAATCCAACGCACCCTCTATGGGCTGATATTTCAAACCAGGTTCAAACAAAAATAACTAGGTTTGTATCTTTGCAATATTCTTGCAGTAAAGCTAACACACCCTTTGCAGCTCAAAACCATGATGCTATATGTTTAACTTTATTTTGAAAATAAGTGTGTATTTCGTATAGCTTTACCCTAAGTATTCACAAGCCCGCAAAGTGAAACTCGAAATATGGAACAGACATGAGCTCTCACATGGTTTGTATCCTAAACTGAAACAAATAATTAAACAACACTCTGATAATCTCACAAGTTTGATGTAAGTTCAATTAAGCCTCACATGTACAAAAAGGCGCAAATCCAAAGCAAGGATCTGAGACACAACCGAATGACAAGAGCAACCCAAACCGAGACCATTAATCGACAATATTCAACCAACAATACGTATAATAGTTACACCCAAGATTGACTCGAGATAAAACGCAGGAATTTGGGTGCAATCGCTAGCACCAAAAATTGGGCCAACACTTGTAGTTTCCCCGAATCAAACAAACATTCCCAATGTTTCCTGTTAAAGTAAGACCAAGACCAATATCAAAATAAGTTCACTAGAGCTTATTAGACTTGAATAAGCCATATCTTTTCAATGTAAGCAAACACAACACTTTAACTCTACACACGAACTGATCTTAACCGAAATAAGAGATACATAAAGTCTCAATTCGACAACAATAACGACAACAGGAAATAACGAACAATCGCTCAAAACCACTTTATCCAATTATTAGCTACATTGGCGAGAAACATTTAGCACATAACTAGGATGACTCACGAGTTGGCTCACTCACTAAGTTGACTCAGTGAGTCGACTCGATTCAATAACAAACAAACACCACTTTTCCTCAGATTATACCACACGAAACAAGGTCGAAAAATGTATTTAATCCTGTTTTTATTCCACGAAACACTTATATATAAACCAATCGGATTACACATGAAAACAAAAATCAAAATCTCAATCTATAATAAAAATCAGTAATTCATGAATCAAGACAAGAACTTCGAATTAAAACCTTACAATGAACGAGAGAAACTCCACCTGAGTCCACCAAGCTCGAATCCAGGAGGAACCACCAGAAGTATTCTTTTGATTTGAGATGTAGGTGGTGTCTTTCCTGTGGTAATGGTGGCGTTTTAAAAGGGAGATAACATGGATGCTTTAACTCTTCCTTTTGCTAGATCGATTATGGTGCCATCTTCTTTGAGGAAAAGTAGCTATAGCCTTCGATTTCCAAGGAGTACCCGTGACACATTGTGGAACGAGTGAAGACAGATGATGGCGATGGGTCTGTGTTGATGGTGATATCTCATGGGAAAAGTGAAAAGGGTGGGAAGGAGATAAGAAGGAGTCGACCTATGCTTTTGGGAAAGGAAAAGAAGCGTTGACTGCTTTTATGAATGTTTTGGGAAGAGGATATAGTACAGGAAAATAATTAATGAAAGTATTATTATTACCCCGTGTACCACGTGTCCCGTTGAGCTAAAATATAATCGTGGCAACCCGGTTTGGTGCTTTCGAGCAACAATGCGAAAATTAAATTTTCGTGAACGTTCTTATAAAAGAATACTATCGACTTCGAAAATTAAACATCGGACTTAATCCATAAATAATACGGTTTCGGTACGCGTGTAGTGTCGCGTTTTTCAGAAAAGCGAGATAACTTCTCGGTTTTGTAAATAAGTTGTTAGTAAGTGTCAGGAAGTGATAACTTCACTTTTCTTGATAAAATTAAATAGTTTGGAGGGTTTTTGTATGCTACAGTGTGCGAAATAACCTTCCGAAATAATCATGTAAGCTCACAAAAGGCTCAAATAAATTGCCAAATAATAATAAGTTAATTTTTATTATTAAAATCATGTTTGGAAAATTACGGGTGGTTACAGTCTACCCTCCTTAACGTGAAATCCGTCCCGAATTTTAGTTTATGTTATCCGATAAAATGGTGTCTTAGAAGAGATGTTGGTACTCACGACAGATTTGATTCTCACCAGGTTGTTTAGGGGTTTATTTTTGTTTGTGGGAGGGTACCCAGGTTGTCTACCATTGGTTTTCCCATGTTTGTGAGTTGGTGAGGTACATGTTCTGATTTAGAGTGATAAGATAGCATGATGACTGGTTGTCAAGGTTTGATCGGAAGTGGTGTGTTTTTCCTCCTCATAGGGTTGGATAGAAATCTTATTCGAAAACTTTAATTGAGTAGGTATTTATACGAATTTGACCAAAATAACTTTTTAGCTAATACACATTCCTTTGTTAGAGGTCAATAGATACGTAGGATGACACGGTTTCAAAAGATTCAAAATTTCGTAAAATGGTTCTTAGTCACGGTGTGGATGGGATAATTTTCACAAAAGTTGGTGTTTGACATTCCTTAACAAGAGTTTGATAAAGTTTGAGCAGAAAAATTTTCACGCATCCAAGTGAGTGTTTTAGAAGGATATCACTATAGATTCCCATAAGTATTCAATTTACTTTAACTGTACCAGGAGGTAGTAATATAAATGCTTTCCAGGTGGGTGGATAGTTCACCGGGTGATTGCAAAAGAGTTTATAAAATGATTTGTGAAGCAGTTTATAGAGTAATGGGGAACAATTTATTATTGGCCCAAATAAGGGCAAACTGCAGTTTCGTTTGTGATAAGGCAACAAATCGGTTTACAAAATAACTTGTGAAATGATTTGTAAAACAGTCTATAGAACAAGAACCATTCGTTGTTTACAAAATAGTTGTAAGGTCGAAATTTTGATTTCATAAGGTAGCGGTGAAACATTTGTAGGGTGACCGCATTATGGTCTGTAGAATACTCGAAAACAGTCTGTATGGCATTAGCGACATGGTTTATTATTTTATGAGAGGGTAGCAAAAATAACTGATATCCCCGAGAGATGAGAGAAAAATTAGGTAATTGTCCCAAGGAACGCGGTTCAGGTTATTCCTTAAAGTCTCAAAGTTTCTGTCGGGCATAGAATCTCTGCGGAATGGGAAGTTTATCAAGTTCGGGGTACGACCCCGAAGGAGGATGTTGATTGCTACTAGCAATTGGTTGGCTGTCTCAGTAGTGTACTTAGTAATTAACGTGAAAAGTACAACATTGATCGAGTGTAGGGTTTGAAGTGGAGATGACTGTAACAAAACAAGTCTGGATAACAAATCCAAATCCAGAGTGAGGTCCAAAATCGCAAAATCCAGCAATCCAAATTTCAAACATAGCTCAAAACCAATTCCAAACGTAGCCAAATTCAAATTCAAATGTAGCTAGCATCAAATCCGAACGCTCCGATAAGCTTAACTGGCTTATTAAAATCTCGAGGAGTTACAAATAAGCAACTCGGGTTCAAACGGTGCCAATCGGGTCTAACCTGACCTGATGCAAATTATGGTCAGACAGCGACAAACAGAAGTTCCATATAAATGGAGAAGTATAGCGGTGCCAGGTGTATTACTGTTTATGAGGTGTTGTGATACCAGTGTGTTGTGTGTAGATGTGAATGTTCATGTTAGGCAGTGATTATGTACACATACAGAAATTTTGAGTCTTTCAAAAACCAAGTAGAAAATCAATCTGGACATAATTCTAGTATAACTACTCTGAGTATTGCAAAATTTACCTCTGAGTCGGACATAGGTGATCAAGCTATGTCCCACTGTCCGTGGTCGAATATAGGTGATCAGTCTATATTCCACCGAGGTTCAATAAATTTTGAAATACTCAGCTCAATTACGCCAGTAATATGTCCCTTACTTTTGAAAGCTGCTTAAATGATTAAGGCGAATGTCCACACTCGAGGATGATTGATGAGATTGCGTAGAGAAAAGGCATAATGCCACGACGAGTATGATGCGTGTGTATAAGTATGTCGAAGATACTTGTAGTAGATAGCGAAAATAGATGGATATACTTATCCAATAACAGTGTGCACATCTCATCAATTATATTAGCAATAAAATCACAAATGAGGCATCAGCTTGGCAGGCAGGCATGTGGCGGTCATAGGGTTAAGTTTTAGTAAAAGTAGTTATAGTCTAGGTTTTAAAAATACCCAGTTCTCTATAACCAAGGCTCTGATACCAATCTGTAACACCCCCAAAATCTTGTTTTGCGAAAGCATACATATTTGGGTGCTACTAAATTGATATCACAACACAAGGTGCCAAGAACGGTTTTTGCTCAACCGTTTAAAATATATTTCATATTCAAAATGGTTTGTTTACAACATTTCAAAAATGGTGCAAAAATATAAGCCCATAAAAGAAATCAAGTGGTCCCAAATCCATCAGAGTCTTCTATGACCATGCAATGCCTTGCCAAAAGCCTCCGCAACTAGTTTATCGCCTTAAACCTGAAAATACATGCTAAAAAGTGTCAACACGAGGTTGGTGAGTTCATAGGTTTATGATAGAGCAGTAAAGATACAGTGAGTTCAATAAGAGTTTTGTGATCATTGTGTCGCTCACAATGTCATAAAAATACAGTTTACCTTATAGCAAGATTAGAGTTGTGGACCAGGAGTAGGGTATGCAACCCAAAATAAAGTAGTTTATTACGCTAGCTCTAAGTTCATGTAACCGAAGCTATAACTTGTGTGCATGCTCTAGAAGCATGTTAAATATCAAGGCCCGACAAGTTGTATCCCAGACACTTGCAGTTTCAACATGCTATACGTTCGTTTGCCTATCCGGTCAACCCGAATAGGGACGTTACTCCCAATAGATCTATTTATAATATTCGCGCTTCCCAGCAGGAATTGACGGTTCATGATTTTGGGAAAATTGGGACAAAATAGTGCTTAGGCTAATCCGCGTAATGGCTTGATAAGAACAGTGCTGGTCCATAAAATAGTTTTGCATGATTCTCACCCCGATTGTAAAACATGTTTAAATAGAGTAGGGTTACATATCAGTCAATCACATAATGCCTTCAAATAACCAATTCAAATCAGCTCAACAGTCAGATATTGAGTAAACGGTTCGCAGATTTCAAATAAACAGTCATTGAGTTTAGTTAAAACGAGCATGTATTCTCCCTAGAAACAGTTTAAAAACCAGTAAAAGTGGGCGCCATGAACTCACCTTGGCTTGCAGCAACGCAACATATCATAATGGTCACAACTGGCATCAAGATCAAAACATAACGGTATCGAAGGTATAGGCACAACGGTGCCGGATCGGCACAACCTAATATATATATAGTTGTTTCAGAATATGTCTCGTAAAGTAAAAGTGTTTTCAAAAGACAAGCGTCTTAGTTTTCGTGGACCGCTCGTAACAAAGTTTGTAAAAATTTAGTGTTAACGTTTCGTGTGGTGGTAAGACAGCATAGACTCAAGAATACTCACGCCAATTTGGAATAGAAAATCGACACTGTCGAGAAATGTACGGACGAGAACTTGAGTCGAGAAAAGAATGGTAAACGAAGTCAAGGAAGTATTGACAAAGAAATATGTCAATGGGGAAGTCAATTGTTGAGTTTCGGTATTTACCCCAAGTTCCCAATTAGTTTGTATAGAACATACGTGTTTCATATATAAAGGTAGTTTTGAGTTTTCAAAAGTTTTACAATATCAAAGTGTGTCTCTCGTCATTCGACAAGTTTAAAAATAAAAGAGTTATCGCAAATAAAGTTTAAGTGTAGAGATTTTACAAAATTTTGCCATGACCCGCTCGTTTATAAAACGTTCCAAGTCGAATGACTTTATTATGAATCAATTTTCCCAAGACAATTAAATAGATAACAGCATAATATAAGTCCGATATATATATTCAGTCTGTTTGATATTTGTAAAATCCGTGTCCAATTATTCGAGTCATAATCCATTATATTTTGTCTGTGAAATGTATATTTAGTCCGTATTCAAGTATCAATCTCAGGGGTACTCAAAATGTTACCAATAAGTTCGCGTTAGTCAAGTTTTTCCATAACCGAAAAATATATTAATACATGTTATATATTTTTTTTGACATAATATATAATGCGTCTATTAGGACTTTTAACCAAACGCACTCTTAGCTCCTTTTTGTGGGCTTGGCCCAAGACAAAACAAAGCACACATTTAGTTGGGCTAGCCAACAAATCCAACGCACCCTCTATGGGCTGATATTTCAAACCAGGTTCGAACAAAAATAACTAGGTTTGTATCTTTGCAATATTCTTGCAGTAAATCTAACACACCCTTTGCAGCTCAAAACCATGATGCTATATGTTTAACTTTATTTTGAAAATAAGTGTGTATTTCGTATAGCTTTACCCCAAGTATTCACAAGCCCGCAAAGTGAAACTCGAAATATGGAACAGACATGAGCTCTCACATGGTTTGTATCCTAAACTGAAACAAATAATTGAACAACACTCTGATAATCTCACAAGTTTGATGTAAGTTCAATTAAGCCTCACATGTACAAAAAGGCGCAAATCCAAAGCAAGGATCTGAGACACAACCGACTGACAAGAGCAACCCAAACCGAGACCATTAATCGACAATATTCAACCAACAATACGTATAATAGTTACACCCAAGATTGACTCGAGATAAAACGCAGGAATTTGGGTGCTGTCGCTAGCACCAAAAACAGGGCCAACACTTGTAGTTTCCCCGAATCAAACAAACATTCCCAATGTTTACTGTAAAAGTGCGACCAAGACCAATATCAAAATAAGTTCACTAGAGCTTATTAGACTTGAATAAGCCATAGCTTTTCAATGTAAGCAAACACAACACTTTAACTCTACACACGAACTGATCTTAACCGAAATAAGAGATACATAAAGGCTCAATTCGACGACAATAACGACAACAGGAAACAACGAACAATCGCTCAAAACCACTTTAGCTAATTATTAGCTACATTGGCGAGAAACATTTAGCACATAACAAGGACGACTCACGAGTTATCTCACTCACTGAGTTGGCTCAGTGAGTCGACTCGATTCAATAACAAACAAACACCCTTTTTCCTCGGATTATACCACACGAAACAAGGTCGAAAAATGTATTTAATCATGTTTTTATTCCACGAAGCACTGATATATAAACCAATCGGATTACACATGAATACAAAAATCAAAATCTCAATCTATAATAAAAATTAGTAATTCATGAATCAAGACAAGAACTTCGAATTAAAACCTTACAATGAACGAGAGAAACTCCACCCGAGTCCACCAAGCCCGAATCCTGCAGGAACCACCAGAAGTATTCTTTTGATTTGAGATGTAGGTGGTGTCTTTCCTGTAGTAATGGTGGCGGTTTAAAATGGAGATAACATGTGATGTGTTACGTGTGTGTACAAGTTTTAAATTTATAAGGGGTGAATTACCGAATCTATAAATAACACATACGAGCAAGTAAACTCGTCCATTATTGAAAGATTATGATGGTAAGTCGGGATCGTTCGCAGGGATTTGTGAGTGAATCAAGTTGTAAGTATAAAAGCTACTAAAAATAAATCCAAAAAACAAGTAATAATGATAATATGATAATTCAAATGATTAAAAATACACTTGTTTAGATTAGTATACTACTCTAGACAAGAATGATTATGATAACTTTTCTTAACATGTTGGTTATGATAATTAGTTGGTGAACTAATCTATTGTTCTTACAAGTTAAACCTTCGTCAAGATTTTAGTTTATAAAAACAAGCATTAAGCTTAACCAATCAATTCAAGATCAATTCAAGTTTCATAAGTTTGGGTTAACAAACTTAAACACAAAAATAATCTTTTGTTTTATCAAATAAGCTTAGGAAATGGTCAATACAAAAGGTAACCGATCATAGACAAAAAGGTTACAATTGATTGTAAACTACTAATCTTTCGACCTATGAGGTGGTTTTCAATCAATCCAATTTGATAGACAAAAGCATTCTTATTACAACCACAATTAAGTTTCTTTGTTTAACCAAGTATAATGGGTAAAAACAATCATTCATAGACAAATGATTATAACTAGTTTAATAACAATAAACCTTTCGACCTTTAGAATTACTAACAACTAGTCAAACTTGATTAACAAATGTCACTATGAAACTTAAGCACAATTGGATCTTAGAATTAACTTGAAATTGAATTAAAACATGTTATCACAATCATACGCAAATCATTAAGTAATATACATCATCTAAGCAAGTGCACAAAGGCACTAGCCACTCATAGCAAACATGAACATAAACTCAGAATTTTGAACATTAGAAATCATGATTAAAAGTCTTACAAGGATTGGAATGAGATTACAAATGATAAGGTAATGACGCCCAAAGTATTGGTGTTGACTTCTAGAGAGTTTGACTTCCAAATGTTGACTTCTTGGACTTCCAAAGTTTCCTGAGCTTCTAAGGACGAATTTGAGAGCTTTTGAGAGTGGTTTATGATTAGAGAGAGTTGTTGTTGAATTGTTTAATAGTTGTGCTCTATTTATACTCATCTCAAGGCCTAGGTTGTTAAATGCTGCAACTTGGCCTCCAAGCAGAGTAGAAGGACCTAGAATACACATGAGAAGAGTCTAGAATCGTTGGTAGCAAGATACAATGCTTAGTGATGAAGTTTGGCCATACAGGCACTCTCCAACCGATCGGTATTACGTCCATCCGATCGGTTGGCCTCTAGATGCAGCCTCCATCCGATTCGGTTGCGGGCTACGTCCGATTGGATGGAAATGACCTGTAAAGTCAATCTTGGACTTTTGGTGTTCGGCTTGTATCTTTCTCATAGCTCTATGTTCTTTGTCCAAACTTGATCTTTTCTTTGTCTTAGAACTTGGAATAATGAATACTTGAATCATCCTTCTTTGAAATGCCTTTTCGGAGTGGTTCTTGACATGAGAATCTTCGTACGATCGTAAATCCTTGTTTTCTTCATTAATCTTTCACTTTTTCTTCCTTTTTCCTGTACTTGGCTACATATACTTTGCAAACATACTTTGGTGCGATTAAGTAACAAAAGCATATAAATATAACAAAATAACATATACAAAAAGTACGAATAACGCTACTAAAAATGTGCACAATTTGACCGTTATCAAATTCCCCCACACTTAAACTTTGCTTGCCCTCAAGCAAATCTGGAAGTAAAAATAATTATCCATATGGTACTCAAGTACGTTTAGGAAAAATGTGATGCAAATCTATCAAGTACAAGTACAAGTTAAATCCATCATTTTAAGCTTTTCTAATTGAAGCATCGAGATGTTTGACAATACCCAATTGATTTTCTTGCTTGATGCACATTACTAATCACCTCACAAAAAAGAAATGAAATATAATTCACTCAAAACACTCATTTATATGGTTTGTGGAGTATATAAGAGAAATCACACTCATTGCTCAGTCATCATCTAAATATTACCATAGGCTTGTACAAGAAACAAAACTACACCGATATGGCGTGAGCACCAAGTATACATATCAAAGAGGTCTTTTATTCGGGTTTAAGGCTTCAAGGGTTATACCAGACTTACGTGCAAATATCTTATGTAAAACATAATAGATCGCTGGCGCAAATTCTTGCATTACCAAACAATGGATGGTCACTAAGGATAACCTTAGATCGCTGGCGCGTTATCTAATTCCTCAAGAACTCGGATGGTCACTATATGTCAATACACTTGATAATTTCACAAAGCCAAAAGGTAAGGATAAGACATAGGATATGTCTAGAAAGGTTGATAATAAAGAATATACAAAATAGTCAAAGTCTACTAACCAAATGTTGCTAGCTATTTCGAACCACTATCATGCAATCTTGAGAAACTCCATACTTGATCGATCAATACATTATTCCATAGCTCATTGGCTATTCTTGTCACCTTATAGTTGCGATGATTTTTTTTTTTTTTTTTTTTTTTTTTTTTTTTTTTTAATATAAACTCATTCACTTGTCATCTTATAGTTGCGATGACTAATCCTTCACTTTGCTTCAATCACTGCTTTTGGAGTTTACAACTTTCTTCATACTTTCATGATTTCCCACATAACATCCATCTTGCCATATAGCTAGCAACCAACCAAGACTTAACTAAGGGTAAGGCTAGGCTAAAAAGTGTAAAATCTTTTTGTATTTTTCTGAATTTTATCAAAAGAAAAGATTGGCTCAGAAGGTGTAACTAGGGGTATCTAGCGTAAAATATAAACGCTAACAATAGGGTTTTTATTGGTGGTTAACTAGTCAGTGTAACTAGCTAAATATCAATACGGAAGGCTATTTGTTTTAAATTCTAAGGTTGCCTCTTATCACGCATATACACTTATATCACACACGAAATGTGATCTCACAATGGTCTCGTAATGATTTACAAGCACAAGTTCTAGAATAAATAAAATCACCGGCACACTCATAGCAAAAGAATCAAAGCATAAAAGATGTATGCTAAATACAGAACAGGCTCAAATCCTCACAATTTAGTGGAAAGGCTATAATATGTGCTAACTAATGTTATCGATCCTAGAATGGATTGCAATATTAATCGGGACACATCTCAATATTTCAAAAATTACAGGTTTCACCAGTGGATTGATCCAGTTATTCTAATATATTATCCTAAAAATGACAAATAACTTAGATCACAAGGGCAAACAAAATTTAAAATCTAGCTCAAAATTTACAAGTTATCCTTATTTTCCTATTCACCCCCCCTCACTTAAGTTAAGCATTGTCCTCAATGTGATAAACTAACTTCAAAGTATTAAAATAGGGAAATAAGAGAATAAACCATATTTTCCGGGCTTCATATGATTCTTTGATCCAAGTGTCCAAGCTTAGTAATCATTACCTGCAGTAATCTTAAAAGAAACAAAACAAACACACGAAAGTATGTTTTATTAAAAGTTAGTGATACACACCCACATTTAAGTTCAACTAAGGGATTAGAGAAACTTTGAGGTGTAATCAGTTTGAAAATAAAAATAAGAAGTAAAAATAGCAAACACACGGGTTGCCTCCCAAGAAGCGCTTGTTTTATTAACGAGTCGTCAGCCTGACTTAAACTTCCTTTAGTCTACGTTGGTGCAATTTTTGGTTTCTTCCTCGAGGATTTGGGAACATACACCACGTTTCCTATCACTATTCCTTCTCCAGTTTCATCTATGTCATCCAATTTCACTCTTTCCCAAGCTCTAGGAAGAACATCATGGATGAAACCAGTTTCTTAGGCCCAAGGAGTGTTTTTCTTATAATCGGCCAGAAAGGGTGCCATGAATGTTATAGGTTCATATTCTGATTCAGGTGGAATTTCTTCGATAGAAATCTCGTTCATTTGCTCCTTATCATAGTACAATTTAATCCGGTGACCATTAACAATGAAACTTTCATCCTGTTTGTCATATAATTCAACATATCCAGATGGAAATCCATGTTTCACTATATATGGTCCGAACCATTTCGGTTTTAACTTAGGAGCTTTAAACTTGTATTTCATATTGAAAAGCAAAACTTTGTCTCCAGCTTTGAATTCTTTCCGTATTCTAAGCTTTCTATCATGATAAGCTTTGGTTCTAGCTTTGTAAAGCTTGGAGTTCTCATAAGCTTGGAGTCTTAGTTCATCGAGTTCATGCAATTGCAAAAATCTCTTCTCTCCAGCTATTTTGAGATCAGGGTTACAGTTTATGAGTGCCCAGTAGGCGCGATGTTCGATTTCGAACGGCAAATGACAGATTTTCCATACAAAAGTCTGTATGGTGTTGTACCAATTAGAGTTTTGTAAGCCGTACGAAATGCCCACAGAGCATCATCAAGTTTTCTCGACCAAACAGCAGGATTGTCTTTGATCGTTTTTTCGAGTATCCTCTTTAAGGCTCTGTTGGTGTTTTCGACTTGACCACTGGTCTGTGGATGATAAGCTGTAGCAAAACGATGATGAACTCCATATCGTTTCATAATTTTCTCCATTTATTTGTTACAGAAATGGGTTCCTCGATCACTTATTAAAGCTTTAGGAATTCCATAACGAGCGAAAAGCTTTTTGAGAAAATTAACAACAACTCGTGCATCATTTGTGGGTAGAGCCTCGGCTTCAGCCCATTTGGAAACGTATTCAATAGCAACGAGAATATATTCGTATTTGCGCAATTTAGGAAATGGTCCCATAAAATTGATTCCCCAAATATCGAATATTTCGCAGACTTGAATGCTTTTTTGAGGCATTTCATCTCTGCGAGAAAGACTACCGGATCTTTGGCAAGCATAACAGTTTTGAACAAGAGTATGAGCTTCTTTGAAAATTGTCGGCCAATAGAATCCAGCATCAAAAACTTTTTTAGCTGTGGTGGAAGGACCATAGTATCCTCTAGTTGGGCCATGATGGCATTCATCAAGAATTCTTCTTGTTTCAAAACCATAAACACATCTTCTGATCATCCCATTGGGACGCATCTTGAAAAGATAGGGCTCTTCCTAATAATAGTGTTTTAGTTCTGAGAAGAATTTCCTTCGTTGGGCGTGAGTTAATCCTTTTCTGAGAATTTTTCCAACGAGATAATTTGCAAAATCGAAAAACCACAAAATTTCTTTCTCATCAATTGTGTCAACAGTCATGAGAGTTTCATCAGGGAAATAATCGTCAATTTCATCTTCCCTTAACTCTTCCAAATTTGGATTCTTGAGATGAGACAAATGATCAGCAGCTAGATTTTCTGCCCCTTTCTTATCTTTGATTTCGATTAAAAATTCTTGGAGTAGCAAAATCCATCGGATAAGACGCAGTTTTGCATCTTGTTTGGTAAACAGATATTTGAGTATTGAGTGATCAGTAAACACAATCGTTTTTGAAAGCATAAGATAAGATCTGAATTTGTCGAAAGCAAAAACAACGGCTAACAATTCCTTCTCCGTAACCGTGTAATTTTGTTGAGCTTTGTTAAGTGTTTTACTAGCGAAGTATATAGGACGAAAATGCTTTCCTTCACGTTGTCCTAACACAGCTCCAACAGCAAAATCACTTGCATCGCACATGAGCTCGAATGGTAGTGACCAATCAGGTGAAACCATAATGGGTGCACTAGTCAATTGATTTTTTAATGTTTCGAAAGCCTTAATGCAATCCACATTAAAGTCAAAAACAGAATCTTTTTCAAGAAGTTTTGTCATGGGACGAGATATTTTGGAAAAATCTTTAATAAAACGACGGTAGAAACCGACATGTCCTAGAAAACTTCTAATGGCTTTAACGTTGGTTGGAGGTGGTAATTTGGTGATAACATCGATTTTCGCTTTGTCAACCTCCATTCCTGCACTGGAAATTTTGTGTCCAAGCACAATTCCTTCAGTCACCATGAAATGACATTTTTCCCAGTTAAGAACAAGATGTGCAGCTTCACATCTTTCGAGCATTTTATCGAGATTAGAAAGGAAAGCTTCAAATGAGCTTCCAAAAACTGAAAAGTCATCCATGAAAACTTCCATAGATGTTTCAAGCATGTCTTGGAATATTGCAATCATACACCTTTGAAAAGTTGATGGTGCTTACAAAGACCGAAAGGCATACGCCGGTAAGCGTAAGTTCCAAAAGGACATGTGAATGTATTCTTTTCTTGATCAACAGGATCGATAGGAATTTGGAAATGTCCTGAAAAACCATCAAGGAAACAAAAGTACTTGTTCCCTGCTAGTCTCTCAAGCATTTGATCCATGAAGGGTAGAGGAAAATGATCCTTTCTGGTGGCTTTGTTTAATTTTCTGTAATCAATACATACTCGCCATCCAGTGACAGTTCTAGTAGGAACTAACTCATTCCGTTCGTTAGTCACAACGGTCATTCCTCCTTTCTTCGGAACACAGTGAACTGGACTCACCCAAGGACTATCCTCGATGGGGTAAATGATACCGGCATCAAGAAGTTTGATGGTTTCTTTCTTAACAACTTCTTTCATGTTGGGATTGAGTCGACGTTGTCTTTCTACAACGGGTTTAACATCGTCTTCGAAATTGATTTTGTGTTCACAGAAATCAGGGCTAATTCTTGGAATATCAGAAGTTTTCCACGCAAAAGCTCTTTTATGCCTCTTGAGAACAGAGATGAGACATTCTTTTTCATCGTCATTGAGCAACGAAGATATGACTACTGGAAGAAGTGAATTATCCTCCAAGTAAGCATATTCAAGATGATCGGGAAGTGGTTTTAGCTCAAGATCAGTTGGTGGTTCTTGAAGAGATGTTTTGATTCTCAATTGATCATTAAAGGTGATTTCCTCAAAATTCTCTTCTCCTTCTTCAACTTCTTCAATATCTTCTTCGAATTTTACTTCCATAAAATCAGCGAATTCTTTATCAAGATCTGTTTCACTAATTTTCTCCGAAGTAGTCATGAATGGATCAGAATCGTCAAGTAATGCATCCAATTCTTCATCAGTGACTTCATCGATTACGTCAATGTTAAAACAAGTGTCATCACTGGAATATGGATATTTCATTGCTTTATCGATTAAAAAGGTAATTCTATCTTGTCCAACTCTAAGATTAAGTTCTTTACCTTTTACTTTGATGATAGCATCAGCGGTGTTAAGGAAAGGTCTTCCTAAAATAAGAGGGACTCTACTATCTTCCTCCATTTCTAAGATCACAAAATCCACACGAAAAACAAATTTACCAACTTGAACAAGCATATTTTCAGCAACCCCAACAGGATATTGGTAAGAATGGTTGGCTAATCAAATTCTCATCTTTGTAGGTTTCAAGGTATTGATGGAAAGTTTAGAATACAACGAATAGGGCATCAAATTGATACTTGCACCAAGATCGACTAAAGCATCGCATGTGATGTTGTTTCCTAACGTGCATGGAATCAGAAAACTTTCGGGATCTTCGAGTTTTGGTGGAATTTTGTTTTGAACAATGGCTGAGCATTCTTCGTTGAGAAAGGTAGTGGATATTTGTTCCAACTCGTTCTTGTTATTCAGAAGTTCCTTTAAAAATTTCCCATAATTGGGCATTCCAGCTAGAACATCAATGAGGGGTACATTGAGTCTAACCTCTTTGATCATTTCAAAAAACTTCTTATAATGCTCCTCCATCTTTTCTTTCTTAAGGCGTTGAGGATATGGAATTTTGGTGTGTACGCCATGACTGGTGGGATGGGTTTTTCTTTGGTGGGTGTATTTGGAGTATTTTCCTTTTCTGCTTCTTTAGCTTCATCCTCACTTTCATCATGGATGATCGTGGTATCATTTGGATTTCGTGGTGGATCATACGAGAGACCACTTCTTGTGAATACAGCATTGATATGCTCATTTCTAGTTTGTGGTAGACGATAAGTTTTATCGTTTGATCCAGATGATGTTGGTTTAGGGTTGGATTGGGTATTACTTGGTAATGAACCTAATGGTCGGGAAGAGAATTGGTCAGAAAGTCTACCGAATTTGTTTTCAAGATCCTTAGTAGATGCTTGATGATTTTTCTGACCTTGCTCAACTTTGGTTTTGAGATTGAAAAATTGAGTCTTGACGAACTCATTAGTGGATTTTTGAGCAGTCACGAATTCTCTCATCATTTTTTCGAAATCTCTTTCTTCCGGATTTTTATCAGAGGTTTGTGGAGTTTGATTGTCTGCTCCAGGTTGAGAATCACGGTTGTTATCCCTTTGTTGGCGATCTTGCCAGTTTCCAGAATTTCTCCCGTAATAGTTACCACAATAACCGCCTCCACTGTATCCTCCTTGAACATAATTAGCTTCTCCTTATTTAGGTCCGTCCATTGGTTGATCGTCACATTCCGATGATGGGTGATTACCTCCACAGTTGTTACAACCATCTCACATTTCTTTCATTTCTCCTTTAAGATCTTTATATTGCGAGTCGATTTTGGAAGTCAAGGCTTCCATTTTTTCCACGAGTTCAGAGGTATCAGAACTTTTAGCAAAAGCAACGGTTTTTCGTAAAGGTTTGGTTTTGAAATCTTTTGACCAATTGAGTTTGAGGAGTACTCGGTCTTCGAGTAGTTGATATGCCTGGTTAGGGGTCTTATAGAGAAAAATTCCTCCAGCATCAAGGATTCCATGAGATGTTTCATCAAGTCCATGGTAGAAGATTTGGCTAATGGTTCCTCATCCTAAACCATGTCCATGACAACTACAAAGCAAATCTTTCATACGAAGCCAAGCTTCGACAAGTGATTCGTTAGGATTTTGTGTGAAAGCACGAATTTCTCCCATGAGTCGGTCAAACATGGCAGGTGGAAAGAATCGGCTAACAAAAGCTTGCCTCATCTCCTCCCAAGTATTGATAGTTCCTGGGGTTAATTCGTTGTACCACACTTTTGCATCTCCGGAAAGTGATGATGGAAAAAGTTTGAGTTTAATGGCGTTGACATCGGTGTCGCCATATCGGAACATGCCACAAATTTTGATGAATTCGGCAATGTGTTTATGCGGATCGGCCCGCGAATGGCCATCGAATTGACGGTCTTTGATCATAGAAAGATGGTAACCTTTCACGGTGAAATTGTCACCAAGGTTAACAGCAACAATAGCAGCTCTAGGAGTGGGTGCTACGGCTCGGTTGGTGGCCCACATGGGTTGATCGTCAGCCATGGGAAAAGGTTGATCAGTGAATGGGTTATAAACGATTTTGGCTTCGAAAAGGTTATCAAACGGTTGGTTTGGTACTCTTGGTACACGGTTGGTTAATGGAACAAAAGGTGTTCTTCTTCTTGGTCTTCGAATTAAACTTTCGGGATTTGAAAGAGGTGAAATTGGTTCTATTCCAGTAGAGCGAGTGTTCATACAATTCCTTAAGAGAATCGAGGCAACATCTAAACACACGAGCAAAGAATGAAAACAGTTTGGAAAATCAGACTTGGTTAACCGATCGGATGGCAAGGTGTGCCAATCGGTTAAACGTCTCGGTAAAAATTGATTATTGGGGAACCGATCGGATGGGAGTCTAACCGATCGGATGGTTGGCTCGGTTTTTTTTTTTCGAAAACGAACTTGGTAAGAGATGGACTTCTAAAACTTACAGAAACACAATTAAAATCCCTGGCAGCGGCGCCAAAAACTTGATGTGTTACGTGTGTGTACAAGTTTTAAATTTATAAGGGGTGAATTACCGAATCTATAAATAACACATACGAGCAAGTGAACTCGTCCGTTATAGAAAGATTATGATGGTAAGTCGGGATCGTTCGCAGGGATTTGTGAGTGAATCGAGTTGTAAGTATAAAAGCTACTAAAAGTAAATCTCAAAAACAAGCAATAATGATAATATGATAATTCAAAAGATTAAAACTACACTTGTTTAGACTAGTATACTACTCTAGATAAGCATGATTATGATAACTTTTTGTAAGATATTCACTTAACACATAACGCACCAAAGATGAGATCTTGGATCGACTAGAAGAAAGAAAGGAGAGAGTGGGAGTTCTAGAGAGAGAATAAAACAAAACAAGAAAGATTAGATTAGAAAATGTGTGGAACTCCAACCCTTCCCACACTTGGGAAGGGATATATATAGTAGCCGGTATAAGTGCCCCTACTGGGCTGTGAAGTGAGCTGACAGTGGGGAAAGCCCCGACCCACTCCACAAACATAAATATAACTAAGCTAATACTAATATTACTTATAATACTAAACTGATATAGATAAACCTACGAGCTATGTGAATGCTAAATGCATGCTCGGGGTGACCGAGCCTTCATCCGAATATTTATATTCCTAACAATCTCCCCCTAAGGGAGGTCACCCCGGAAATATTAATTTGAATTCTAGCATTCTGTCTTCTGAACTTGACATCATAGCTCGTAGTCTTTGATTCTTCATTGTCTTGAAACATTGTGCATTCTGCAGTGGACTTTTGATGACTTCTCCTTTGTCTTGGATGATTTTTGAGTATTCTTCGACTTTATCATCCAACATTTGTTTCCAAGTCATCTTTCAGCAGTATGTTTCCTTGTGATGTGTATATCTTTGAGCCGACATACTTACACTATTCTGGTGTCATGATCTTCAGCATCAGAGTGTGCAGAAGTTGTGTTCAAGGTCTTTAGGTTGATCATGACTTCTTTGTTTAAGATGATGATGTAGTGTAAACATGTGGTAGAGGATTGGCATCTTTACTGCAACCAGCTACAACAGCAACCAGCTACAGCATTCCACAGCTACAATCGCCAGAAGATCCTGCATACGACAGTTAGCAACAAAGCAACCGGTACTTACAGGTTCGGACTTCGATATTGTTAACAGCATAGTGTGAAAACTCTCTCTAATCCTTACCAAGACCGTTCCTAATCGAAAACCCACAGAGGGCTTTTTAAGATCGAACCATAGCACATCAACGATTAGGTGAGTCGCTGGAGATCACTCCACGACTGTAGACCGTTAGAAACCGCCGTGACCACTAAGCGTAATCCATAAAGAATTACCGAAGTGACCTGCTTTCAGGGCTGCTTGATGTTGACCCTAGCAGGAATTTCCATTCAATCATTGAGAATTACATTTGTAAATTTTCTCATAAATGTTCTGGCAGATTGCTAAGATCTGCGTAGGACTCATAAGTTTACAACTGGTGTCCTTAATGTTGAACAACCAGTGTAGAGATAATTTGTGTTCCTATGAGATCTTATGATGAATCTCGTGGCTCTAGACTCTATAGTGCGCTTTGATTTAGTGAGCGGAGGCTGGAGAGGACTGCCACCTTTTCAATATCATCTAACTCGGAGTGAGAGAGACGATAGGAATGTATTGAACTCCGTAACAATTGAAACAAGAATCCTTTGAGGGACCTTGAGTGGCTAGGGAGGGTTGTGCAGCGTATCACTGGGTCCATGATACTTTGTCTTCAATGCCAGCAATCAACTATGTGATTCTGACAGCATATGTATTGACCCGGTTTCTGCCTAAGTTGTAAGGAGGGCTATTTCTTTTCACCCTTTATCTTTACAATTCTTTTTCATTCTTCAACCCCTTCAGTGCTTACCGAGACTTCATGACTAGCACCTTGTTGGGTTTGTTCCAGTACTAGCTCCATCTCAGTCGGCACTTTTCCCTTATCCACTTTTCTCCTTTTTTCATCATACCTAAGGACTTCTACACTAATTAGTGGATTGTCCCTGGGTAGATCCCTCCGGCTCTGGCGGGATCGTGGGAACTTGAGCCTAACCTAACCATCCTTATAACTCCATACATTAATTAAAATGGTCGGTTTTTGGTATTCTTCCACGATTGCCATAAACCAAATCTTTGAAAAATCTCTCAAAGTGTTCATTATTCTGAAAACACATTTTTGCTAACACTTGAGAGTTTTATATTTTTCAAATGCTCCCCCTCAACATGTGCTCAAATGATTGTTTTATAAATTTGCACATGTCAGGTGAAGCTCGCACTTTTGAATTGATCCACTTTCAGTGAACATGACCGATTCGAGACACGTTTACATCACTAGTTAGACTAGCTTGAAATTATTACCCGGCCTGGTCAAGTCCACAGAAATTTTCTCGAAATGGTACACTCTACTCAGATACGTCTTTTTCGAGACACGCTTACATCACTGGTTAGACCAGCTTGAAATTATTACCCGGCCAAGACGTATCCTTTCGATTGATGACAATTCAAGTTTTCGTCAATTCATTTGTCAGGTCTGAGTCACGATCTCATGTGGTTCCAACTCCTTTTTGTCCATTTGCTCCCCCTCAATATGTGCATCGATATACGAAAGAGTTTAGCACATATGGGAGAGCTTACATTTACGTCCAAACATCACATTTTATCAGATTTCATATTTAAATCACATTCTCTCCCCCGATCAGAAATTTCAAAACTTTTGAGATTTGTGATCCCAATTGATTTAAATGAGTTAGAAAAATGTGAGAGAAAATGTGTCCAATTTTAATATATTCTGATAGTGAAACATACTCTGCTCCCCTTTAAACAACAAGGGGGAGCCCATTCTAAATGCACACATCACATATATACAGATAGATCAGTGGAATGTTTATAATATTGTATGATTACAAGCCACCCATCATAAGACAGATAATGAAAAAACACACATAGAACATGATCATTCTGTTCTCTGCAGCAATCGATAATCACCCTCACGAAGTCTGTCACCAACAAAGCTCTCCAAATTGCGGAAGATCGCCCGTGTCTTCAGCCTGCGTCTGATTGCTCGAATGAATTCTTTACTTCGTGTCACATCCTGATCAGTCCAGAATCGAGTGTCCAATCCTGGGTTGTGCGGGTTGATCTTGACTTCCTTAATTCTGAAATCTAAGGCATCCTCAATCATTCTCAGAGTTCCATCACTAAACTTGTGAACCTCGTTTAGACGCATTACCATTGGCGCCTCATACTTGTCAGTAAACTTGACTGCCCTTGGAGATTCTAGGATCTTGAAGTCGTGTGTAAACGTTAGATTCGTACCATCCCAGTTCGGCTTGGTGAGATTGAGTTTAGTTTGATAGCTCTCAATCCCAAGTTGAAAATCACTAACTCTCTGTCTGATCACAAGACCCCGGATCCATAAGTTGACTGCAGCAGAGAGAGCTTTCTTATCGCGAGGAGGTAGATGTTCCAGATGTCCTTGAAGATTAAGTAAGTAGAGATCTTCGAAGTCACTTGGGAGCAGATGCTTGAAGTCACTTTCAGCAATAACGTATTCTTTCTGATCAGCACGTCGAAGCACAATTTTCTTCAGGTACTCATACCCATACATGGAGCGTATTTCAACATTAATAATGCTAAGGATTCTGAGCTGAGATCTTACTCCTTGACGATTACCCTCTGCTGAGTGCCTTTCGATATAGAATCGTTTCTTGTGGAACCACCAATGAGTGATGCCATAAGAAGTGTGCAACATTAAAGGTATGTTCCTGATCTGACCACATTTGATCTGGCACCATTTGCTCCAATCCTGCATCTGAGTAAACTGCTGCCTTCATCTTAGTTATTGACAGTGCCTGTCTGCAACCGTTGTCACCAAAGCAGAGATAGTCCAGATCTTTATTGAAGAAGTGATCAGCTTGAATAGTGACATGCCCAGGTGGTCCACCACTCGGAAGATGTCTGTTGATGTTGTAAGTAAGAATCTACTCATCAACTTGATCAGTCAAGAGTCTGTGACACTCTTCCATTTGGTATTGAAGATGCTGCACATCTGGGTGAAAGACTTTAACTATCTCGTAAGCTGGTCCTTCCAGATCTTGAGGAGTGAGTCTTGGAATCTTTTTCTCCTTGCAGAACCAAGCAATGAACGATCCCATGTCACCCGTCTTAGCCAGTAATGAGTTCTCTGGAGGTGATTCATGCTGAGAAGCAATCATCGTGGCCCAGTTTTTATTCAGACACGGTGCATCTGAAGATGGTATGGTCCATGCAGGTTCAGGAATGGATGCTCTTTCTTCATCAGATAACGGTTTCAACCAAGTTCCCATTTCCTCCTTGGAAGGAGGATTTCTAGGTAGGTTCTGATCTTCGGTTGTAACTTTCCCAGTGAGTTCCCTCCACCATATCTCATTCGGGTCAATTTGAGGGATGTGAGCATTAGCTGTATCTTCTTCACCGTCTGAATGTAACTCTTGATCTCCTGCTACAGATTCCTCATTAATGACGAATTCCTCTGGGACAGAAGAGCACGAAGGCTTATATCTTGTATCAATCATGGTCCATGCAGAGAATCCAGCAGATGACACATTCTTAGATGAACTGGGGGCTGAGGAGGATTGATTTTTCTCCTTAGATAATGCAGGGGGATGATTGGGTTGAGCTTGCATAGACCCTGAAGCTTCTGAAGATCCTGCTGCTCCACTGTTACCAGCAGGGGGAGGAGGTGGAGGAGGATGTTGTGGAGATCCAGGAGGTGTATGGGGTTTATTTTGACTCCTTTTCTTCCTCTTTTGTTGTTCTTTTAACTCAGCCTCAAGATAGTCAATCTCATCACGTTCCTTTGATTTTTCTAATGCCTAGAATAACCTTCGATGATCTTCGTGACCTTTATCCTGACCAATCTCAAACATTCTGTCGAGAAGAATTATTTTCATTTCGACTGTGGGAAGATCTCTGAATCGAGCCCGCATTGGTGCTTCCATAGCCCACTGAACCGACTCTTGCGCGTAAGTATCAACTGCAACCATTGCCTTATGTTCAATATTGAGATTCTCCAACTTGTGCAGTCTGCTCCCGTAATTGTTTATGACATGCGGCAGATTGAGATGTTCCAGATCTGCGATGCGTTTGAGAGCTGTGGCTAGTTGTGATTCAATGTCTGTTGGAGCCTTAGTGGAGACATCAACAGTCATGGTAGCTTCAGGTGAGGGAATTTCTATGATTGGTGCAGTTGAAGAGGTTGGAGCACTCATAGGTCTGATTCCTGACATGTCTTGTTGAATTGGAACTGACACCATTGACTCTACTTCTTTCTCATCATGTGACTTGTCCGTTTCATTTTCAGCAGCGTTGTCATTTGCCTTGTCTGTGATGAACTGGTCTCCATATGTGAAGTCATGTTCAAGGGTCTTGAGTGAAGAAAGGGTGTCTGTAGACTCAGTTGGTACTTGCACGTGAGGCAGATCATCATTCTTTATCTTAAGATTTTTATGAACATCTGGGTAGGCGGTGGCTACAAACTCGTCATGCATTGATTCCTGAGGTGGTTCTGTAGATGTATCTGTTGCCACAACTTGTATTTCCTTTCCCACCTTTTCTGGCTCAACGTTATCAATTACTTGAGTTTGTGTAGCTTCCATCTCTGAGTGCTTTTCCATGGTTGAATGTTCGTCGGTTTCTGTATCACTGGAGTCCTGATTAGCTTCTAAGCTTGGAGATTTCTCTTTAGCACCTTCTGAGACTTCAACGACTTTGGACGATACAGAATCTCGTTTCTTGAGGATGAACTTCGTGGTTGTCTTAGGAGCAGGAGAAGATATAGTAGGAGAGTTTGAGCAGCTTGTTCAGCAACAGCAGTCCCTTTTCCCTTGCCTTCTACCTGAGGCAATGGTTTGTGCATTACTGAATCAGGTTCTCTGAATACCACACCTTTCGAAGAGTATCTCGTTGATTGTGTGAGTTCTTCAGAGCTGATGTCAAGTGCCGTTTGTAAGTCAACCTCATCTTCATCTCTTAGGGTGTGTTTTGGGGAAGCTGCTTCATTACCCTTGCTGAAATTGATCACCTTTTGCCTCTTTGGTTTCTTGATGCTGCCTGGAGCTTCTTCAGTTGTTGCCACTTCTTTGCGCTTAATCGACTTGGATCTGTCCTTTTGAGATTTGGTAGGCTTAGACGGTTTTGAAGAAGGAGTGTTTGCTTCCCTGACTTGTTCGACTTTTGTAATGTATTCCTGAAAGTACGGATTATTGAGAATCTCATCAGAAATGAGTTCATCAGGAACAGCCTTTCCAAATATTTCAGACTTAGATCCACTCGCTGTGAACTTGAGATGCCCAAGAGCATATTCGTTGTCAGGCAGATGAAGTGGTGAATCCAGTCGAGGATGAAACTTGTGCACATTTTGGAGATAGAATATGATTAGCTTGGTGAATCTGATACTGGGAATCAAAAGATGAGGGATTTTCTTTCTTCCTGATTTCTGCAATGCCACATTTGTTTTGTCCTCAATAAACGAGTGAATTGAATACGTGAACTCTTCCCAAATTCTCTCAGCATAGTCAAGGTTGGCACGATTTAGTATCCCCCATAGAATCTGAATCACTGGTGCCCTTGGTCTCTCAAACCCTGATGTCTTTCCCGTAAGACATAAATTGATGATAGTCAAAATAGCTCTCTAGGGTTGATACATGTCATATGTGTTAACTGTGGAGAGAGCGTGGACGGTTTTGGGATATCCCAGATCGTTGATAAAGTTGATGAGTTCATCAGGTGACGGAGGGGAGGTGAATGGTTGATTTTCAATTACTGGTGTAATTTGGAGTGCGTTTCTGATCACGTCAGGGGTGATTGTGAACCATTGTTCATCTAGTTGACAGATGTACTCCCCTGTGATCTTGTCATATCTAGCTGTGTCCCAATACTGTTGGATATAGATAGATGGAATGGTGGAACTGGCCACAAAAGCTCGGAAGAAATTGGTTTGCTTCAGAATATCCACAGCGAGTTTATATATGGGGTTTTTCTGAGTCTTGCTTGTGTCAAGGTAACAGTTGCTCTTTCCAATGACAATCCATTGATCATGATGTAGAATCTGATCATTGGTACGGACTGGTGGAGGAATACCGGGGGTTTGAGCCTCTGGTGAGATAGGATCAGTCATAGATGCTGTATAGATACCAACATAAAGCATATCCACAAGTAGATTGGAGTTAGGTTAGAAAATCAAATAGGCATGTATGAACTAATCTACCAACAACCATGACAAAGCACACTAAGGTAGAAATAGCACTAGCAAAGTATGCATTGAAGACTCAAGATTCACATAGGTCAAACATGATAAAGCACACAAAGGGCCTAACAAGACTTCAAGACCTATATTAGTGAAAGGCATATAGACCACAAGAGAGAACCATAGAGAACACAGTTAAGTCGCTGAAGCAGTCACACCGCTAGACAACAGATAAACCGCTACAACAGACAAACAGCTAGAGTATGAAATTCAAACATCAGTTAAACCGCTGACAAAGATAAACCACCTGAATAAAATATTCACAACTAGTTAAACCGCTTCATTAGGCAAACAACTAGAATATAGGATTCATAAATCAGTTAAGCCGCTAACTCAGTTAAACCGCAAGAATAAAATATTCATAAACAAGTAAACCGCTTCATCAGGCAAACAGCTAGAATATAAAATTCATAAATCAGCTAAGCCGCTGATGCAGATAAACCGCCAGAATAAAATATTCGTAAACAAGTAAACCGCTTCATCAGGCAAACAGCTAGAATATAAAATTCATAAATCAGCTAAGCCGCTGACGCAGATAAACCGCCAGAATAAAATATTCATAAATCAATAAAACCACTGATGGAGATAACCCGCTAGAATAAAATATTATTAAACCAGTTAAACCGCTTCAACAGGTAAGCTGCTAGAATATAAAATTAATAAATATCCATTTAAGCAACCCGCTAGCAAGAACATCATCTAAACCGCTGGCAAGAACATTAGTACGAACGACTACTCACATCATTATTTGACCAACCTAAACTCCGCATCACCTCAAACAATTTTCACTTACATTCATTAGTGAAACTCTAGAGATACAAAGACTACGCTCCTAACAGACTATCAGATCCTCTACTGCATATCAACTTTGACTATTAATAGTCAACTTTTAATCTAATAATCGTCACGTATACGAAGATAGGCCAGATAAACATTTAGCGAAGTATCAGACATGAATATAATGCAAATCCCACCAACAAAAACACAGTTTTGATGACAAACCTAGTTATGGGAGAGGATTCAAGCACCTAACCTAGAGAAACACGCAAATGTAGTGAGATACAGGCCAAAATAATAGATCTAGTTGTAAACCAGGGCTTAAACATATGAGATAACAGATACCTAGTTCCAGATTCTACGCGGATTATCACCGATGACTATAGCGACTTATGGGATCAGCGACTTGGGAAGAGAGATAAAGTGGCGTGATGTTTGACTGGGTGAAATGAATTTTGACCAAAGCAAGCCGCCGAACCTTATATCTCTCACCACAAGAATCGCTTCTTGACAATTCAAGTCCCTCTCTTATATTTTCACACCACAAGTTACGCAACCTAACAATATTAGACCCTCTCTTATCATAATTTGGAAATGATGACACACTAAGGCACTAATGATCCTCCAAATAAGAAAGTTTAGCAAAGTGGGCCTTAAAACACCTCTAGAGGAAAACTTATCTCCACCTCTTCTCCAGAACATATCACATCAACCAAAGGGATTGAATACCCTAATGATTGCCATAAATTACTCTCCCCCTCAATCAGTGACCCGAAAGCTACGACAGGAGCTGAGGTCGCTGATTGAGACATAACTTATGCAATCATAAATCCACTTGATGAAACACCCTCACGTGACCACAACAGAAAGCCCTAAATTCTTTCCCGAAGAATCATAGAACAGAAAGAATTTAAGGAAAAAAGAAGACTTCTCTTCTTATGCACGAAATGACGCACTGAGACGTACATCAGATCGGAAAACATGGATATGAAGTAATCCATGCCCAGGTGAACATCACCTAGTCGGTGGAACAGCCGTCTTTTAGGCGACATGCTTTCCACAATGTATAAAGCGGGTTGCAGTATGAAGTAACTGCAAACCATGACGACATGTTTTATCTGGTGAGTATAACTTCTACTCGAGCTTCATTTAAAGACCCGTGTCATTATTGAATGACATTTCTAGGACCGTAAATGTTATCGATAAACAGAAGACATGCCTAGATGAATATATATATATATATATATATATATATATATATATATATATATATATATATATTACTCTATGTGCACTATTAAGTATATGTGTATATATATCTACACAGACTATATGTATATACATCAAGGATACATGAGAAGTAATCACCACTATTCCATCCAACGTATCCACATGAAGTACGAGTTCTGAGTTGAGTAGATCAGAAGTCATCTTGCACGACCATCATTGTTGTGTAGGTTGAATACCCAGCATGGGAGATGGCATTCCAATTGGTCGCCACACCATGAGTTTTCCTTTGATGGAAACGATAGATGTCCCTGTATTTAGGCAAGGGTTCCCTGCACTAACACAACTGGATTTTGCACATTTGTATGGGTTAGTAACCATGGTCTCCTGCCATTGTGAGTAGTCACAATCATTCACGGATGTACTTTCTGTATTAGTGGGCATCCACCTAAGACCAACTTTCTTAAAAATTCTACCAGTCGGTACCCATCTAAGGCAAGATCTTAGAGTCTTAGATTTTCTATTCATCTTAGAGTGCTTTTTGGAAGAATTTTCATATCTTACAGCAATCTGCCCACTAAGTTTTTGAGGTAACTTCTTTGGCCCTGAATTCCTATTGTTACCTCTGATCTCATTGGTGTGAGTCTTATCATATGCAACAACATCTATAACATTAGTCTTATGAGACTGGTCCTTAAGTTGGCCATTAACCGACAGAATATCTGATGCGTGGTTTTGTAACCTTACAACAGGTTTTACCTCTCGAGGGATCTCAAGAGGCTTACAACCCCACCAGGCAGTGTACCTGACCGATGTAGTATAGTGTAGTGGTAAGTACGGGGGATTGATCGTTCTCCACAGGGAATAGTGTTCGTTAGGTGTGAAAGACTACTCTAATTAGGTCTAAGGGTTGAGGAAGATTCTTTTTATGTTTTTATAATTTTTATGAAAGCAAGTAAAATCTCGGGTTTGAAAGAGTGGGCGGAATTAGTTGCTAGTCAACTAACCCAAATTACTACGAATGCAAATAAAATAAATAACAAAAATGAAAATGTGGTGAGAAACTTATGTGTAGAGAAATGTGTTTACTTAGATTTCCTTACTCCCTAACTATCTTTTACCGGTTAATTAGTGTGTATTAGTCGCGTGGATGACGGGTGTATTCCTTAATACCATTCGTGGGGTGGCGTACTTACTTCCCCAACTCTACAAGCTCCTACTTCACTCCTATGTCGAGCCGGCTAGGAAGCTCCTAACATGGGATCACTAGAATTCGCTTGTGCATTAAATACAACCATAAAAACCTTTAGTACGCATTTGGTTCATGTTTCTTAAGACGTTCAAGCAAGTTACCGAATAGGAAGTTAGCCAGTTTTCTTAAGCCTAACATAGATAAACAATCATCCAATACAACTAATAACACACTAACAACCAATAATCAATAGCTAGGTTTCATTAGATCTAAGCAAACACAAGATAAATTTAGCCTAACATGTTAATCAAAAGACAAGAATAAGATAAAATCAAACAACACATAGACATATTGAATGATTAATTGATAACTTATCTTCAATGTAACATGGAAGATCTCAAGGCAAAAAGCCTTGAAAAAGAAGCTGAATTCGTCTTAGGGTTTTCTCCCAAAATTCCACACACTAAGCTCTCCCTAATGACAAAAAATTAGAAAACTATATATAGACTTTTGGATCTGACGGCGTCACCTTATGGATTGTGACGCCGTCACCTCGCCGCTTCTAGGGTTCCCGGATGACCTTCTTAACGCCGTCCCTCTTTAGCTCTTCAAAAATCCATTCTGGCTTATCAAGGCTTGACGCCGTCGAACCTTGAACGTGACGCCGTCCCCTTTTGATTTAAGCCGTGACGCCCTTGATCAAGTTAAAGCGTGACGCCGTCAGAATTCACATGCTATTTTCACTGGCTTATCATGAGTAAATTTCACGTCCAACTTTTCTTGCCAAGGCATGACGCCGTCCAGAGTAAAGTCTGATGCCGTCAAGAGTAACTTTTAGCCGATTCTTGAGACTTTGTCGTTTTCTTCACTTTTATGCTCCAAAAACGTCCAAAATGCCTCCTTTTCCAGATTTCTCCTCAAAAGTACCTAAAATGACAAAAGGAACGATTTAGGGCAATATTTGATCAAATAAATACGATTTAGGGCTTAAATGACCCCTTAAAAGCGGTACACTTTTCGCTTCATCAAATACCCTTACACTTGAGATTTGCTTGTCCTCAAGCAAATGCGCTTTTATTCTAATCAAAATACAAGTTAGGGGTCATTTAATGCTAACATAAAAGTAATTACAACAAATATTCGTTCCACTTCAATCATAATAAGCACGGAGATTACAAACTAGCACCTCACAAGTAGTGTTTAGATACTCACATCTCTCAAGTGTCATCAAAATAAATCTCAAAAAATGAAAACGGATAATATCTCTCACTACCTGTCATAGCAAATAGATTACCATAGGCTTGGGAAAGGATCGAAAACCTCCTCCACTAGGCGTAAGCACCTAAGATAAACTATCAAAGAGGGCTTTTAAACGGGTTATAACGTTAGGTGTAGGGAAAAGGAAAACACGGTTTTGTTGGATAAGGGATATTTTACTGGTGGCTAGTTAAAGATCTTGATCAATTACATGTACTATACAATGTTGCTAAGCCAAGACTAGACTCGATCTTAAGCTAGAAACGAAATAACAAAAACAAAAACAAACATAAAACAAACGTAAAATGAAACGGGATGGTAGTCCGTATGTTTTTTTCTATTTTTTCATTTTCTCATTTTTTTGTATTTTTCTTGATTTTTTTTTTTTTTTTTTTTTTTTTTTTTTTTTTTTTTTTTTTTTTTTTTTTTCATACACTCTTGCCCTACCATCCAAAATAATACATCATAGGGGCATTGCATTCCCCTTACACTTGAACTTTTACATAACTTTACAAATACTAATCTAACGACTCGAATTAAGATAATCGAAAAACTTGGAGTACTTTTAAAATATTTAACACATATGGGGGTAATAAATGATGTTCTTCCCCATTACTCCATTACACTAGTACTTTACCCATGAGTCCCAATCGTCCCAAAACAATATGTACAAGGATATGACTCGACTTAGCAACCATGTAATCAACTAGATAATTAACTTGGGTTTAAACAAATGTTGTAACAATAATGCACTAAAAATGAGTGCATACAAGGTAGGCTAAGGCGATTTGGGTGTACATTTAAGTGGGGTGTAACAAATTCTTCCTTTAAGTAAAATGCTTAAAGGTCGAAACGAAAAGATAGGCTCTGAGGGGTGTACTAGGGGTATCGTGTACTAAGAATGAGTACAACACAAAGGGTGTGGGAGAATTACTTGACCAATGTAGCCAATGTAATTGTAACAAAAACACAGGTGTAAAGCAATGGGTTAATCCTAATGCCTCTTATCATGTAGTAAATCTAACTACACGAATGTAGTCTCACTTGTGGCCTTGGAATGGTCCTAACGCAAGTTCTAGAATCTAAGTGCTACCGGTACACACATCATAGCATAAATGCTTTTCCTACCAATTCTAGGGGCGAACCTCACATATTTGGGGTGGAAAATTTTTTTAGTGGTACGGTTTTTTGTGCTAGTCATATAACTCCTATCCGTGAGACGCTCATTAAGATCAAAGTTTCACTCCTAAGTGTTGTAAAAAAATTTAAATTTGGCACTAAAATTACCCTAACAGGTATTTATCTCAGTTTTATTACACATCTATTATTAAACAAATAAAAATCAAGCGCAATTGTATTCTCTAAAATCGTACTTTTACCCTCCCCTTACGCTTAAGATGAACATTGTCCCCAATGTTCAAATAACAAGATGTAAAAGAAAAAAGTAAAAGAATGAAATCAAATACTCCCCTGATTCGCTTGGTGGATAATGAAATTACACGGTTAGATCTTCCTCCAAGGTAATGTTGAAGTTCCATGACTAATGCATCGCCATAAGCTTGATTCCATAAACATCTCCTTGTCCAAAATAACCTGTTAAACCTGAGAAAACAAACACGAAAACCTGCATAACATCGGTGGGAAAAATCTATATATAAGGATATAATGCTTGTGGAATGATAATTTTGCAGATTCCTGGAGATTATAAGTTGGAGATTTAATAAAAACTTTTTATGAAAACAAAACTTTCAAAAATTTCTGGAAATTAAATCTGACGCCGTCAGGTTATAAACCTTGACGCCGTCAGAAATGACCTGACAAAAATTTTCATTTTAAGTTTCCGGAAAATTTCTGGAAAAACCTTTACCTTACTTCCTGGAAATCCTGCAAAACATCATTATGACTCGATACAAGCATTTGACTCAAACAAATACTAATATGTATGTTCATTTATTACTATTATGATTCACGTTCATTTGTGTTCTAATAAACCGATTTAGATTTCCCTTACACTTAACTTTTGCAAAATACCTTTATATGTAGTTAAGACGAAGTTAAAAACAAGATAAAGCATTTTCACAAATTAGTTTTTAACATGAATCAATAATAATAAAAATTAAACATACATACGGAAGCAAATAAAATCAAACAAACAAATAAATAAACACACAAAGCAAATAAAGCTTGGGTTGCCTCCCAAGAAGCGCTTGTTTTTGTTCGAGTCACGAGCCTGACTCTACCCTTATTTAACAGAAATAGGGGAGGTTTTCCCTACACTTAGGATTAAGTGCGGGTGAAAGTAGCGATACACACCCTTAGGGTGTGAATATGCCACGTGAGGTGAAGGGGGTAAGTGAATGGCTTCCTTCATCCTAAAACTACCCGGATAATATTGGTTGATGGGTGGGTCGGTTCCTCTTTTTTCTCCTAGATGTAAATCTAAGGATGAAAAGTTGTGTAAAGGTTGAGGTTCCAATTCATCAACACTAGGAAATTCCCTAGAACTATGAGTAAGGTCATCACTAAAAGTGTGCAAACCTATATCCTCTAGTTGTGCTTGGTCTAAGGGTTCTACCTCCATCGGGATTCCTAAAGTCTCTTCTACTTCTTCCGGGTAAGTCACGGGCGGTGTGGGTGCCTCAAATGATGGTTGAGTATTTTGTGGGCTTATGGTGTTTACCTCATTATTCCACGTGTCAAGATCACCTATATCCTCGTCAATTGTTTTCTTAGGTAGTGATAATAACAAACCTAGTGCTTCATCCAACTTATGATTTATTGATACGGCTCTATCCACAATTCCTTGGCAAACTAGGTCGCTTTTCCTATTAGCCTCACTAAAACAAGATCCTAAACATGGAGGTTGTTCATAAGAATCTATCCTAGGTGAAAGCTCATATGATTCATAAGTGTCTCTAAATGAGGTATTTTGAACTTCTTGGTGTTCTAGCCACTCAACCATATCTTGCAATCTTAGAAATCTAAGTGAAAAGTCCATTTGAAGCAAATTACAAACAAAATCACAAAGAAAAAATAGACTACGAGAAAGCTACAAAATAAAAAGAAAAAATCTCACTTGATAGGAATCTTGTGAGTAGACCTAATAAAAATAAAATTTCAACCTAAGCAATAACTACTCCCCGGCAGCGGCGCCAAAAACTTGATGCGTGGTTTTGTAACCTTACAACAGGTTTTACCTCTCGAGGGATCTCAAGAGGCTTACAACCCCACCAGGCAGTGTACCTGACCGATGTAGTATAGTGTAGTGGTAAGTACGGGGGATTGATCGTTCTCCATAGGGAATAGTGTTCGTTAGGTGTGAAAGACTACTCTAATTAGGTCTAAGGGTTGAGGAAGATTCTTTTTATGTTTTTATAATTTTTATGAAAGCAAGTAAAATCTCGGGTTTGAAAGAGTGGGCGGAATTAGTTGCTAGTCAACTAACCCAAATTACTACGAATGCAAATAAAATAAATAACAAAAATGAAAATGTGGTGAGAAACTTATGTGTAGAGAAATGTGTTTACTTAGATTTCCTTACTCCCTAACTATCTTTTACCGGTTAATTAGTGTGTATTAGTCGCGTGGATGACGGGTGTATTCCTTAATACCATTCGTGGGGTGGCGTACTTACTTCCCCAACTCTACAAGCTCCTACTTCACTCCTATGTCGAGCCGGCTAGGAAGCTCCTAACATGGGATCACTAGAATTCGCTTGTGCATTAAATACAACCATAAAAACCTTTAGTACGCATTTGGTTCATGTTTCTTAAGACGTTCAAGCAAGTTACCGAATAGGAAGTTAGCCAGTTTTCTTAAGCCTAACATAGATAAACAATCATCCAATACAACTAATAACACACTAATAATCAATAATCAATAGCTAGGTTTCATTAGATCTAAGCAAACACAAGATAAATTTAGCCTAACATGTTAATCAAAAGACAAGAATAAGATAAAATCAAACAACACATAGACATATTGAATGATTAATTGATAACTTATCTTCAATGTAACATGGAAGATCTCAAGGCAAAAAGCCTTGAAAAAGAAGCTGAATTCGTCTTAGGGTTTTCTCCCAAAATTCCACACACTAAACTCTCCCTAATGACAAAAAATTAGAAAACTATATATAGACTTTTGGATCTGACGGCGTCACCTTATGGATTGTGACGCCGTCACCTCGCCGCTTCTAGGGTTCCCGAATGACCTTCTTGACGCCGTCCCTCTTTAGCTCTTCAAAAATCCATTCTGGCTTATCAAGGCTTGACGCCGTCGAACCTTGAACGTGACGCCGTCCCCTTTTGATTTAAGCCGTGACGCCCTTGATCAAGTTAAAGCGTGACGCCGTCAGAATTCACATGCTATTTTCACTGGCTTATCATGAGTAAATTTCACGTCCAACTTTTCTTGCCAAGGCATGACGCCGTCCAGAGTAAAGTCTGACGCCGTCAAGAGTAACTTTTAGCCGATTCTTGAGACTTTGTCGTTTTCTTCACTTTTATGCTCCAAAAACGTCCAAAATGCCTCCTTTTCCAGATTTCTCCTCAAAAGTACCTAAAATGACAAAAGGAACGATTTAGGGCAATATTTGATCAAATAAATACGATTTAGGGCTTAAATGACCCCTTAAAAGCGGTACACTTTTCGCTTCATCAATATCTTGCACATTTTGTGAAGTGACTAGTTTTGACAAAACTTTTGTAACATCATCTTTGGATGTACACCTCTGGTTAAACGATTTTGATCGTTCAGTCTTAAACGCACTTAGTTTTCTAACCCTAGTAGTGTGTCTAAGAGGTTGTGAGGCAGGAATTTCCAAGATATATGGTTTTGCAAACTTAGTGTCCACCCTATTTACAGTTAGTTTCCTTAACTCATTTTTTAAGACTGCAATTGTAATACCCTTTTCCAGAAGTCGAGCTTTGAATTCATCATTTTTTGCAATCAAAGAGTTTGTTTGCTCTATAGACTTAGTATTTGCTTCTTTGATTGAGTCACACAGTTCATTGCACTGAATTTTCAAAGCCTCATTTTCTTTAAGTAATTCAGTCACTTTATGATCTAGTTGAGCATTATTTGTTACAATAACATCATTGTCATATTTAGCCTTAACTTCATTCACCATATCAACCTTCTCAGCAATACATTTTTTCAGATTTTTGATTGTTAAGTTTTTTGCTTGTAGCTGAGCTTTCAAATCATTTATAGCAAAGAATTCACGGAATTCAGGGAGTTCCGGATTTTTACAAGGTAGTTGAGTTTGAAAACTTTCTTCCTTTTGTTGCATTGAGATTTCAAGTGAAATACAATGTTTTTCAAGTTGTAAAAATCTTTTTGAAAGTTCATTATACACATCCATTTCAACCATATCATTTGATTTGAATAACTCAGCAGTAGGCAAAGAACTTGACGAATCATTATGTTCAGCATCCTGATCAAATTCTCCCCCCTTATGACTCATATCTGTTGATTCAGAGGTAATATTGCTATCCGTCTTTTCCAACAGATATGTGTCATAAGTAGGTTTAATTTGATCCGTATGTTGTTGTTCATTAGAAAGAGCGTTATCATGATCAGACAGATGTACCTCAGCAGACAGTACTTGATGATTTTCTGGTTTGAGAGCTGCATCCACACACAGTGAGATATCAACTCCTGAGATGTTATCATCATCCTTATCTGACTCTGTCCCGTTTCCCATATGTCGTACTCTTTCATTTATGAACCCCTCAACATTACTCATCCATTGCAACAGTGTTGTTCTGAACATGGTAACCTCTGTTCCAGTGTGTCTAGCAAAACACTCTTCTGTCATTTGACTGTCATATTCATAGTTTTCAGTGTATTGCGAATCAATGAACACCTGGAGTTGGTTGTTAATTACACTGAAAGCTGCTCTGGATCTTGCTTCAGAGAATTCCTCTTTGTCAAGCTGTTGTTCAAGCTGGTCTAAATATAGGGTCATTTTGACTGTGAACTCTTGAACATCTTGACCAAAGAGTGATGCGAAAGCCCGTGTATAACCCATCACGTAATCGGATTTTTTAAACAGAAGCTTGAGATGTGAATGAAGTGATTGACAGCATTCAATGTGACTTTCCTTTGCATTAATCAACATTAGTGACTGAGAACATCCACTCTTGTGATCATTAGAGCATGACAACTTCATAGTTGCATTATCGGAATCACCTTCATTCACTTGTTGTGTAAAGTTTGCCGTCTCCAACTGATTACTTGTGTCATACAGTTTAAGTACCTCAGTTATGAAGGCATTCGTATTTGCAAGCATTGTGAAGTCGTGTGTGTGATTAGATAATGAACAGGATATGATGCACTTCTTGTAGGAACGTTACAGGAATTGATTTATGTTAAAGTGATGTTTGTTAGTTAACTAAGGATTTATGTTGTGTTGTTGTGTTGCAAGTGGGTTAAGTTGGTAAACTGCTATTTCAAGAGACAAACCGCTGCCCTTAAACCGCTAACACGTAAATTCAAACCGCTAACACAAACACCAAACCTCTATCACTTAAGCAAACCGCTAAGTCAACCCGCTGAATCAGAGGACCAAGCCGCTGATAACAAACAGCTGAACACAAACCACTGGAACACAGCTCCAATTGATAGACCCGCTAGAGTGTTAAACCGCTAAGTACAAAAACCGCTAATCGTTAAGCCGCTGAACCCAGAGCCGCTACTAACTAAACCGCTTCTGGTTAACCCGCTAGACAGTACGACAAACAGCTAACGACAAAACACCCCAAACCGCTGCCACAACTGAACAAAACGTCTTTTTCAGCCGTTTTTCGTCACTTTCCAGTTATGGTTAATAAACCAAGCCGCTGTCAGAATTGTTAACCAAACCGCTACAAGTTCTTACCCAAATAACTTAAGCCGCTAACAAGATCATTATAACTAAGGTTAAGCCGCTGACAAGAATATGCATCCGAGACGTAAGCCGCTGACAAGAAACTCTTACAATCTCCCACTAACCATACTTTAACAATCTTCGCTAGCAATGAAACTTGGACAATATGATATTTAAACCACAACCGTACTAACTTAAAGCGATTTGATCCATAAACAAAGGAAATCCCATGGTTCTCATAACCTACATATACGACCCACAAAAAAAAAAAAAAAAAAAAACACAAGAGTGCCAAGATCTCACTACAAGTTCGTGAATATGACTAGCTAGAACCTAACCATGGCTCTTGATACCAATTGTAAGATATTCACTTAACACATAACGCACCAAAGATGAGATCTTGGATCGACTAGAAGAAAGAAAGGAGAGAGTGGGAGTTCTAGAGAGAGAATAAAACAAAACAAGAAAGATTAGATTAGAAAATATGTGGAACTCCAACCCTTCCCACACTTGGGAAGGGATATATATAGTAGCTGGTATAAGTGCCCCTACTGGGCTGTGAAGTGAGCTGACAGTGGGGAATGCCCCGACCCACTCCACAAACATAAATATAACTAAGGTAATACTAATATTACTTATAATACTAAACTGATATAGATAAACCTACAAGCTATGTGTATGCTAAATGCATGCTCGGGGTGACCGAGCCTTCATCCGAATATTTATATTCCTAACACTTTTCTTAACATGTTGGTTATGATAATTAGTTGGTGAACTAATCTATTGTTCTTACAAGTTAAACCTTCGTCAAGATTTTAGTTTATAAAAACAAACATTAAGTTTAACCAATCAATTCAAGATCATTTCAAGTTTCATAAGTTTGGATTAACAAACGTAAACATAAAAATAATCTTTTGTTTTATCAAATAAGCTTAGGAAATGGTCAATACAAAAGGTAACCGATCATAGACAAAAAGGTTACAATTGATTGTAAACTACTAATCTTTCGACCTATGAGGTGGTTTTCAATCAATCCAATTTGATAGACAAAAGCATTCTTATTACAACCACAATTAAGTTTCTTTGTTTAACCAAGAATAATGGGTAAAAACAATCATTCATAGATAAATGATTATAACTAGTTGAATAACAATAAACCTTTCGACCTTTAGAATTACTAACAACTAGTCAAACTTGATTAACAAATGTCACTATGAAACTTAAGCACAATTGGATCTTAGAATTAACTTGAAATTGAATTAAAACATGTTATCACAATCATACGCAAATCATTAAGTAATATACATCATCTAAGCAAGTGCACAAAGGCACTAGCCACTCATAGCAAACATGAACATAAACTCAAAATTTTGAACATTAGAAATCATGATTAAAAGTCTTACAAGGATTGGAATGAGACTACAAAAGATAAGGTAATGATATCCAAAGTATTGGTGTTGAATTCTTGAGAGTTTGACTTCTAAATGTTGACTTCTTAGACTTCCAAAGTTTCCTGAGCTTCTAAGGACGAATTTGATAGCTTTTGGGAGTGGTTTATGATTAGAGAGAGTTGTTGTCTTAGTTGTTGTTGAATTGTTTAATAGTTGTGCTCTATGTATACTCATCTCAAGGCCTAGGGTGTTAAATGCTGCAACTTGGCCTCCAAGCAGAGTAGAAGGACCTGGAATACACATGAGAAGAGTCTAGAATCGTTGGTAGCAAGATACAATGCTTAGTGATGAAGTTTGGCCATACAGGCACTCTCCAATCGATCGGTATTACGTCCATCCGATCGGTTGGCCTCTAGATGCAGCCTCCATCCGATTCGGTTGCGGGCTACGTCCGATCAGATGGAAATGACCTATAGAGTCAATCTTGGACTTTTGGTGTTCGGCTTGTATCTTTCTCATAGCTCTATGTTCTTTGTCCAAACTTGATCTTTTCTTTGTCTTAGAACTTGGAATAATGAATACTTGAATCATCCTTCTATGAAATGCATTTTCGGAGTGGTTCTTGACATGAGAATCTTTGTACGATCGTAAATCCTTGTTTTCTTCATTAATCTTTCACTTTTTCTTCCTTTTTCCTGTACTTGGCTACATATACTTTGCAAACATACTTTGGTGCGATTAAGTAACAAAAGCATATAAATATAACCAAATAACATATATAAAAAATACGAATAATGCTACTAAAAACGTGCACAATTTGAGCGTTATCAACATGGATGCTTTGACTCTTCCTTTTGCTAGATCGATTATGGTGCCACCTTCTTTGAGGAAAAGTAGCCATAGCCTTCGATTTTCAAGGAGTACCCGTGACCCATTGTGGAACAAGTGAAGACAGATGATGGCGATGGGTCTGTGTTGATGGTGATATCTCATGGGAAAAGTGAAAAGGGTGGGAAGGAGATAAGAAGGAGTCGACCTATGATTTTGGGAAAGGTAAATAAGCGTTGACTGCTTTTATGAATGTTTTGGGAAGAGGATAAGGTACAGGAAAATAATTAATGAAAGTATTATTATTACCCCGTGTACCACATGTCCCGTTGAGCTAAAATATAATCGTGGCAACCCGGTTTGGTGCTTTCGAGCAACAATGCGAAAATTAAATTTTCGTGAACGTTTTTATAAAAGAATACTATCAACTCCGTGACCGGATCTAAACACACACGTTGTGTTGGGGATACTTTGAGTATATACTTGATAGCACGCGGAATTTACTACCAAGTATCTAGAAGATGTTTTGTGTTTGGTGATTGATTGAATAAAATAATAAGAACAAATAAGAACACAAACGATATCAACCAAACAATCACTTCAATATATATATCGAACGATTACAATATGAATGTGAAGCTCTTGATAATTCGTATGAAGGGATATCTCAAAAACCCTAACTGAGGATCTCTCTTTATAGCACAAAGAGTCATTTACAATTAAACTATATTCTATACAAATAAGATATTCATCATATCCATTCCATATTTATCTTCACACGGTTTCACCTTGATCTCTTAAGCAATCCTAACTTTTCTTCATCAGCAGTCCTAACTGTTCTTGTATTCTTCTCTTCCATCAGCAGTACTAACTGTTCTTGTATTCTTCAACCGTACTAACTGCTTAAGTTTAATTCCCAACAATCCTCCCCTAAACTTATGATTTCTATGCAAATCAATAAGTTTCTTGAATTAAACATTTGCATATGTTGATGGGGTAGATTCTTTCAAACACTTATCTTTAATCTCGAAACACTTGGGAATTTTCTTCACATATCGCACTCTTTTGGTCAACTCTTCAAAAATTGCCAAAATTAAATTTATTCTTATAAGGAATTAATTCTAAGTACCAACCCAAAGAATTTACTTCCTTATACCAACCCAGCATTTAATTACTTTAATAACTCCATTGGTTCTATAAAAATCCTTAAATTCTCATTACTAACCCATCATTCTTCACATCATCCTTCAAATCACAACTATCAAACCCAATGAGTTCATCCAATCCAAACATTTTTGAGATTTCATCAGATTCTTCTTCAGATTTAGAAAGTGATGGATGGAGATCTTCCTTTCCACCGAACAACACTAATTTGACTATCAGAAACCCATCTTCAAAAGCTCAAGAAGTATCTTCTGACGATGACCTTCCAGTATCCTCTGATGATGATGATCAACAATCACTTCCACTATCAGTTGTATTGACAAGAGAGATAGAGAAAGCTGTGGCAAAAATGAGTAAGGTTCAAGTGCCCAAAAAAATCAATCACTTCCACTTCCAAGACCTGAGAAACAAGTTTTGGGACTTCCTAGTTGGAAAGTGTGGTACTCAATCGATAGCAAAGGAGTTCACAAATCCATGCCAGACTTCAAGGACAAAGGCAAAAGGAAGCTTGAGTAGTGATTATGTGTTAGATTGGTTTAGGTTTGTGTGTTGGTAGTTGATCGGTTTGTGATGTTAGGAGTTGGTTGGTTTTGTTGGTTGTTCCACTTATGTAATGAATCCACCTCTGTTATGAATAAATGTTATGCACTTGTTTATGATTCATCTCTGACTCTTAATTCCTCCCCTGAATTTCATAATCATCTTTAACAGCAACTAGAACAAACTTTATTCCTCCCCTGTTTGGAAGAATCTTCACCATCAGATGAACTAGAATATATGATATCCAAGCTCAGCATCCAATATGACAATTTGTACAAGTTACCATCAATTCAGTTGTTTTGTTTCAAACTGCTCTCAACACTTCCAGATGTATTACCTTCTGAGAGAGGTGTATCACAGAGCATAAACCCAGTAGGAACTAAGTTTGAACAATCAGTACAAACTGGTGAAGCCAGCAGTTCAAACTGTTAACCCCAGCAGTACTAACTGTTAGCAAAAAGTTTTCAGAGATAAAATCTAGTTGTAATTTTAATGTCGATTCAAAAACATTTTTGTCCACTTATAGTTTTTAGCAAACTATAAGCTATGAACGGATTTGACATGTCTTTACCAATAGCCGTTTGCTATGGACTAGCCAACTCTTCACACTTAGATTTGGTGAGTTGATAACCAACCAGTTTTTGGTAAACTGTCAACCATAAACGGATTTGAGTAGTCTTTACCAGAAACCGTTTGATCTGGACTAGTTGATTCTTATGTTGGTTAGACATGGTGAATCAATTACCATTTGTTGTGTGACAAGCATACACATTTGACAATCCAAACCACCATACTTCTCAAAGCACAATCCAAAGCAAAAAGCTTTTCTTAACCTGAAATGTTAGTCCAAAACCAAAGAAAACACAATACACAATATTTTCTTTTAACAGTTATCACAATTGACTAACAAATTCACAAGCAGTACTAAAAATTACCAAGCAGTCTTAACTATACAAATAGCACAACTAGCAGTACAAAAACCAAAAACATTTAGACATTAATCTTTTGAAGGATTAAGCATTCCAATACCTGTTACCAAGTACTGAAATCTGCTTACATCAAAACCTTTTGTTAAGAGATCAGCAAAGTTGTCATCAGTTTGTATTTTAACAACTTGTATTAACTTCTTTTCAGCACAGTCGCTTATAAAATGATGTCTAATTTCAATATGTTTAGTTTTTGAATGTTGAACTGGATTCTTAATGATACACATTGTACTGCTATTGTCTATATGTATAATTGTGTTTAAGAAATTGTACCCATAATCAAGCATCTGGTTTTGAATCCAAAGAACTTGAGCACAACAACTTGCAGCTGCCACATATTCAGCTTCAGTAGTAGATGTGGCCACCATAGTCTACTTCTTACACTGCCAAGAGATTAATCTTTGACCTAAGAACAATAATCCTTCCTCCAATACCACCACCAAAGACAACTGGTCCTCCATCCAGAGCAATAAAGTCTGAAAGATATGACATGTTGCCTGTCATGTGCCTTGAACATCCACTATCTGAATATCCTCTATCTTCTTTATCATTTGAAGGATGTTCCTGCACACAAAATAAAGGTGTTAGTTTCTTTTGGGGATCCAAACCATCACTGGCTTGGATCTGCCTTGTGCATCAAGATGAGAAAACTTGTTGGAGGTCTTTGATGCACCATTAGGTTTGGTAGAATTTCTAACCTAATGTGCTGAGGCCTTGACAACATTTCCCTTTTTCCCTTAATATTTAAGTGCCTAGCAATAGGATTAGCTGGTCTAGCAGTTGGAATTGCTGACCTAGCAGTTGGATTTACTGGTCTAGCAGTTGGAACCGCTGACCTAGCAGTTGGAACTACTTGTTTAATTTTAGGCACTCACTTCTGATTGGTCATTGTTGTTTTCTCATAAAAATGCCTTTTAACTGTTTGTGCATGATTTGAAAATTGTTTTGCACTTGAAACAGTTTGCTTGTTATTAAACCACTTGTTTTGACTAGCAGTTGAAACTGTTTTGATGCCAGTCTTTAACATAACAGCTTTGGGTGACATCTTATGATTTGCATTAGGGTTTGTCAATCTAGTTGGACTATTTTGAGTTACCCTAGCATTGTTATTCCTATTCACCCTTGTATTCCCAGAAACCTTCCTTTTCCATGGGTTAGAATCACAATAAGTAGCCATATGATCAAAACTTCCACAAACAAAGCACACTTTTCTAATCATGGCAAACTTATCATCTAATTTCTTAGATTTTGAGTGATTCCAGTTCCTATGACTACCCTCAGAACTTGATGATCTGTTCTTAGTCCTATACATCTCAGCATATCTAACATTTTTCCTAACTGGTTTTATGTTTTCAGTCTTAACCACTTTAGGAGCATGTTTAACTTCTACTTTAACAACATCAGGTTTATGCTTAACCTTTGCATCCTCATCATCAGATGTCCAATCCTCAATAGTTGGTGCATCTGAGTTCCTATCAGAGGACATCTTTTCCTCAGAAAGAGATTTATCACTAGCACTCACAAAAGAATCTTCTGCCTTAACAAATTTAACAGGATTCTCACTAATCTTAACACCATATGCAGGAAAATCCATATCCTTAAACTCTTCTAAGCCTGTATGAGCTAAATCAATTCCTGGTGGAACAAACATTCCTCTAAGAGGGGGTGCAACTGACTTATAACCTAAACCAGATTTAGCTTTGTTAAGTATTTGACTCTCTACTATCTTCTTAACTCCATTTGAAGTATGTTCAAGAGTATCTACACTTAACTGGATGTTTTCTTTTTCCTTTTTGAGCTTCTCTAGTTCATATACAAGTCCACTCATTTTATTATCTTTTATTTGCAATTCCCTCTTTAAAATACCTATCTCATCAGAGAAGTTTGACTCATTCTGTCTATAAAACACAATTTGTTCTTCCAAAACAGCTAATCCTCTTTTATGATTTGTTAGACTAGAATTTACTTGATTAAATTCAACTCTAAGATCATCATACTATTTCTTAACATTGTCATAATCTTTCAAATCACGACAAGAATTTGAACATTTTTGGAGTATATGTACCTCAGAGTCTGAGAAAGCCATTAAACCCAAGTTAGCTGGTTCCTCTTCTTCCTCCATGAAGCTCCAATCAAATCCAGCTCCATCTACAGCTACCATAGCCTTGGAAGAAGGCTCTTCAACATTAACTGTTCTCCTTGTTCCTTGCTGATTCTTAAACCCTTACCCCTGGTTGCTTTGTTGTCTTGGACCTCTACATTCCCTGGCAAAGTGCCGCATCTTGTGACAATTAAAGCATTCCACCTTAGACTTATCATACCCAGCAACATCTCTTCCATTGAAGGTAATCTTATTCCCAGTCCTTTGGTAATACTTCTTAGCCCTGATGCTTATCAAAGCCAATTGCCACTTTAAATCCATAGCTTCCAAATCATCTTCAGCAATTTGAAGAAGATCTTCATTAAAGATCTTAGACCCACTAGACTGTTCTGACACAAATGCATATATGGTCTCTTCAGTCAATCCAGCAGTACTAGTTTTTACACTAGCAGTGCTAACTGTTGGTTTAGCAGTACCAACTGCTTCTTCATCTTCATTATTTGAAACTGTTTGAAGAAGATACAAAAGCCATATTCCCTGAACTGAACTGGTGCTACCACTCTTCTTGACCTTCTGCTCAACAATCTTAAGATTGTTGTAAAGCTCATTCATTGTCATTTTCTCCAGCTCTGGTTTATTGCTCCAAATCACAACATAAGTGTTCCATTCAGCAGGTAAACTATTTAGAAACTTCATGTTGAGGTCTTCCTGTGGTATCACAATCTTCAACACAGTAAGTTGACTGATGATCTTTTGAAGCCTATTAAAGATATGGTCCAAAGTTTCATTGCTTGATGCAGTGAAGTTCTCATAACTTTGCTTAAGTAGGGTTTTCTGTGCCTTCTTGGTAGCTTCATTGCCACCAAATCTTTCCACCACTGCTTCAAAAAGAGTTTTAGCAGTCTCATAATGGCTAAAATTCAGCACTTGATCATTAGGAATTGCCATTAGTAACAAATTCCTAGCCTTCTGATCATTCTTCTTTTTAATTCTCTCCTCGTTTGTAACTGGCTCAGTGTTAAGCTTTGTGATCTTGGAACCATCAGCATGTGTTTCTTCAACAGTAACTGGTTTGAAGGAATCACCATTGATAATGATATCCCATAATGCATAGTCTTGCACCATGAAATATTGCTCTATTCTGAGCCGCCATAAATCGTATTCATTCTGTTTTAGCATGGGGAGTTTAGCAAGGATTGGGGTTTGAGGTGTCTCCATGTCCATCTTCTTGGTTGCTAGTGAGTAATACTTCTGGATCTTCTAAACTCAAAGTATCAGAAGATTTTTTGTGGTGTCTCCATCCGAAAATTAATCATTGGACTTAATCCATAAATAATACGGTGTCGGTACGCGTGTAGTGTCGCGTTTTTCAAAAAAGCGAGATAACTTCTCGGTTTTGTAAATAATTTGTCAGTAAGTGTTAAGAAGTGATAACTTCACTTTTCTTGATAGAATTAAATAGTTTGGAGGGTTTTTGTATGCTACGGTGTGCGGAATAACCTTCCGAAATAATCATGTAAGCTCACAAAAGGCTCAAATAAATTGCCAAATAATAATAAGTTAAGTTTTATTATTAAAATCATGTTTGGAAAGTTACGGGTGGTTACACAAATATTACACCATTAGTGTTAAATGTACAAATTTGATGAAAGTACAAGGACCATACAGTATCTTAATTTTACTTAATATCTCACTAATGTTTTATACCTTTTTGTACTTAAAATCCATTTTCCGTTACGTACACTTTATTTATTTAACAAATGTTACGTTTATCTTTACGTAACGAAACTTTTAACGAACAAATGTAACTTATCATCCACCAACTTTCGAGGGATCGATATTTATTGAATCAATAAACATAAAAACATGATAATATTATATATACAATATTATTTTTGAACTTTAAGTATTTTAAGCATATCAAATCATTCTCAGCATAAATTTTTAGGGATTCGACACACGGTTAAGGTGGTTAAACCTTTTGTACTTTGTGTGTATGATATATTGAGTTAATATGATTAAGAATGCGGAATCTACTTAATCACACTTAGAAGGTTATTATGGTTATGGAAATGGAACAGTTGTGTTTGTTATATGACAATGAACAATGAAAGATTATCACCAAACGATTCAATATTATTAAGATAATAATACGAGTGATCTTGAGTTATCACTAGGGTTACAACCTTGAATCTTA